>CM050406.1:7195405-7795405 GCA_027580255.1 Therioaphis trifolii | reverse complement strand
TTGTTGTTAATTTTTACCGTATTTTCCTTTCGGATCAATCGAACCGAGCTTCACGTATCACGTTATGTTCTTTATATACGGTTTACAAATTGATATAATGAACATGAAAAACATGTGAACAACTGCACTCACACACACTTTATCGTACCTCCACGTAAAAAAAAACTGATCAATTTTTCTTTTTGACAAATGACTTGTTTATTGTTTTAATATTATATTTTAAGGTTGTGTTTAGTGGTTATCAATCTACGGTGTTATAATAATACGATATTGCTACCGATTACCGTTAGGTATATTATAAACTCTCAGTGGTTTTTAAATATTCTAAAACGTTCTAACTAATCGTTGTTGTTGTTTCTACTAATTGCAATTGAAAAGAAAAATTAAAATACTTATTTAATATTAAATTGACTTTTCATTGGAAACAGAGCACAAAAAAAAAATGTGTATATATATATAATATATATTATATACATACGATTGCCACGGGGGTTTTATGCGCGCAGCGACGACGACGACGTTTGAAACAGATTTTTATTCTATAAGTTATAACGGTTATTTCCCCGATAATCTCTACGAATATTCTGGTTACATTGTAATTGTCGAGATTTTCGAGAAAAACGATCATCGGGCACAAGACGTGTGTACCGTACACAATCCGTATACGTTTTTCGCGATTTCGTGTAACACGCACTGCGATGTTTATTGAAAAAGATCGGCTGTAAAATGCAATCAGATAGACTCTGCCGGAGACAGAGCACCAAAACTTGACTAATCGATAGGAGACTGTGATTCCAGGTGCGCTTCGTGCGTCTATTACCCGATTACCGTATGAAAATATTATAATGCGATCAGTTATCAACACGTGGGTCAGTGTGACTAATCTGTGCCCCACCGACAATCGTGGGTAATCGCATTAACCGAACGTCGTACATAACGGTTGACGCACCTCGAATAGAGTAGTGTTTCGTGAGACGATAACTTCGACGCGTCGACGTCGCCGTCATGAAATCCAGGTTATGTCTTAGGTTCCTAGTTTCTACCCAACCCCGTGCTTTTTCACCCCGACGAGTTAGACATTCCCGACCCCAAACACAGACGCCTCCTCCGTCTCTTCAGCACTAAAAAATACAACGATTTAATTTTTTTCAAATATTATTCGGTTTGTGTTTCTCTTATTGATTATTATACACAAAATAGTCAATTGAATAGTTCATAAATGTAATAATTACAAAAAAATAAAAAATAAATATAAATATATGTATAAATCAATACGAATACGAAACTATAGACAAACAATAAATGTAAACAATGACATGTAAGAGTAAAATATGCTATGTTCGTTTCAATTATTTCGTAAACTCCGTCCACCCACCCACGCAATAGCTCGTGTCATAAAGCTACTATATCAACACGGAACATCTCTCAATTTCCTCCAACTTCGCGTCGAATAGTCTCGAAAGGTTCAAACGGGAGCGGGAAAAGCGGACGATTAAGGATATTATGGCACCGGTAGAGATGAAAACGTCCGAATATCGTTGTCGTACGATAACAGTCGTCGGAATATATCGTTATCTCTCTACCCTATTTGCCCAACACCTTTCCTAGATCTCACAGCCGACGAAAACTTCTCGCAGCATAATCCACCTCACTTATTTCTTTTTTGGATATCAGTTAATGACCACTGACCACATCAAGAAAATAATTTATCTTTTTGTACACATAGTCAACGAGCCACGTCAATAGATAAGTACTGAATTTGTCGGTATGTAAATAGTTATCTATATAACGAACTATTTACGTTATGTGTCATGACGATACGATAACTATTGTTATTGCTTTAAAATAAATGAGAATTCTTTTTTTTTTTTTTTTTTTAAGTTCCTACAGCACACGATGGTACGAAATGTTTTTTCTTAGCCCTTGCATTCAAGAGTTAACTGCCGTTCATCGTCACGGCGTGCACACGACGATGAACGATAGTTTTAATAATATGGTCTTCGCGGAATGTACGATACATAATTTTTTTATACTGAAACGTTGCTCCAATACGTTAAACTAAGGGATTAAATTACCTATCGGCTATCGTCTTTAAAATTCAATACGCTCATCAATATTACCATGTCTGAGGAGCGAAGAATACCTCATGGCCCGTGGTGTGATGTGTGAATTACGTCCTCCCCTTCAATCAATACGGTGACACACGATGTTGATCTGTTCTCTTCGTCGTATATTGTTTTGAGACCGCAGTGTATGTATAGATATAATGTCAGTCCTTACCAGATACGAAAAAAAAGAAAAGAAAAAACCGACTACTGAAACAATAAATATATTCTTCCTTCGGCGATTCCATTTCATAAACACTTAAAGTTTGAATCGTCTGTGACGAAACTTATTCATTTCAAGTTATGGTATTATTCAAATAAGTGTTTTCCCCACGGTCAAGGGCCCGATATTCTGCGACAGTGTTTATTATAATCTTTCCATATTTAATTATTTAAAAAGTTTCTTGAATGAATTTAAAAAAAAAAAAAAAATCGATTACTAAAATAAATGATTTGAATTAATTTATACAAGGCTGGTTTAAGAGAGTAAATTTGAGAGACATTTAGTTAATTCAAAATTAGCTATAAAGTACATTTTTCATTTTAGTTTTTTTATTTTGACATGGCGTGAACTTATTTTATTGAATCAGATCTAAATCATTTGGTGTGAATTTAATTTATTTAAAATACAATATATCTTTTCACTTGAGTACAATTTTCTTCTTTTCACCTGTTTCACGTACAACATTTTAGGAACATGTCTAAAAATTCGTTTTATAACACCATTTATTATTTCCCAGATAGAAACAAAAAAAAAAATCTTCTATCACTTTCATAACAGTGTTTATTAAAATAATTATCTATATTAGGGTCTGGATTTAACACAAGTGCCACCATAGGCCCCAACCTAACTTTGCCGCCCACTTCATCCTATTTCACACACACACGCACACAAAAAAGCTAAATTTAAATTATTGGTAATTCGCTTTGATAAATTGAAAATACATTCATGTGAAAATTTTGATTAAATAAAAGTTACTGAACAAATTTTAAATCAAAAAACAATATCACCAAAAAATTATACGCATTTTTCAAAAAATCAAATAACTTTCAAAATTCTCGAAGTAAACTCATCAATTATATTTGTGCACACGTATTGTAATCCTCAACATTGCTCATATAATAGCCGATTCTTTACGAAATTTTTTTTTTTTTTTTATTAAATCCAAAATAACATATTAATAAAACATTAATATGTTCATACAACATTTATACACTAAAACGATATTTTTTAATACGAGGTCTACAAATAGTTTAAATGAAAGAAAACATTTTTTTTTGTTCGGTACAAGTTTTCCGCTCTTCAAATTTTTCCGGCCTAGGTTTCACAGGCCCAGTCCAAAAGCCGGCCCTGTCTAAATTATATGTTTTATGCATAGGATACTATAGGTAAGTACTTTTAACTTGCCTTGGCATCTTCAAAAAAAATGCTAATATAGTTTAAAATTACAATATTTCAATTTATTGAAATTGCATAGCAGCTCCGATGTATTTATAAGTCACTTATATTCAAAAAACGTAGTCGCTGATCATAAGAACTAGGTACTTACTTGTGTTAGTTATAAGTAATAACACGAAATTAAATATAAATAATTTTAAGAAATGCCTCTCAAAATGTTGAACGTAAAACCACGGTTTAAGAGAATAACATTTATTATTGGATGAAAAGAGAAAACTACTTTATCATACTTGAGTGAAAATTAGACGTGGGTGAGTAGAAGAAAGTCGTTTTCGGGCGAAGTGAATGACACTCGTTCATTGCGAAATGTTCGGGTACCTATTCGTTTTCAAAACGTGGCTCTGGTTATTTCAGCGGTCGGCTTAGTTTTTCTGGCCTTTGTGTTTGCGATATGACTTTTCATTTCGTTTGTCAGAAGAAATATCGATCATCAGTAAGTTTAACAACGTTAATGTTGCATTGTTTAATTAAACACACACACACACACATATATATATATATATATATGTATATGTTGAACGTCGTTCGCATGTTATTCTATTTCACAACGGACAATGAGTATAATTGATCACTGAACAAGCTATCTTATGTCCAATGTCCACTGTAATTGAACGTAGGTGGATTATTTCGCCACTGACATTTCTCAGCACTCGTTTTTAAAGACGCACAGTACGATGACAATACTATGATCGGTTATTGCTTTTTTGACTCTTGTTTTTTTTTCGTTTTAAATGATATTATTGAAAAATGATAATGGTTTCTTCCGTAAATACAATCCGACATCATTTCAACTAAATCAAATAACCGTATTTAAAATTGTAAATACAATTTTAAAATATCTTAATGATATATCGATATAAGTATTTTAATATCACTGCACCAACTTCACGTTACTTTTGTCAACATTTTTTCAGCACATATCATAGTATCATGAGAGTTAATAAAAAGTAAAGTTCATTGATTTTATTTTAGTATTATTGATTATGATGTTTGAAATAATGTGTTTGAAATAAACTGATTTTTGCTCTCTTTGCATAAATTTCAAGTCGTGAATATATTTATGATGACATCAACGATTGACGTGCTGTATATATGATTATACCATATGATTCGTCTTGGGTTGTTCGCAACGTTCAAAGAAGTAATAAACAATAACGTTATCGAATCATGTGGAATTATGAGATTGATTTCCGCCAACACTGTATAACGTCCACGAAAACCAAAAGTTTTACAACGGTTTTCGGACATTTTTCCGCAATAGAAACAAAAGACATAATAGCCCATAGCCACGTTGAGTTCCACTTTACGGGTTTGTCAGGTCTTTCGAGAGTTATTAAATTGAATTTTTTTTACGCCGTCGAAATATTGTCTAGATAAAGAAGCGCACAAAGAACGAAATTACTTTCGAGATCTCTCGGCATAATATTTGTCACGATATTGTTTCCGACGTCCTTATTATGTGGGCATAATACGTAATTGTTGTTATGTGGATTATTACGGATCGTTCGCAATAAATAATCGTAATTCGTTTGGAATCAAATGCCCTGTTTGAACGTACATGCCGAATACAATCGTATGATACAACTATATTTACGTAGGTCATGTTCATATTTGCACTACGCGGTCCTTTTATTGCTTTCGTTTTATTTGAATTTATAAATAGGATGTAACAAGTCTATTTGATAAATTCAATAACTTTTGTTTCATTCAAACATATTTTGTCTTTCTATTTTTTTTTTGTTAACTTGTACACTTCTTATTGCTTTACATTTGTATAGTGAAATTAATTTCTTAACTATTTTCGTGTACGAACGTGATTTAGTTTCATACATTTTTTTTTTTTTAGATCCTGAATGAAGTTGAGTAGTATATATATGCCGATCCTGGCGCACTTTTGATATTTATTGATATTTTTAAGTTTAAAACAAATTTATTGATATTTTTCACTTTAAAACTAATTTATTGATATTTTTAACTTTAAAACTAATTTATTGATATTTTTAACTTTAAAACTAATTTATTGATATTTTTAACTTTAAAACTAATTTATTGATATTTTTAACTTTAAAACTAATTTATTGATATTTTTAACTTTAAAACTAATTTATTGATATTTTTCACTTAGTTTTTTTTTTTTTAAATATTTATATTATGGTCTGTGGTCTTTTTCACTTAGTTTATTTTTTTTAAATATTTATATTATGGTCTGTGGTCTTTTTCACTTAGTTTTTTTAAAAAATATTTATATTATGGTCTGTGGTCTTTTTCACTTAGTTTATTTTTCTCTAATTATTTATATTATGGTCTGTGGTCTTTTTCACTTAGTTTATTTTTTCTCTAATTATTTATATTATGGTCTGTGGTCTTTTTCACTTAGTTTATTTTTCTCTAATTATTTAACAAAATTATTTCAAAATGTTTTTGAAATAATAAAATTTTTATATTGAAATTCAATATAAAAAATTAAAATTTAGATTTCTGGAGTTCCCCTGTATAAAAAGTCCCTTCAATAATTTCACCATCAATATCTTTTATTCTATAAGTTATAGGAGATGTATACACAATTTCGTTTATTATAAATATTTCACGAGTCCAATTAGGATCATATTTATTGGCAAATTTTTGTTTAAATCTGGTAATTCGAACCCTGTCTCCAATTTTAAATTTAATTTTCTGTTTCGATTTATTCTCAGAGAATACCTTTCTTAAAATCTCACATTCATTACTCTTTTTAACTTCACAAGGTTTCATTCCAATAGTTCTATGAATGTCTTTAAAATTATATTCATACAACAAGGATTGTAAATTATGTATCCATTTTTTATTGTTTTGTACTTCGAAATGTATTCTCATCTTTCCATTGAGTGTTCTATTAAATCGTTCGATTATTGATGATTTCTCTTCATTTTGAGTATGATACATTTTAATCTCATATTTTTTTAACATTTCTTTAAACAATTTATTTTCAAATTCTAGTCCTTTATCGGTATGGAGTAAAACTGGAGGGTTATGGTTTTGTATTTTAGCTTCATTTAATATTTTTTCAAAAGCTTTGGATACACTTTTTCCGTCTTTCTTTTTAAGTGGATAAGACCAAGCAAATTTGGAAAAAGTATCAATTACATTTAACATATAAGAATAATTATCGTTTTCTTTCTCATAGTTTTTCATTATAACTAGATCAGCAGCCCATAGATCATCAATACCCTTGGTAAATATTTTTCTTTTCGGAAATCGTTTCCTTACAGGTTTGTGAAGTTCTTGAGCTATTGAAAGTTTATCTTTTGCCTTTATTTTTTGGTTGTTTTTAATTTTTTCTTCATCTTTAAGAGGTTGAATAAATTTACTTTTATTTGTGTTACATTCAACACATTTTGCTGAGATTCTCCACCTACCATTATTCGTTTGAACTTTTTTTGCATCGATATTTTTTGTTTTTTTCTTACATTTCAGACAATGTATAATTTCTTTTAAAATACCATCCATTTTATAATAGACAATCTTAAATTTTATCGAATTTCTCTAATTGAGTTTTGTATAATATCGTATACAAATTTGTTACTTGAAACTAGACAAATATAGCAAACAGTACCATCTGATACATCTCCATCAAAATCAATATTCAAAATGACTGTGTGTTTAGAACCTGATATACTCACAGGTTGTCTAGTCAGATTTATAACGAATAAAGGTTTAGAATTTTTAAACTGTTCTGGATCTGTGTAGATTAAAGGGAGTTCTCGGTATGTTTTGTAAAAAACTTTTTTGTAGTCTCCAAGCATATCGTAAATATTGCCAAATTTATCGTTTTTGAAATCGATATTCAACATCTCTTCTGGATATTTTTCTCCGTTTATTTCAAAGTAAATATTTCTAACATTACAGTGATCAAAATTACTTGATTCTTTTAGTTGAGTATTTCTGTTTGTTTGTAAACCTACAATCCCAAATAAAGGATCATGAGAATTTCTATACATGTTTGTAATATCAAGAGTACACTTCTTTCCACTCAATTTTCTTACTTCAATACATTTAATAGTTTTAAAATCCAAGAAATAATTATTTTTTTCTGATAATTCAACCAATTCATTTATTAAGAGGGTTTTAATCATACTATCATATTTAACTACACGAAAACTAATCCTAAAATCCTCAATAATAATTTTTCCATCTGTTGGCATTTTTTTATCAGAATTTTCTTCTTTGAATAATGCATCATGATCATGATTTCGAGTAAACTCTAATTGAATGTCTCCTTTGTAAAGTGGATATGTTATATCCTCAAAGAAACCCAAACCGAAATCAGACAAATTGCCATAAACATTAAATTTTCCCCCTCCTTTAAATCTGGATTGATATCCTGAGTTTATTGTAGGACCATGGTTATTATTTAAAGCAAAACCAACAACCCCTTTCATATTACTTGTTATACCAGGGTTTTCGATTTCCTCAAGTAATGTTCCATGTTTTTTCAGTTGGATGTTGGAAAACAGTTTGCTTGGAAAACCATTCTCTAATTTTATATTGCTATTAAGTGGATATTCAGTATCGTCTAATTGTACAACTTTTCCGGAAATGTTAAATTTTGTGGATTTTAAGTCTAGAAAACAATCACTTCCATCTATTGAGAAAATTGTCTTCCTATTTTCAGTATTAAGGTTTAACACAGAAGTTGGGTTGAAATCTCTATATTCAGCCCGGATAATATTATCATCATACTTTTCAAAAATTTTTTCCATTTATTATACATATATTTTTTTTTTTTAACAAAAATTCTAAACCAGACAAAAAATCCGGTTTGAAAAAGAAATCTTAAACCAGGCGAAAAATCCGGGTTAAAAAAAGAATCTTAAACCAGGTTTATATTCATTAGTTTGTAATAGTATAAAAATTTTAAAGATTTTCTCTTTAAAATTAACAATACATTTTATTATAATTTTTTATAAATTCCAAACACAAATGACCACAAATAGGTGGATCATTATCATCTTGGTATATATTCGTTGATATTAGTAGGTTTTTTTTCCCTAAATATTTAACAAGTTCTGTTGGTGGATTAAATTCTCCATATGAGTCGAAATAAATTTTTAAATTTCCTTCTTTTATCCATGCAACCCAATGTGAACCTTTCTCTTTAGAATCATTTAAATTTAATATACCACTTTCATTTGTCCAAGGTTTTAAAGGAAGTTCGTTTCTCATGAAACACCCTCTAAAATATTTATTTTTTTCAGTAAATTTTAAGATATCAAAATTAGTCAATGCTTTTTCTCCATATTTTTTAACAAGGAAATTAACAGATAGATCTACTTTTTGATTGTTTTTTTTTTTCTCTTCAAACCTGAGCCAATATGTAATGTTTTAACATTTTTAATAATTTTTTCCAATTCCTGATTGTGTCGAATTGTTTCTTTTTCCATTGCTTTTTTATGTTTAGTTTCTGAATAACTGTCCCAAATAGCAGATCCTCCTTGAGCTGCAGCAGCAGCTGCTGCAATTCCACCAAATAAAAGAGGAAGAAATCCACCTTCTTTTATTTGATTAAATTCCAATTCTAATCGGACTTCTTTATTTTCTTTTTTGGCTTTTTTTAGCATATTTATTTGTGTATTGGTTAAATTATATAGTTTTCCCTCACCTATTTGATAAGGTTTTAAAAGGATTGTAACATTTTTTTTCTGTTCATGAGCCAAATGAATTTTCTTATTTTGATAATCATTTAGTTTAAGTTTCATTTATTATACAATTTCTTTTTTTTTTTTAAATTAATCCCATCCCTAATTTTCGTTTTGTTTTCATGATGTTTGTTGTAACCCATGCAGCAGATTTTTCACCTAAAGACACATTTGGATCTGAAAATCTTTCCCAAGCCTTATGTTCTAAAATCAAATCAGCTTTATGTCTAGATTTAGTATCTTTATTTTTTTCATAGTAAATATCGTGTTCTTTTGCTGCTTCATCCAGTTTATTAACAGGTTTTTTATTTTTCTTTAATTTTGTACCTGGACCTAAGTAGTTATAAGTAGGCCAATGCATTTCAGGTATAAATTTACTGTTTAAAATATGATTGACAAGACCTTCCCCTTTAATTAGTTTTTTTGGCAAACATTTTATAATTTCGATTAAATACTCTGTACTTTTTGGAGAATCAATCAACTTTTCCATTTCATTTTTGAAAAAGGTTACCATACCTAGTTTTTCATTATGAAAATTATTATTTCCTGCTCTTTCTTCTTCGGCGATTTTACACAATCGATTTATTATTTGGTTTAAATTATTTATATACATATATTCTACAGGATTTTCCGTGTAATATTTTAAACCTTCTCCAACATGTTCAGATGGTTTTTTCATTTCATTCCAAATATTTTTAATTATTAGATTATATTTATTAGAACTGGATGATTTTGGTTTTCCTGTTTTTTTATCGTTTTTTTGATATATCGAGTCGGTTTCTAATAATATTTTTTTATATGTTTTTAAATCCTCATCTGTATACGGTAATATAATATTATTTGTTTCATCCCATAGATTTGACTCTGTTAACAAGTTCCACAATCCTTCTGTTCCTTTATATTGATTCTTGTTTAAAATAATATCGTTGCCGTTAAAACTTATTGCGTATTTTCCAATTGCATGACCTTTTTTATTAGTAGTTTTATTATCATAAATCCAAATTCCAAAAGCTTTATCTCTTAGATCTATAAGTTTCTGTGCGGCGATATTTCCTAAATGTGTTGTTTCTGGTGTTTTTATTGTTTGATTTTCTTCATCTCTTGTTGGTGTTTGAAAACTTGATATCATTTTCGGTTTGTTTTCTGTATGGATTGGTTGTTCTATTAATGTTGATGTTTTTACAGGTACCAATTCTGTGTGTGAATCAACATCTGTTTTGTTTACAGCATTTTTTATGTCTCTTAATACTTTCACTACAGGTTCGAAAGCTTTTTCTTTTCTTATTTCGTTGTTGATTTCTCTTTGATTTGCATTTTTAAAATTATTTTGTAGTTTTTCTCTAATTTTTAATACTTGTTTGGTTTTCTCTATTTTTCCCTTGTCCTTATCATTATTTAAAGTATTTGGTTTAAACATCTCACTATTTTGAAGACCTCCTCCTTTTCTCATTTGTTTTGTAAGATTATTCTGAATTTTTTTAATATCACTATCATTCATTTATAATAGATATATTTAAAAAAAAAAAATATATCTAAATTATATTACAACATAAACATCTTACGTAAACCTAAACATAAACATCTTACGTAAACCTAAACATAAACATCTTACGTAAACCTAAACATAAACATCTTACGTAAACCTAAACATAAACGTCTTACGTAAACCTAAACATAAACGTCTTACGTAAATTTTAACATAGTTTTTTCTCTAGTTTATTATATATATGATTATCTATAACATCCAGAGAAATGTATCCATATTTTTTTTCCCAACAAAGTGCACAAAATTTGAAAAATTTTTCTTTAGATAGAGTTGAACTATAAAAACTTTCCCAAATTTTACTTACGTAGTGTTTTTGTTGTTTAAAAATAAACAAAAAATTTAAATTATTGCGTATCAATTTTAAATCACTCGAGCTAAAACATTGAGTTAAATAAATACAGGAAATATTTTTATGTCTGCCTCTGACAAAATATTCCTTTACTAATGATTGATCTTTTTCCAAAATCCAATCATCAAAAACAACTAGACTATTTGTTTGACATTCGTCGACAGGTACTATATCTTGATCAGAGAAATGCGAATCAATATTAAAATTAATATCAAATATTTGTTGTAAACATTTATACACTGGTTGTTCAAGATTTTTTGAGAACACATATAGATGTTGATAATCAACCCAATACTCTGTGATAATATTCCTTAACAATGTAGTCTTACCAGAACCAGAACATCCAACAATTAAACATCGAATAGGAACAGGAAGTAAAGAATCGTTTTTATTTAGAGTTTCGGTTTCAAAAGGATAAAGCTTGAAAATATATTTTTTCATATTTATTATAGAGTTTTTAAATATTCTTGGAATATTTAAAAGAATATATAAACAAAGGTATTTTACTCAAAAATGACTAAATGTTTTGAGTAACCATTACTCAATTTTTCCAAACCTTTATAAATTAAAGTGACCTTCACTGGATTCGAGTTCATTTCTTCAATATCATTAACTGTAAATTTTTTAGAAAAGTGGTGTGGTAAAATTACTTTTAAATTATTATCTAAAATTACTAATAATTTTTGCCCATACTTTGTTATAACAATTTCAAAGTTTGTTACTTTATATTTTTTTCCAAGTTCCAAGTTTTTTAATGAGATGAAGTATATGTTTGAATTTAAAAGTGTTTTATAGTTTTCCATTTATTATACATTTTTTTTTTTTTTTTTTTTTTTTTTAAATACAATATGCATATTAATGCATATTGATGCATATTGATTTTTTGAAAAAATTCTTATATTCATTAGTTTTAAAGACTAAAATGAAGCAGAAGATTTTCAGGATTGGTTAACTATTTTTTCTGTTGAGGTCTAATAAATCGAGATAAAAAATTGGATCTTTGAGTAGGATAAATTCGTTTCCATTTTGATCGAAAATACTGATGTTTATAGTTTTAATTGTTTTTAAGCTTACAGGAACATAAAATATTTTCTCTGGTCTTACAAATATTTTATTAGAATCAAATAAAAACACGAATAAAAGTTCTTCCTCTACATGGTGAATATTATTAACAGAGGAGAACGATTTTTCAATTATGTTGCAATGAATTTCTAAAGGTGTAATAATTATGTTTTCATATATAGGTGATAAACCTATATATGATCTTATAGAAAAATTTTTCTTATTTATTCCAAAACATTTGTTTAAATTTTCATCAAGTTCGAAATATTTATCAGATTCAATTAATATGGTATAATTATTTAAAAGAGATATTTTCATATTTGTTGGTATAATTTTATTTAATTCTTCTATTGTATAATAACCAGATTTTATATTGTATTCAGTGTTATCCATATAAATATTTCCCTCTAATATCCACATTTTATTGTTTATAAATTTTGATGTTTTATTACCAATATGAGTGATTTCTACATTAGAGTGTCGTAATTCATATTGGTAATTTTCCACTCCTAAAATCTCTTTTAAATAATCTTCGAATATAAAAGAGATGTTTGAAGTAAAATGTATAATATTATTTTCATCTAATTTAATTATTGTTTTATTATAAGTGGTATTTTTATTTAGCTCATGTTGAAATTGTTTTAAAGAATAAGTGCCTTTTTTTATCACAAATTCTGTGTTTAAAATTACAAATTCTATTTTGTCTTGAAGTTTATATTCTTTCGTTTTAATAATACAATCTCTGTCTAATCTGATAACAGGAATATACCTGATTTCTATTTCACTTATTTTTGAGTAATCTAATTTTATATACTCTAAATTCAAATATTTGCAGAAATTCTCATCTAAATGATAGTAAGTATTACATGTTATTTTAACTATATTTTCCTCTGAAAGACTTATCACAACAGGATTAATTTTTTTGTTTAACTGTTCAATTGTATATCTGCCTGGCTTCACAGTAACTATTATACCGCCAATTGTAATTATACAATCTGTTTCAATTCTGATTAAATTATGTAAACCAGTAAATGTTAAAGCCTTAAGTCCTAGTAAAAAATTACCAGAATTAACCAAGGGACGTTCTAAATGTATACTATTATTTTTAATTTTTATTAAAACCATCTATTATTTATAATATATAAATATTATTAAAAAAACTAATATTTAAATAGTAGATAAGTAAATAAATAATAAAAAAATAATTAATCTAATATAATTATTATTAAAAAACAACTGAGTATTTAATTCGAAGGATGACCTACTTTCGTATGACGTCATACAAGCGATAATTATTCAGTTTAAATATACTGTTTCAACTACATGTTTTCGTCAAGTGGCTGAAGCAAACTCGGTTAAGGCTGATAGGATTGAATGCATTCATAGATAGAATAAAAAAAGAAGGGGAAATAAAGAACGTAGTGCCGGCAAGGCTGTGTTCTGGACGATTTGGTCTTAAAATAAGATCAGTGGTGGAACATAAAATTGTCACCACCTACGGGACCTTAGGCATTAACCTGCCTAATGTTTACGTTCTTTCTAGTTTCCTAAATCGAGTTTGTGAAAACCACTTGCGAAAAAAGAAAATCCTAATCATACAGTTCTCTGAAAAAAAAAAAAAAAATAAATAAAAAAATAAAAAAATAAAAAATCGGTGGCCACCGCAGAGAACTGTATGTTTGGGATTTTATATTTAAAATTTTTTAATTATTTTTAATTAAACAATTTTAATTTATTTATAATTTATATTATAAATTATAAATTATTATAAATTTAATCCTATTAAAATCCTAGTAATTATTAATTATTATAATTATCCTATAATTAAAATGTATTCAATTTTCTTTTTTCGAAAGATGTTAAAATTTTTAATTATTTTTAATTAAACAATTTTAATTTATTTATAATTTATATTATAAATTATAAATTATTATAAATTTAATCCTATTAAAATCCTAGTAATTATTAATTATTATAATTATCCTATAATTAAAATGTATTCAATTTTCTTTTTTCGAAAGATGTTAAAATTTTTAATTATTTTTAATTAAACAATTTTAATTTATTTATAATTTATATTATAAATTATAAATTATTATAAATTTAATCCTATTAAAATCCTAGTAATTATTAATTATTATAATTATCCTATAATTAAAATGTATTCAATTTTCTTTTTCCGAAAGATGTTCATATAGTTGAGGTAAAAATATTGCAAATTATTTTTACAAAAAAAAAAATTGAAAAAAAAAAATATATATCGTATAATAAATGGAAGATACTTCGAATATGAATACTAAATATCATTCTAAATACTGTGTAGTTTGTGACACAAATATTGCTTATAAAAATTGGTCAAAACATTGCCAAACAAAAAAACACAAAAATAATGATCCTAATAATACAATTACAACAAGGATTCGTAAGAAAACAATAACAACAACCAAGAAACTTAAAAAACAAAGAGTACCAAAAGACCATAGAGTTTTCTATAAGTTCAGTGAAAAACTCTTTAATAAATCCAAAAAAAATCGATCTGTTATCTTGGAAAAAGATACTGCCTTTAACAGCAGAGTTAAAACATTCACAATTAATAATAATTTCGGGTTCAAAGATACTATAAAATTTATGAATCATGTAGAAAGAATAGTTTTAGGTAAAATTCAAGAAGGATTAAATAAACAACATGGTTTAAAAGTAAATTTTATTTTGCATTGTATACACCAGAGAAAAATTACTGGTACAGAAACCATGGAGTATAAGGACACACATTTTAAAACAAAGAATAAAATAATATTGAAAACAACTGATCGAAGTGATTATTATCTTGGAGTGAAAACTAAATTAACGAATGAAATGCAAGAGTTTCAAATTAAACAATCACAGTGGTGTCTTCAAAAAATTGTATCCTTGGAATTGTGTATCAATAAATTTATACCTCTAAAAGGTGCTTCGTATATAGAACTTCCAAAATTTATTCAACTTAAACATGCCGTTATAAATGTTAAAAATGAGGATAATAAATGTTTTCTTTGGGCCTTACTTTCTGCATTATATCCAGCTAAACATGATCCGCAGAGGGTTTCCAAATATAAAAAATGGGAAAATGTGTTTGATAAAGAATTCAAAGATATTGAATTCCCTGTTAAATTAACAGATATACATAAAATAGTTGATAGATTAAATATTTCTATAAATGTGTATTGTATTGATGAGTTCAAGTCAGTAATTATTCCTCTTAAAATAACTAAAATTGAGAAGGAGAAACATATTGATTTGTTGTATCTTAAAGAGAAAAATAATGAGCATTATTGTTGGATAAAAGATTTATGGAAACTAGTAGGACATGCTCAAATTTCCAAACATGGACATAAAGGTTTTCTGTGTAAAATGTGTTTAACCAGTCATACAACACTAGATAAATTAAACGAACATAAAACTTACTGTATGCATAATAAATGTACCAAAGTCGTTTTACCCAAACCTTCCAATAATATTGTTCAATTTTCTCATTATAATCATTCTTTAAAAGTACCTGTTTCGATTTACGCAGACTTTGAGTGTATGTTAGAAAAAATACAGAATTGTCAACCTTGTGATAATACTTCGTATATAAATCCATACCAAAAACATACTCCTATAAGTTTCGTATTCTATATAAAATACTCAGATGGGAGTTTTAAGAAAAGTGAAGAATACTTTGGATTGGATGCACCTAAGGTATTTGTTCAAAAAATAAAAGAAAAAGCTCTTAATATTGCTGAAAATTATTTAGATGTAAAAGTTCCTATGAAAGAGTTGACTAAAAAACAATGGAAAAATTTTAAAAACGCAAAAACATGTCATATTTGTGAGAGAAAAATGGAGGATATACCTCCACAATTGTTACAGAGTATGAAAAAAAAGGAAAAAAAAACTGAATTCAAAAATAATATGAGAAAAGTTCGAGACCATGATCATTTAACTGGAAATTATAGAGGAGCTGCACATTCTTATTGTAATTTAAATCATCAAATTCCTAGATTTATTCCTGTTTTATTCCACAACCTTTCAGGTTATGACGCACATTTATTTATAAAAGAATTCAACGGCGATAATCAAAGAATAAACTTGATTCCAGATAATGAGGAAAAATATGTATCTTTTTCAAATATTTTGGATTACCAATCATCTGCTTGTATGAAAAATAAATGTTTGAATAAATTCTGTAAAAAAAGTACAACAAATATTGTCTGTAAAAATCAAATCGAGATAAGATTTTTAGATTCATTCAAATTTCTATCTTGCAGTTTAGATGAATTAGCTAATAATCTAGAGAAAAACCAGTTTAAAGAACTCGGAAAACATTTTCCAAGAGAACATCTAGATTTAATAACTAAAAAATTATCTTATCCTTATGAGTATATGGATTGCATCGAAAAGTATAGTGAAACATGTTTACCTCCCAAAGAACTTTTCTATAGTTCTCTTACAAAAAAACATATAACAGACGATGATTATAAAAATGCTCAAGAAGTTTGGAATGCATTTAATATACAAAATCTCAGAGAATTTACCATGTTGTATAATAAGATAGATGTTTTCTTATTAAGTGATATTATTGAAAATTTTCGTCATCTTTCTTTAGAAACTTATAAGTTAGATCCTTTGTGGTGTTACACAACTCCAGGTTTTGCATGGAATTGTATGCTCAGAAAAACAGGTGTAAAATTGGAATTATTAACAGATTATGATATGCATTTATTCATTGAGAAAGGATTGAGAGGAGGAATGACTCAATGTAGTGTTAGATATTCCAAAGCAAACAATAAATACATGATGGAAAAATTTAATAAAAATAAAGATTCTGTTTATTTGCAATATTTAGACGCAAACAATCTTTATGGATGGGCAATGTCTCAATACTTACCTTCTGGAGGATTTAAATGGATTGATCCAGAAAAAATAACAGATATATTAAATCTTAGTGTAGATTCCTCTAAAGGATATATTTTCGAGGTTGATTTAACTTATCCTCAAGAACTTCATGATAAACATTCAGATTTCCCTTTTGCTCCAGAAAATCAATTCGACGGTGTTCCATTACCTAAACTTACTCTAAATTTATATGATAAAAAAAAGTATGTCGTCCACTACATAACATTACAAGAATATATTCGTAATGGTTTGAGAATAGAGAAAATTCATAAAATATTGGAGTTTGACCAATCTCCTTGGTTAAAACCTTACATTGATTTAAACACAAATCTTAGAACAAAAGCTAGAAATAATTTTGAAAAAGATTTCTATAAATTGATGAATAACAGTGTTTTCGGTAGGACAATGATGAATGTAAGAAATCATGTTGATATTAGATTAGTAACAAATGCTTCGCAATTAGAAAAATTAGTTGCGAAACCAAATTTCGATAGAGCTACGATTTTCACAGAAAATTTAGCTGCAATACATATGAAAAGAACTTCGACTAAATTGTTTCAGCCAGTTTATGTTGGGATGACTATATTAGACATTTCTAAAAAATTAATGTATGATTTTTATTATAATGTTTTGAAGGAGAAATACGGTGATAAAATAAGATTATTATATTGTGATACAGATTCTCTAATTATAGAAGTGAAAACGAATGATTTTTATCAAGATATGAAAAATGATATAGACCATTATGATACATCTGATTATCCTTTGGATAATATTTATAATATACCATTAGTTAATAAGAAAGTTATAGGGAAATTCAAAGATGAGCTTAATGGTAAAATAATGGCTGAATTTATTGGTCTACGATCGAAATTATATTCCTTCACAGAACATAGTACAGGGAAAGAAGTCAAAAAAGCTAAAGGAGTAAAAAAATGTGTGGTTGATAAAGAAATATGTCATAATGATTTTAAAAAATGTTTAAAAACTCAAAAATCTCTAAGTGTTAAACAAAATATTTTTAGAACAAAAAACCATGACATTTGTACAATTGAACAAAATAAAACAGCACTCAGTGCTCATGATGATAAAAGATTTATATTAGAAAATGGAATTGATACTTTAGCTTGGGGCCATTATAAAACAGGAATATCTAGAGAAAACTTCATTGACCATATTAATAATTTAATCAAAAATAATAACTCAAAAAAAATAGAGAAAAATAAACTAAGTGAAAAAGACCACAGACCATAATATAAATATTTAAAAAAAATAAACTAAGTGAAAAAGACCACAGACCATAATATAAATAATTAGAGAAAAAATAAACTAAGTGAAAAAGACCACAGACCATAATATAAATAATTAGAGAAAAATAAACTAAGTGAAAAAGACCACAGACCATAATATAAATATTTTTTAAAAAAACTAAGTGAAAAAGACCACAGACCATAATATAAATATTTAAAAAAAATAAACTAAGTGAAAAAGACCACAGACCATAATATAAATATTTAAAAAAAAAAAAACTAAGTGAAAAATATCAATAAATTAGTTTTAAAGTTAAAAATATCAATAAATTAGTTTTAAAGTTAAAAATATCAATAAATTAGTTTTAAAGTTAAAAATATCAATAAATTAGTTTTAAAGTTAAAAATATCAATAAATTAGTTTTAAAGTGAAAAATATCAATAAATTTGTTTTAAACTTAAAAATATCAATAAATATCAAAAGTGCGCCAGGATCGGCATATATATACTACTAAGTTGTATTAAAATATTCTTTTTTGTGTCAACACTTTTTGGTGCACTTAAATTTGCCCTAAAGTTTCATCCAGCAACTCGATAGATCAGAAATTGGACGGTACATTGATGGTTTATTTACTTCCCTCTCAAGAGTTTTTTTAAGCTCGAGAAAAAACTGCCGAAAAACCCAGTAAAATCGGTAAAATACTGTAAACTTGTAAAGTACCGTAAACTACACTTTCACTAAATCGATTTTAGTTCTTTAGTCATAATCCCAAAAGCAATATTACAAGAAACTTGAAATTTTCACCAAATACATATAAAACACCTATTGTTACATACCTTATGAAAGTAAAAAAAAAATTGACAGCCTTTGGGCTAAAAATATAACTTTTAAAATTTTTTTTTTCAGAGTTTATTTTGAAGAAAGTTTTTAATATTCAATAAAAAGTTTCGATAATTTAATATAATTATACTCATATACTAAACTAATAATACTGAAAAATTTCAAAATCATTAATCAGAATTTTTTATAAGCGTTGAAATTGACTATTGTAAAATGTTCACGGAATAGGCCACTTTTATATCATATTTTCAACTTAGAAATTAGTATAAAAATTATTGGATCTTCTAATCACTGCAAACCTTTAAATACAGTTATAAAAACCCGTTTTGAATTTTCGTTAATAAAAATGCTCCTTTTTAATACTTTCTTTGTATTGCAGGTGCAGTACAGGTTAATAATAAAAAAAACTTACAGATATTTAGACTAAAAATAGTGAAATATATAACCAGTATAAATTTATATTAAAGCTTTGCTTGGGATTTTTTGACTAAAGAAATTATCTATGATTTCTTTGAAATGTAATATAGCCCATCCCTGTTATATTGTCTGAAGAGCGAAGAATATCCACGATGGGAAGTATGCCTGGCTTTCTTTTTAATGAACTACTATGTCTGACATATGATGATGAAAAAAATTACTTTTCTAAGAAACTTTAACATTTAAATTTGTATTATTGTACCAACAGTTTAAGATATGTAAGCATTCAAACTTAAGAACGATGAAAAAGTAAAGTAGAATTGTAAAAATATATGGTCACATATTCGATTAGTCTGAAACTAACAATGTATAAATTATCATTTTAGAAAAAAAATGTGACTTTTAATATTTTAATATTTTAATTTCATTCATAGTTTATGCCAAATAAATGTAAATAGAAATTAAATAAATTTATAATAAAATACATAAATAAATTGTACAAATCTTTACATTACAAATCAAATTATAAACAGATTAAGTTTTAAAATTGAAAATAATAAATAAAATCAATGTAGGTATAATTTTTGTTAAATGTTGAAAATATATTGGTATACATGATATATTTTATTACATTATAAGTATGTCGAGTACCCATGTATGTAATTTCGCGTTTTATTATATTTACACTTAAAAAATATTAATTGATTTTATAATAATAATATAATTAAAATTATTGATTATACAAGCTTTTCAACCGATTAATAGCAATTGCTAGATCATGCTTCACTGCACCCGCTACTCCACACACACACACACACACACACACACACACACACACACACACACACACACACACACACACACACATGCATGCAAGTGTCACGCTTTTCATTATACACAGCAGAATGATTCAGTTGTTTAAAAATTGAAACACAACCGATTTTTTATTTGAGCATTTTTACCCACAATATCGCCTTGTAATCAGCACACTGCGTTTACTTATTGACTACACTTATAACGGCCGTACGTGCACCTCAATATTTACCGGTGTTCTAATTCCTACCGATTGTATTCTGCAGGCTATCATTTATTTACTCACGCGCAGTCTCGTTGTGTAAAGATTATACGTGGTTTTGTTTGTATAAGCTTTAACCCGGTATCGTTAACGCCAAGGGACACACACACACACTATATTTAGTGATGTATATTTAGATATTTTACAATATTTCAATAATACACCGAAGTGTGGTGTAGTGATATTTTTACGAATTATTTTGTTTTAATTGCGTAGTCTACAAGCATGTATTGTCGTAATGTTCCTTGACAATTTGGATTCTTTGTATGTACGTATTACTTTATTTTTTTCATTATATATGAAAAAAAAAAAAAAATGAAAAAAATGGGGAAACAATAATTATAGAATGATGATAATTCTCCAGTGTGGATTTCACGCATGCGTATAATGAAGGTATGTGTGTATTCATATATAATATATAAATATATCTAGTTTCGACTGACGTAGCAGTTCAACAGCCGTCTTAAGAGTTTTAGTTCTCTGCGACCGCCGACGTTATGGTTAATTAAACTAAATGTTTGTAGGCATACGTGCAATACTGCAGTCCATTCAAATCGAATTTCTCTTAAGAACTCTAAAAAAACCAAAAACCCGTAATAATGCACAATACCATGGCATACCATTTCGTGTGTATTTAATAGAGCTAAATATGACCGTGTGTCTCATCGTGGTATAATAACGAGGCATAAAACTAACGATTACTCTTATTCAAAGTTAAAACCGCACGCGCGAGTCATTGGAGGACATAGTGCTTTTTGTGCATATTTTTATCAAGACATAAATCATCGCGACACTGGGACGACGTCGATATTGAAACGCTTGATGTTATATCAGTGACATCATTAGGAATATCGTATTTCATACTGTGCTATGTGTACACTGATAAATGTATATTACGATTTTCATGTTATCCGATGGCACGAAGCGTCAAACATACGGTTTACAGTAGTGCATTAATAATGGAATAAAATACGTATAGAAAATATACGTAAATATAGAAAAATGGCTGTTGGGTAATATAACGTTGTAATAACGACCACTGGAATAATTAATTAGTTCGAAAGTCAAATGCAACTAAATGTTTTTTCAGCTCTCGACATTATGGTTATAATACAGTCATATACTGTTTAGGATCGTTTGATGTGAAATTCATGAAAGTTTCATGAGCTTATGTGACGCGTGAAACTTTTACGTTTTCCAGCTCGCCATTCCAATTTTTTTATTTTACTTACAACGTTAAAATATAAAAAACGGCCCTCTGTACGGCACATATTATATAGTTTGATGTTTTACGTACACTTAGTATCGATATTGTGTGACGGTGGTATCGTGTGGCATCTAGAAATCATCGACCCTGGTGAATAATTATCACACAAAATATTATCTCGATTCGTCGGCAGTTTGCTGGATATTAATTTCGTTCGTACGTCATATTGGTTACGAAAACGCTCTTTCAGACCGTGTGGTGAACGTCCAATGATTGATTATTTTATCGTCGCCCAGTGGCCATATCCAGTGGCGTATTTACGGGTGGGGGGTTCCCGGGTCTCGACCCCTCCCACCAGAATAAAACAAAATTAAATTTACGTCTGAAATGAAATGTACTATATAATAACATAATAATTATATTTACAAGATTCCAGACTTAAATACAAAATATATTATAAAATTGCATTTAGAAGTCATAAATTTAATGACTTATTACGTAAAAATAGAGGAAGAGAATATTCATTTACTACCTTTATTATTATGTATTTATATATATATATATTCTTCGTTCTCAATCGAATAGAAAACGTTTTCGATCTGGTTCGGATACATTTTCACAAGTTGTATGTTTTAGATGATGTTTTGTTGATCAATTTTCACTGGTGTGGATAGACATCTGACTTCATTATAAATTGCCGTTGGCCAATAGTCGCCAATCATGTAAAATGTGCGAAATCCAATGAGCAAGTGAAAGAATGACGTAGGTGTCTGTATTTATGGCTTATGAATCCTCATCTCTACTTCACGGTGCTTATCTCAAAAAAATAACGAAAACTTATCAAATGATATCAAAAAGATTTTCTATTATGTTTTCTCTCAAAATTATATGTACCGTTTACTGATAACTTAGAAATGTTTACTTTCAATTAGTATAATGTCAGTTTTTTGTTGTTCGTCAAAATTATTTAAACATTATTTATTTATTTTAATTTACATAATTAATTTAACCAATTCATATTTTAACTTGTAATATAATACAATACACAGCATTATTATAACTACATGTTGAAGTAATAACAAATGTGAGCTTGTAGGGTGATAAATAAATGGCGGCTCAATGACGGGGCGTGAACAAACAAGTACCCAATTTTTCAAAATACATAGAATCAATCATATTCTGATAAGATAAAGTATATTAATAGGTTTTTTTTTTAACTTTATTATTACATTTGTTTCAACTTTCGTTTTTTTTAATTTTCTCCGTATTTAACGAATCAAATTACACTATTAAATAGAAAAGAATTATTATGATTGGCTATTTTTTAAAATAGAAACATTATTTTAAAACGTAAATGTGTACTTTTTAAATAATTTATGTTATTGCAGTTTTATTCAGACCATCTATTTAAAATCGGATTCCATAAATGAATAATGCCCCTGGCATTTCAGAATTAATACAATTACGCAGATTATAATATAATATGTATACGTTTACTCTGAATTTTATTATAAAATACGTTATAATATGCTAATACATCTATACGCAGGTAACTATAATATGTAAATTTAGGGATGTTGGACGTATTTGTTTAGTATGAAAACTATCGATAATCGCAGTACAATATATTATATTTTTTTTTCAAATTAATTCATGTTATTATTTGACGTGAATTTAAACATGTTAATTACTAAAGTAGGTATGTATTCCGAATAATCTAGTAAATAAATAAATGAATAAATTAAAATGCAACTGTGTGAAACGTTAATGAATTCGTATGAAATTTTAATCATTTTCGTAAAATGTTTAAAATGTAAAATGTTTCTGGTATAGTTTGAATTTGAAAAGAAAAGCTACAGGTTTAGTGATATAAAAGTACGATTAAAAAAATATTATCGTTCAAAACATTTAAAAAAATTATCAATGTATAGAAAAATTTCATCAAAATAATAACAACACTCCCATTCATAAAATTGAGTTGTTGAAAAAAATTTGATGTATATTTTTTAAACTGACCCTTATTTTGGTGGTCAAAAAAATAATGTTTTTTATTTTCATGCAATTGTTTCAAACCACTTATATATGTATGTGTTTTTAAGGTTCAAATTCTCAAATTTGATGTACTTTTTTTAATCTTACTTTTATTTAGGGGATAAAATGTTTTTTTTTTTAAAGTTTTTGTAAGTTTTTGATTTAAATACTGAAAGTTATTTAAATATTATAAATTAAATGTCACTTTACATGCAAACAGCTCGTTATCGAAAAAATGCAAATATAAACAATAAATGAAACAAATTTACCGTCACGTAGATTACCCCCTTTTATGTTAGGCATACGACGGCGGGGTGAAGTTTCGAGAATAACATATTAAAATCACAATTATACGTAGCATAACATAATTATAGTTGAATACTGTTCAGTCAGTTCCATTATTAGTTATTACAAACAATTATTTGACCTAAGTTATACCAACTGCCTAGTGGAATCGTTTATTAGCATCTGTATTTGACATGATTTGAACTGTACGTGATTTTCAAAATGTGTAAATTTTAATTTAGGAAAACGATCGGTAAAGAGGAATTTTTTTTGTAAAACGATTATGACTAACTCTAACTCATTATTTTCCTACTAAAACATTTATAAATTGAAAAAAAAAAAGTACGAAATCGTTTTGGTGTTTAAACCAGGCTGTTTGAATTTTGAAACACAGCCGACTGTCTGCACGTGTATCTAGAGTTCAAGACGTCCCGCCCCCTCATCACCGCGTGTGGCATTCTGTGCACGCGGAGTGTCGGCCGGTGCCGGACTCCTGGACCGAGCGACGAGACGCTCCGCGGTAGCCCGGAGAGGAAAACCAATTAGCGAAGCGGGTCACGCGACTTCGGGTGACGGGCGTCCGGAGACGAAGACGTGGGCGGCAAAAGGCGTCGACGACGGGGGATCGGCGCCGAAAGCGGTTCGACGCGTGTCCGATTCCCCCCCGTCCAGGACAGTGGTTCTCGACTGGTAGTCCGAGTAGTCTCACCGTGTTACGGGTAATAATCCGCGGCGTCGACGATTTTTCCTTCGTTCGCGTCTCGTCCACGAGCAAAAGCGAAAACTCAAAAACGTAAACGTTTTTTAATTCGATTTCGTACGCGTCAATTAAAATTTGTCGGGTCGATTCGGATTTCAATCGTTGTCGTTGTTTTCTTTTCGTTTAATCCTTTCCGGTGTCTACGAATGGGTTTTCGTCGATACCTACTAACAGTATTGTTTTTCTCAACACTCTGCTCGAGTCGTTGTCATTCAGCGGGGCGGTTTATCGGCAGTCACGAACGAGTGCTACGGTCGAGTACCGTCCGGCACCACCGAGACCCGGACGAGTGACCACACGGGTTTTTGGCCATGCCCTCAAGGCCGTCGAGGAAATAATGCGTAAACGGTCGCGTCGCCGGCACCTCATAACACGAGAAAAAAACCGTCATTCGATACGTCGGGAGGCAACGGTCGGCGGGGTGGTTGTGCATTTTCAAAAGTGGTCCCTGGCCCGAGCCGTGTTCGAAACCGTTGGTCCGTGACGACGGTTATACAGTTTGTCTCTCCGGCCGCACTGCCCACGCGTTCCGCTCGTCGGATTCGGTCGAACGTCCGTTCCGCGCCGCGACTCGTCGTCCGTAACAGTGCCGTAAAAGCGAATACCCGACCTCACCCACCCACCGGATTCCGTATTCTGCGCCGGGTCGACTCCCTGCAAGAGCACGGAGTTTTTTAATCGTCGTACGCCGTGCCGACGTCGGTATTTTATCGATACACAAAAGACTCGGGACGACCGATTGAAAATCGACGTGGGCGGACCACTTGATTTCCCTAGAGCTCCCCGTCCGTGAAGTCTCGACGAAAATAAAATTAAAAAAAAAACAAAATAAAATAATTTCCGAGAAGAACACCACCCTTATCTTTTCCTACATGCACCGTGGTTAAAACCCGATTTTTTGTCACTGCACAGACTTTTACCAGTCTGGCTCTCCACACACTCAATACAATACCCAATATTTTAGTGCCTATTATAATCGCGTCGCCATCTCCATGACGTTCTTTTTCCGATGACTTTACGAATCGGTCGATCGTAATCGGACTCGACATAATATTGTGAATTTACCACGAAACCACGGACACACGTTATCGACGTAATTTTTCGGAGAGATCACAACTAAAAGATTTTCACTGTACGTTTATAGGTATTATCAAGTATTTTATTATAGCGTGTATCTCTCTGGAAGGATAAATATTATTGGCTTAATACTTTTTTTTCTGATTCAGTGGAAAAAATGCTTGGTCAGGTTCTTAACCAGGATTTAATTTTTCGGAGATAGTAAAAAGATAAAAAAAAAAAAATCCTTCCATTAATAAAGTGATGACCCTTTTTATTATTATTATATTAATTTTATATGTGTGTGTGTGTGTGTGTGTGTGTGTGTGTGTGTGTGTGTGTGTGTGTGTGTGTGTGTGTGTGTGTGTGTATATGTTTGTAAAATAATATAAACAATTACTAAAATTTATCAGAAATATATTCAAAACGCAGTACTAAAGTCAAATAAATTTTGAAGGTTTTAAAAAGTATAATTCATCAAGGAAGTCATTATCGAGATGAGGTAATTATAAAAATACCTCAAAGTGGCCACAATTTTCTTCTTCACCAATTCCTGACAAAGAGAACACATTTTCATGTAAATGCTAAAACAACAAAAATACTCTATAAAATACATATAACATTAAAATGTCTCAGATACGACAGTTTTTGATCAATGCTGAGCAAACAAACATCTAGGAAATAGGCCTTACAGGATAATTATATTACGCATATACGACACACATACATAAGCTGAAAAAAATTATTGTTTTTAAAATTTTTATTATTTTTCATTGTCTACTTTTTCCCCTCGTGTATTACACTTATTTAATTACTTGCATTACGTTATAAACATCACAACTTTCATATTTATTTAGACTTAAAAATATAATTAAAATTCATGTTGATAAGTAAAATATTACTCTCATCTAGACAATAGTCAACGTCAGTTCATATTTGATGACAATAAAAACGTGAAATACCAGTAGTTAATCGAAAATGTGCCATGTGGATATAGAAGTAGAAAACATAAATTAAAACGCTGATAACTGAGTGACACTAAAACAAAAACACAATTTAGAAACAGAAACTTTTTTCAAATATTTCACGTAAATTTAATGCGCATATGCTTAATCGAGGGTAGGGTGAAGCCGAATCGCCAATGATTTCGTAATGTGATTATAAGTTACTATTATTTCCCGTCTATCGACGTATACCAGTGCCAACGTGTAGTAAATTATATCCACTATTCGCACATTCACAAGGGTATACTGTGAAGCAAAACCAATAGTTTTACTCCTATCACGTGTCTAAAAATATTTCTTGTTTTTCTTGCAGGTAAGAACCGGCCACGGAACATTTAGTCTATTCAACGAGAACGGTATGAATATCAAATATAGATGTATATGAAATCGCAGATGGGTAACTAATAATATTATTGCTCTTGTATGAAATGATGTCGAACAAAGATGCCGTGACATTGGTAAACATAATATTATTATTAACATTGTCATCGTACGAATGATCTGTACGAGCGGTATTCTACGACTAGTTTTGGTTATTTTTTCGTTTGTTGAAATCATTGTTTTAGAGAAACGAGAAAAAAAATTAATCGACGATATGAAAATATCGATATGTTATTAAGAAGGTTATCCCTAAAATGTCTTCTTACACTCAGAACAATATTAGTCCAACAAACGAAATTTATTTCGTAAGAGTTCTCGAAAATATACAGATAAAATAGTGTGCGAATCATTCGGTTCAAATATCATGCGAGGTTTCGAGTGCCGTGATTATGACTATAATTTATTAATTCAATATAAAAGTCAGCAAACTCAATAAGTTTATTTGACGTTTGAACTTGGAATTACCGCCGGCGAAAATCACACACTCTACGGCACTCTTGTAGGTCGAAAGTGAAAAATATTATAGACAAAAGTTTTGAGAGGGCTACGAAACTTTTACACATTTAAAAATATTGTTAAGACGCGTGACTGCTTGTACATTATTTTATCGCAAAACATTATTTTAATGTTATATCGCGTAACTTTACGTACACGGCAATAACGTGTAACATAATGGATATTCACAGTGTTATTACTTTTTTTTAGTTTTGATCAACAACAAAGTGAGGTTTTCGGATAACATAATGGATATTCACAGTGTTATTTTTTCCTTTTTAGTTTTGATCAACAATAAAGTGTGACATTTTGATACTGCGTATTAAACAACACAGACGTTCCTATAATGATAGGGCGAAATGAGAAAAAATGAAATATCATATTTATTATATCTGACTTATAACCCACAGTCCCACAACAAACACCAAATTATTTTTCATCTAAAAATAGTATTGAATTGTCAAGTGACAATTTGTCAAAGTGTCAACTTTACTGAAACATTGCTTTTGTAACTAAATTATTTTTGATTTCAAAACAGATCATATGCATTATAAAACACGTTTTTGTCGGATAAAACGTTACGGAAAGTACTTTTCTGTTGACTGTTAACTTCTCGACAACGTTAAAATGATTACTGGCGTTGTTTATATCGAAGGTATCTTGTAGATGTGACATGAATACAATATCAAATTTTTTTACGGCGTTAAAGCATCGAGAAGCTCCTCCCAGATGCGTCCTATATCATTACATTATTATGTCAAGTCATAATGATTAGCTGCATAGTATATCATGAACATAAAATTCTCTCGCCATTTCAAACGAAACGCGTATTAATAAAATCATGTTTTCTCGTTAACGAAATAAAATATTGTAATCTTTCCCGTGAAATCGTAAAACTAGATTAATTTCTAATATTCAAGAGTTATTCGCACTTCCTTTTTACGCTCAGTGTACTCAGAAAAAGTACCAAAGATCCCATAAAAACCAAATTTAACGCATATTCTTTTTCAGCGCGTCTAAAATTCGAGAAACAACGGCGTAATGCCATACTGCAATTAAGTAATAACGAATATTAATGTGTTATAAACGCACGTGTAGTACGTGCACAAAACATTTTAAAATTATTGTTACGATGACTTTTGAAGACTCGTAATTTATGATGGGCGATGCGTGTAAATAATAATATGCGTACAATGGGGCGCAATTACAAAAAAAATATATAATTAACGATTAATTATTTAACGCGTGTTTTCGGTGAATTTCCGTCTGTGATCGTTATGGTTATATTACTTTGGAGCGTACGCGAATTCTTCCCGCGCAGAAACAATTTATGAAGTTTCTAAATTTTCCAGACACGCAATACATCAACTTCTGTCTATTCGCAGATGTGTACGATGGTGACAAATTATTATTATTCTCGTACACGGGTGTTTTGACAGTACCTTGTCCACGGTCGAAATTAAATCTAATAAAATGGATTTGTTCAAAAACTGCATTTGAAAATTGTACGTCAGATGTTTTCGCGGGTGTGGTTTGGAAATCTTGGAAACTTGCAAAAACAGATTATGAAAGTGATAACACCACAAACTACCTAAAATAAATAATTTTGTCGATTGTATAAAAAATATTCCGGTGTTATTGTATTAATTTTCAAAACCCTTTAGCGTGTTTTTTTCAAATACAAACTCGTACTTTGATTTAAACGAAACAAATATAATAGCTCTTATGTCTCCGAACTGACGATAAAATCAAATGAAAATCAATGATTTACAACCGAGCATTGTATTTCTTATTGATTATCGATACTCACGTGAAAATGTTTTGTGACGAATAAATGTGATCATTGGAAAAGTTGTTGGTGCGATTCATCAAAATCTTCATCCTCAGCTAATAACAACCTCAGTGTAATTTGTAGTAATTGAGTGTAATAATAATACATTTTTTAGTGATTTATAGCGCATGTACTCGGTATTCTATTGAATAACGGATTGCACTTTTATTATTGTTATATTATACTTTTCGACCCACACAGAACACATTGCTATACCAATAGCAGAGTAAATCTAATATTATGAGTTTGTGTATGTGTGTGTGTGTGTGTGTGTGTGTGTGTGTGTGTGTGTGTGTGTGTGTGTGTGTGTGTGTGTGTGTGTGTGTGTGTGTGTGTGTGGCTGGGTGGGCGTGTGTTTAATATTTCGACTGTGCTTTGTTTTTCTCTTTTTTGTATATGAATGGCGTGATGAGGAGGAATATTACTTGTTGAAAACCCAAAACAGACACGAAGACCTCACCTTAGGTGTTTTTAAAGAATAACGTAGGTGTCGTACGAATAAAAAAACACTAGATACGAATCACTTGTTATTGTGAATTTAAATCCGGAATCGTGGGTGTTGAAAATTCTACGAATGTGATATTAGATCACGAATATGAATATAACTTATGTAATGAGATAAAATCAACTTATTTCCTCTAAGTTCAAGTTCTAAACAAATTTAGATGGATTTATCTTATAATGCATCACAATTTTTTTTTTTTTTTTTTTAAGAAATATTGTTCACGGAATACTTGAATTAAAATTAAAACATCAATAACTCGGATACTTTAATAGGTATATCTCGTCAAAACCATGATTACAAACGTTATAAAAACAATTATTTTCAATGTGAATTGTATGATTAAGTAGACAATATAATAATATTTCGTTGGATTTCAATGTGTATGTAAATATCTAACACGAAACAATATGGTAATATTTTGAAAAGAATACCGAAAATCTTCAGCTAAAACTTTTGAAAAATGCGTAAAACGAGACCACTAATCGATGGTGCGATCGAACGGAACTTTTTGAAAACTTTCACATCCCGGATTGTGAGACTGTTGAAAAGAGACCCGTGATTGAAAAACATTGGTATTTCAATAGCAGTTGGATCGCGTCCTACTCGGAATCTAAAAACGCGCGCACAATAAAACATAAAGTATATAAATGCGTTTCGGAAGCCTTTTCTTTGCTCCAGATAACTCGGCTTATGTTATTTAAAATCGTTCTTATACCACTTACGTGACCGTATTATATAAACGATATTCATTGAGGGGGACGGAATCGGTGAATACAATAAATAAATAAATAAATAAATAAATAAACAAACAGCAGTTTTTTCCGTCAAACGATACACGATTGTACATTCAGTCTTTTAACACGTGATAATAATATATGGTGTGTCGCGTAGGGCGTTCGACTTCGACGTCGGACCACCGGCAATATTTGACCTGCAAACCACGAAATCTAGATTCGCTGAGCAATCAGAACGTGTAAGTAATGTTACGTGGCGTATTTTTCTCCACGCGAGGACACCAATAACGACAGTGAGTACATCACTCACCGGACACATCGGGTCGATCGATCCGAGTCGTGGCTAAAGTCCATTACGGTCACCCCATGATATTTGTCGACGGTTCCGAATTGATCGCACCCGGGCGAGACCATTGGCCGAGATAGATTATAATTGCAATTCTCTAAATCTCTTATGTGACCCGGGCGCACATTGTTTTCGTTTCGATTCGCCGGGAATCCGATCGCGATTCGACGGTTTGTGCACAGTGCCCCTGAACGTGGAGACCGACGGGTTGTTGAAATATTTAACACACGGCGTAAAAATATAATATTATGACCACGTGGTATTTTCGTGTACGTTTTTTCAACAAACGTTCGGGTGTCCATTAAAGTTTTATCGTTTAAATCGATTATAACTTATAAGTATATAATATAATATAAACTACGTACGTTAGTGATTTATACGTTATTTTATACGCCATTGAAAGTAACTAACGAATGATGGTGTTCCATCCCGAATAATTAATGGGAATTGGCAAATTCAAAAGCGTAACAGTTTTATTGTGTTTTCTGATGGATTCGGGCCAATAATAGCATCAAAAATCAAAGGGTGAATATTTTAAAAACCTAAAGAATGCGTTTTGATTGATGATTCACTCGTACGCGTGCTTCCTTGTTAAGATAATAATAATTATATAATATATCGATGCGTCTGACACCTAAGAAAACGTGTTTAAATATACACATTCGTAATAAATGATATTGTACCTACATGCACGTACAGGGCCATTCTCTGAAAAAAAACTATTATTTTCAGTGAAAAAAATATTTATACGTATATTTTAACGAGTGTGACTGAATTATTAAAGTTAGCTAAAGAATAAAAACTACATTTTCCAGGAGAAATTATTTTTAAACTTGGTTATACAATGGTTTATAACGGTTCTAATTTTAATGACTTATATTGTTCAATATAAAAAACATGTGTCATACAACATTGGGAGTGTATGTTTTAATATACGACTGGTGAAACTTTAACTTTTAAAAAAAAATTCTAAAGCAGAGAATTTATGGGAACGTTACTCTGCCTACGTGTTTATGCAAGTGTCTAAAAAAACCGTCTATTCAATATCCGTTGGTTATAAATTTTAATCATTAAAAAAATATTCTATTGAACTTTTAAAAAAAATTTATCAAACTTTGAATTTAATATACAAAAAAGTGTAGAACCTTATTCATCAATTGACAAAACGTCACAATAAAACTGCAATTCAGGAGCCGAAAAAAAATATACTGAGATTATTTTCGTACGACGTAAACAAATCACCTGCGAGTTATGCGACTTGTTTGAAAGAAAAAAATAATTTATTGATTTTTAGTGTGGTCGACTTAAATTTGCGTGAGAATAACTACCCAGTCCGATGTATCCGATGTACAGTGTTCGGGTACCGGGCACAAACTCCATAAAAGGGTATAAACGAGTACGTGTAAATATGTTTTTTGACTCGCATTTGTGTTTTTGAAGTTTGTATCATTTAATTTATCAGACATAAAAACTAATATAATAAATGTACAGCACAGGAGTAGTTGTAAAAGAAACTTTTATAAACTCCAATATATTTCACTTTGGACGTGTATTATAAATAATTGAATTATCATAATTCGCAAAGAGGAAAAAAATAATATTGGCTGACGGGCTGTATTTGAATTCGATATATTTAAAAAGAAATTTGAATTCCACAAGACGCGTATAAGTGTGTTATGAAAACATTTATGTATTCCGGTAATAAATTCGATGTAAATATAACGGGTATATGTGTATAGGAGACGCCGTTTCCTTACGACGACCGTACACTACGCATATATACCTCGCTCAAACACACACACACACACACACACACACACACACATACACACACATACACACACACACACACACACACACACACACACACACACACACACACACAAGTATGCACCACGTGCGTTTAGAAACGTGCACAATGAATGTATGTATGTAAAATATTTCCCCTCGTGTAACGTACAGCTATCAGGGATTAAGAGTATAAAAAGAATACCGTCGAAAGGTATGTATATTATAATGCGCTCTTCAAAGAAAGTATTGAATTTAAGTACAGAATGAGGGAGACGAAGGGAACGGAAAAGTGCCGAGTCCTTTCGCGTCCGATTTACAGTGAGCGAACGAACGGATATTTTTGCCGAATGAAAACGAACAGAGGTTTAGTCGACATCGTGTATTATAATAATATTACATACATACCATTTCACGATAAAATCGACGGAACGTGGGACGTTTCGCGTCGTCTTACATAATTTAAACAAGTAAATTATTGTATTAATATCATGAATATGAGCGTTGAAAATGTATAGCAGTTGTGTAGTAGGGGTGGTTACGTGCTATCGGGTTTCATTGCTTTCTCCAGTATTTAGCTATAAATTCTAAACATTTGTATCTCTTACGTAATTGGAAAAAAATAAAAATAAAAATATTAAGTTTCTAAAAAATACATTTTCTTTTATAATATACAAAATTAATAGCTCCGTTCACGAAAATTCAAAAACTCAAAAATGAAAAATAGTTGTTTCGTTAGTGAAAAACATTCAAATGTGTGAATTCTACAGAATGGAAACATTATGTTCAATTGATAGCGAGAAACCTTGTGTACACCAATAATCACATTGTATTATAAGTTAATTATCTGATTTTTAATTTCATTTTCTTCAGAGTTGTCTAACCGAATAGATCATTGTCACGGCGAATCGGAGATACTTTTAATTGAAGTTCCGCAACGAGCTCGTGCAGCAAGCAAACGAAGTTTGTTGAAAGCTCGTTTCCGCGCTAATATACGTCATGTTACTTACGAGTATAAATTATTTAAGATTTAAAACTACTTGTTTCAACTTGTTTAAACCTATTTATAGTTGTGATATTTTTGATATTTGTTAAACGATTGCACCGTTATTAATTTTGCGTGTTAAAATTGACCCATGGTAAAATTGCGGATTTGCAAATACCGAAAATGATGTGCGAGCATGTAATGCCGATGCCGTGCGTAAAACCAAGATGGCGACGGACGAGCATTGGCTCATCACGACCATATAAAATATAACATTAGAATGACGGTATAATTAGGCGTGATGTTTTATATTTTTATCAACGTGATGTTGACCACTCGTCGTCACGGTACTTAGAATAAAACTGACTGAATGAACTTTGTCGGTATTCGACACGGAGCGTCTACCCTCATCGAGAACTCGACAAAGAGGTTACCGGATCGAAAACCGCGAAAAGAAAACCACTTGTAACCGGGTCGTCGTTTTGATTTTTTTTCGATTATTCGAAATTTCGAAAATTCGGTTTGTTCACTATGTTATATTATCGTATAGCATTTTATGGTCGCGCAATGTGTGCAGAGTTGTAAGGCTGAGCACATGTGAATATAGCAGTTTTCACTGTGCTCGACAAATCGCACGGTTAATTGTTTTCCAAACGGACGGGTTTATTCGGTAGTTGGTTCGCAATCATCATTGCATAATGTTATGTCATGACATTATAACCGCGTGCCGTTCAAACCGATCCGAAGAAAACCGTAGAGGGTACCCGACTACGCATGTAAAGGGTACCCGACTACGCATAATGTTAATTATTATTATTATTTCAACGAATCGAAAACCGCGATTTCGTTCCGACGAACGACATAATTACTCCCATTTACTCGTGGCATTCGGTGAACGCGACACTCGTCCGAAATCATTAATTTCAATCGCGAGTAAACCGTCGGGACGTTAAGCGTTTTAGTAGTCGAGTACAAAAGTCGCGGCTACGGTGGCGAAACGAAATAATCGTGACTTTTATTGCGATCTATAGATATGTGATTGAATTGTGAGCAGCGCGTTAGGTAGGCTCGTAGTACCGCGTTCTGAATGCAACCTAACCTCACCTGCGTCGTAACTACGTTGAAAAAAAAACTCGAGACGTCTCTTGTACTCGCGGCAACAACATTTCGTCTGTTCATTTTTCCGGTCCTTTCATAATGTTATCGTATCCAAAGTGACGTGACACGTGACAAGATGATGAGGTGAAGAGTAACGTAACGTGTGACACGAATGGACTAATCGAAATGATAAAACACTGACGTGATATTTTTCCTCGAATGGCAATTTTTTATTTACCACCAGTTCATTCTTCAAAATGATTTCAGATGAGGAAGACGCATTATGTGCTCTAACCTTGTTAAATATTTTAAATACAAATCAAAAAAGAGTGACCAATATATTTTAATACATTGGTAAACTAGTACATTTTACAATTTAAAAACTATATTTAATAATAGTTCATTGATATATTTAATATAACAATTTTACATATCATCACTAAAAATAATAAAGAAATAAAATAGTACAATAATTATTTACTGAATAAGTGACAAAAGTAATATTTCTAACTATATAAATACTATAACTATACTAACTACTAATATATGCTATAACTATATAATATGTATTATATATTTGACTACTTACCTAGTAGGTACTATTAAAACACAAAATATCTTTTTTTGGAATTATTATATTATATTTGAATGAAAATTCCCAGTGGTTATAATGTGAAAAACAAATAACGAGTGAAAAAAGTAGTGCAAGCAGCACTTTTGTCGCCAACAAAAACGTAGATTTGATTCAAAAATGACTCATGTTCTGGCCTGTTTTATCGGTGAACGGACCTGCAGGATTTTCCCTATAATTTAATAACTTATTTTGGGAGTAACATGTTACTGTAAAATCACTTGTCAGATCACGCGACACGTTACTTTGGTGGGCGCCGGGCCTAACTCACTGTTCACTGTTACGGGGGCGGATCGAATGCAATTAATGGATTCTACTCCCCCGGCGCACGGCGACCGCATCGACACCAGTCCCGTATGAAAACCAGAATCTTCGAATCCTTCTTGGTAACTTGCCGAAAAATTAATTTCTGAAAAGTTCCATGCGAATATGGAAAACACGAACGGTCAACGGATCATCAGTAACCGTAATAAATAATAAACTTTAGCCGAAATTCGACGGAACGAGTCCCGGGCTTTGATGTCTCCGTAGGGTATTGCGTCATATTTATAAATATACTCCACGCATGACATGACATGACAGGGCAAGATGTACGCTGTACAAATAAGGCTTGAAAGTTAAAACCCTTACAAGGACGAAGACGACCGTGGACAATGAAAACGAAATTCTACATTATATATCGTTTAAACTCGAAAGAATGCCCCTAATCCTTCTCATTAAACAAACACGTCAATTTTCAAAATCCATAAATCCATTCATGGTAAAAACTAACTGTTGGATTTAACACTAATGCTATGCGACTCTATTCAATTGTATAATATAATAATAGTGATTCATTATATATTTTGTACGAAAATTTAATTACACATATTACATTTTAGATTCCGAGTAAAGCAAATGATCTGTTGGTTTAACAATAATGTTTATTTGTTTCTTCTTTTTTTCTTTCAAGAATAATTCTTTTTATTTTTTTTAATAACTATTTCACGCAAAATATTTCGATGATTATAATAGTTTAATTTATTTCAGTTTTACTTTAATGAATTTCGCAAAAAAAAAAAAATCATTTAACTTTTAAGTGAGTATTTGTGTTGGAAACTAATTTAAGATTTAATGACTTAAATGAGTTGTAATTAAAAAGATCTTCTGTATTTTTTTTTTCGTTATTGCTCAGAAACAAAGTGTTATGATATTTTATAAATCGTACATGAAATTATACATAATTTTAAGATAACTCTCTGTAAACTGTATTGTCCAATATACTAGATACCTGTGTTGTTTTATAACACGGCGATTGAGTGAAACGAAAACGAAATGTAAAAACGATCTTCACCCTTAACAAATATTTCAATTTATTTTATTCTATATGGGACGTGATATATTAAATTTCAACTTAGAAATTGCGCGTGCGAGTCGCCTCTCATTTTATTGCGATTTTCGGCCATAAATATCTTTAAACTAATTACCAACGGTATTGGATTAATATGTCACGATTACGCGTACATTTATACTGGGCACATTTTCATTTAAACGTACAAGTTTAAATTTGTTTCACGTAATTTCAACATATTGCGTTGCGCATTGTGCAACGTCGTGGTGACTTGGTTTGAACGAAAATTCAACAAATTTAAATACATCATTTAATTATTCCTTTGTACGTATTATAATGTAATAAAAACAGTATGACAAAGTCCAACTCAGTTTCACGCGACAAATCCAATTAAGAAGCCAGCGCTTTCACTTAACCAAAAAAAATAAAAAATATATATATATATATATATATATATATATATATATATGTGTGTGTGTGTGTGTGTGTGTGTGTTGGACTACTTTTTTATACCTACAGTGCAGGATGTATGGTTTATTCCACGACCTGCCAAGACTACAAAATTGGTCCTCATAAAATCTTAATGATATTATATAGTATACTTTGTTCCATAGTTTAATAATTATCCTAAAAGGCTGGGAACCGTGCAAACGCGATATTTATCTTAAAAATATATACATGTTAGCACAGAGTCTTCCGGGAAAACGAGAAAATTTGAAATGACCTTCACAAAAATCGAATTTTATTTACATGATTTTTTTTTTTTTTTTTGGAAAATATAATTTTTATTCTGTCATTCAGAGTCCTCAGGTGAACAATATCATGTCATGAAATTATTGCCAGTAAGATTGCGTCCATCTGTACGTAGGTATACATCCCAGACATCAAACGCTGATATTGAGCTTGGCTCAGGTTGTCTTAGAGGTAAACAAATGACACCAATCCGTTAGAAAACTCGTTTACCGAAAAAATAATGAAAAGATAATAAAAATCATAGTAATTATAATAATTAAGATATAAAATTAAGATAATAAAAAGTCGATTTTTAGACTCAGAGTGGCTTATTATTATAAATCATGATTTTTTTTTCATTGGTTTTAGACTCCCGTGAAGAAATTCTGTGAATAAGTTTTTTTTTCACTTCTGAGTGAGTTATTGAAAATTGTTTCGTTTCCTAGACAGACCGTGCATTGCGTCGCGCTATAAAAGTAATATAATATGTAGCACGTCAAACAACTCAATACTCTATTGTAATATATATATATACACATAAAACACATAAAAACAGACACGCACCCGGGATTTACCTCGCCGAGTGAATTTTCGAGACAACGGAATCAATACACGGGCGCGTACCCATACCGCGTTATTTCTCGATTTTCAAAACGTTCGCCAGAGTAATTTCCCTTTGAACGTTTTCATTTTTTAGTTTTATATAGAACCTCTAGAGTGTTGGATTTGTTCGATGAAATCCTAAATTTTATTGCAGCTCGCTCGCGTAAAACCACGTTTTCATCGCGTCCGTAATCGAATACAACTTACGTACGTACCCGCGGCGCTCGTGTAAAACGTAAACGATATTTCCGCCCCGGCGCGGCGAACCGGACGGTTTCTGGCGTCCGCGAACCACGGTGGGTACGAACACGAACGGTCAAAATGACGCGACGCCGACTGCAGCGGGGCACAACGCCGACGAGAAATAATTCGAAACGAATCGCGATTTCGCCAATTCGCGTTATGAGCGTGGCACCCTCGTGCCAACCTAACCGTATACATCACACCCTCGTGCCCGTACGGATTTCGTGCCGTTTCAATGCGTTCGGCCTGTACACCTGACATACGCAAAACGTACTTAATCAATGCATATTTTTTTAAATAACCGAGTGAAAAAAAATTAACGCGCGACGGACGTGTTTCGCGTGCGCATGTGTGTGTGTGTGTGTACAGTTCGTTTGAAAAATAATTATACGTTCCGTACGACGCGAGTAACAATAATTATCGACGAAACGTTAAAACTCGCGAGCGATTAAAGTATCGTTACCGTTTTGACGGACAATAATGAATTGCGCATTATCTTTATTAGTTTTGCACCGTACGCCCACGCACACACCCGCGTGCGCGTGATCCTGGAAAATAATAGTTCCGACTTTAATAATTTCGGATATAGCTATATATACCTTATCGAGTACGTGAAATTTATAGGAGTTGTTGAAAACGTCGTTAAATTTAAAGGAAACTGTATTAAAAATAGTGTATACGTTTCAAACCGTTAAATTTATTACTTTCGACGTCGTTGTAAATTATCGCGCCTTTAAGTGACACGTATTTTTATTAAAAAAAAAAAATAAAAAAAATACTACAACGGAAACGTGTAAAAATATTCTATAGAAATACGCAGCGCGATAGATAATTTGATAATTCGATATTTTAATGTTTTAATATGCTTCGATATCGATATCGGTATTTTTCCGATATCGCAATACGATATCGATATTGAAAATTATATCGTTGGCCAACACTACTTATTAGTAAAATTTACTCGTGTACATATTATACGCGCATTACGGTCGAGGCTACTTTGCCTTTGGAAGAACGTGTTTTCAATCTACACACGAAAGTCGTGGTATAAACGCGTATAATAATAATAATAATAATAATAATAATAATAAAGATAATAACTTGTTGACGTGATTTATCGCACTGTTGTGTTTTACTGTCTTTTCGTTTCGCGGATTCGGTTATTATTTTTCGGAGCCCGGCGTCATAAACCCGACTCGACGCAACGCGACGGATTTGTATGGCCATTTAGACATACTAATGACGTTCGACGCTGCTTAATTTGGACACGAATAATGTACCAATTAATCAGTTTCGTTTCGCCACACTATAATAGCATTCATTAATTTCCAAGTCAATACTTGACGCGGACATTTTAACAAACAATATTAATTACTACGCAGGCTGGTAGGTTTCATAAACACGAGATATTATAGAATACAGACAAACGTGTTTTTTTTTTTTTATTCATTTATTATTATTATTATTATTATTTTTTTTTTTTGTATCATTATTTAATGATTTTATAATTGAAATTGATGAAAAACTCATAGTATCATTAAAACGTATTTTTCCAGAACGTCAAAAATTCTAAGTCCTGTTTTATTTTTATATTTCATTCGAGTGTATTAATAAACTGAAATTATATACTAATAGGAAATATGAATAACATATTTTGGGAATGCTTTTCTTTCTTATTCATGTCCATCACAAAAACAATTCATTTTATTTTCATACATGTTTCTAATTTTTATTTTAGACTGAAATTAAAAAGGAAACACAAAGCTTTTTGAAATCTTTTCTAAAGATTTCTATGCACAAAATTATTATTTAAATATAAAAACGTTGATCAGTTTCATTTTACTTACCTGCGTTTTGTAATAGTTAGTCTTTAATGTTACTTTTTTTATAATTTTTCTTAGTAATCTACATTAATAATTGTAATATATTGAACCAAGTAAATCGTTATTTATTCTGGTATAAATTAATTAATGAATAGAAGTGGCTTTCAATAACAAAACATCCATAAATCACGGATAAATGAAAAGTGTATTTAATTGGCGTAAAACTTATTGAAACCGAAAAACTAATACCAATAATGACCAGCCAGTTGTAACGAGTAAAATAATAAATACGAATTTTTTTGTCATCAATAATTTTGGATTTGATTTGTTGTCCCAAAACAAACATATTAGGTACAGAAGACAATAAATGTTAGTCCTGTTAGTTCATCGGTTCAATATCTACATGTGTAATTGAAAAAAAAAATACTGTTTATAGTGATTTGACTCCTTTCGAATATTTTTGTTACACTCAGGAAAGCCATATTATCGAATTATTTAAAATTTCCGTAAAAAACTCAATTGAAATACATCTGTTCTGATAATTACTATCATGACTATCTCTGTACTGTCGCTATTACACGAAAATCTCTTCCGTATGTCGTATTTGATTTGTCACACTAAACCAGTGGTTTTCAAACCGGGTGCCGTGGCACAGTGGTGTGCCGCGAGCATTCACTAGGTGTGCCACAATGTTTTGAACAATTTTTTTTTCATAAATGACCGATCAAATCGAACAATTTTATTATGATGTATGAAAAAGGATGCGTTCAACCGTTGTGAATCTGCAATATTTAAGTTTATATTGATAAATCGAAGGTTTGCAGTAAGAAAGCGACTAAGATAAGTTATGTAAGATAATAAATGCACCCTAACGAAATGTATCGATAATGTAATTTTTTAGAATATTAAAATTAAAGGTCATAGTGTGCCGTGGAATTTTTGTGAAGGGTGAAGTGTGCCGTGGTGAAAAAAAGTTTGAAAACCACTGCACTAAACGTTGTGTTATTTAATACATTTGTCGCGATTCCCCACGAGCGTATATTTTTAATGAAAAAAACTGTATAAAAACTTAGTTCTTCCTTAGTACAACACTATTATGATACACGATCGTTTTTAATTTTTTTCTGTTGAAATTCGTATCTAAAATTATTAATAGTTTTTTTTCTTTCGAAAACAGAAAAATAAAATAAAATACATTACGTAAGCGTTTTCATGAGCCATGTGCTTTGTACTTGTTTGTTGTGTAAAAATTACAATTCAAAAGCTCTATACATGTCTGTACAATGCTATCAGTATTATATTTATAGTACCTACCTTGAGAGTAATTGAACAGACATTAAGCTGAATTGTTTGGCTCGAATGCGAAATGATTCTCCGTAGACGCTTTGTTCGTTTTTCAGATATTTGCGATGTCAATGTTTTACTCGAGCAGTTTAATTGAGAATAAACACACAATGATATTAATAACAACAATAATAATACCGTAACAGTAAATGCATAATCATACGATGAAAAAATAAAACATTGAACTTACAACTTTGTTGCCTAATCGTCCTAAAATTACATCAATACTATTGTAGGATATTACTGTTATCGTTATTATGCGCCGTCGTCGATGGAATATATTTTCTTGGTTCTGAAAAAAATTCATTGACGCCGACGAAATAACGACAGAAACATCAAGTGGAACCGTTAAATGAAAATAAGGAAAAACATACTAACCTTCCCGCGGGATTCACCGTCGAAACGTTCACTGTCCGCGTCTTTCACAATCGGACTCTCAGACCGCGGTCTCGTCATCTCACACGATAACTCAGTGTACAACCATATTATAATGTAATAGTTTATGATATGAGGCGTCTGCTTTCAAAACCAGCTGAAACAAAACATTTTTAAAATTGATTTTTTATTATTTTTTTTTTTCAAGTGGTTACCCTGCATTCTGTGTCGTATACAACTGTTGAACATAAAATATGGCTGTAGCTAATGGGAATTGCGTGGGCGAAATTGTAATTTGTTTCAAAATCACTCATCTGATGATTTGTACTTCAAAACCAGCCATATTCAAAATCATGTTTTTTTCGTGCTCAAATGTTTTTGATAAGAACTTTTAACGGAAATTTTATGAATCGTAATCGAATAAAATTACACGATCCAATGCCAAATAATGTTTATTTACTTTTCAAGTGTATTTTATTACTTAAGTGGTTAGTAAGTTGAATCATTGGTTTCAACGTTCAATTTTTGTTTCAAAACCATCTGTGTGTGAAATATTTTTGATTTGAAAAACTGTATCTTATACTCGATGATACAACCAGCTATACTAAAATTATAAAATCTGCATAATGCTTTCGATGATCTTTTCGTGAAATGTATCTTCTCACATCACGGGGTATGGTGAACTGATGCTTCATCTGAATTCATATTGGTTTAAAAATCGTTGAGTGAAAAAATCCCGGAAATTGATTTTCGTCTTTTTCACGATCGAGTAAAACTTCAAAAACGACTCACAGCTGGTTGGTGGAAACAAGACCGTTATGACGACACGCCTCGGAGTTTCAATAACACGTATGACATTCCGGCGACCGCACAATCTGCCGGCAGCGTCTCGAAACGATGTTCGGCGCGTGAACGCGATGCCCGCGAGATCCGGCGGCGCACAGTGCGAGGAATACGAGTTCTAGCTGGCCAAAAGTAGAAAATTTTGGTATTGTAATTAATGATTAATATCGGGAATATTTGCACCCAGTGATATGACGACGGTAAATATATCACATTATGTTATAATTGTTAATTAATGAGCTGATAGGAGTAGGTAATGTACTTAAGATTATTGCATTCAGCGCAATCACTTGTTATTCGTACATAGCTTTCATTTTAGTTTGTCCGTTGTCGTTATTTCATGAGTATAAATGTAATTGTTTTTTGCTAAATCAAAAATGGATCAACCAACAGATATAAGTAAGTTACATTTGTTCTAAGTACTATTTATTAAGTAATATGTCGTAATAAAAATTCATAGATATCATGAATCTAAAGAATTTCCACTTTATTTAATTTTCATTGAGTAGACTTTTTTTTTTAGAGGCTCTTAGAGGTGTGAATTTTGTTTTAGTTTAAGCATATATATGTACACTTTGAATTATTTCATTTATAAGTTGCCCCAATTTGCCCCTTATTGAAATAAATTTATTTTTCTAGATGAAAGTAGCATCGTAAAAAACGCTGTTTATTTGAAGTTTTAAAAAATAATAGTTTTGCTTTAACATCAAGTACTTATGAATTACGAAATGCAATGATTGCTTACATAACTCATAGGCTGGGAGAAAAATCGAATTTAGATGGCAATGAGGAATTTGATAAATGTATTCAAAATAAAGTTGAAGGATTTAGTAGTACGTTAAAGAGGAAATGGTTAGATTCAAATCGGTGTTTGACTAAATTTTTTTTTAAAAATGATAATTAGTTGGATTTAGAAATTCTGTTGAAATACAATTTAGTATATATGTAATATTTATTTACCTATCATTTATGTATTGATTTTTGACTTCATTAATTTTGGCCGGCTAGAACTCGTATTCCTCCCACTGTGCGGCGTACGCGTGCCGGACGGCGCGCCGTTCCATCGAGGCGGCGACTTTCACCGGAGCCTAAACGACCGTGAACGGACGCGGCGATTCGCGTGGTGCGCGCGTACGATATGAATGCACACCCCCGTCACGTTGGTGTAAGGGGTCGTTGAAGTTCACGTCACAGAAATACACGTCGTGTACGCTATGAGTCACGGTTTTCGCGGAGTTTCTCGCCGTACAGTTTTCTGTGACGTCACGTTCGAACGGCCCTTTACAAACACGCGGCGTTTATTTTGAATTTCAAGCGTGGTGTTTCGACGTGCGCGCGACAGACCTACTACGCCGAATAGTAGCTTTCGTCTCTTTTTTTTTTTCTTGACGAGAGCCATTAGCATGATTTTCTGTTTTTTTTTTCTGCATCCGTCGCCTCGACAATCATAAAACGCGCAAACAAAATATAGTAGTAAACAGTAACGACACGCAACTCCTCCATCTCGTTCTCCTCCTCTTGCTTGTCTACGTGTAAACGTTCAAAATCGTTTCGTAGCTCTCTCCTGCACGCCACCAACGTAAACGTTATAATTTCGTTTTCGAATGCGACTGATTTTCCGTCTCGTTCAAATTGATAATATCTCGTGTAAACGGTAGACTACTACTACTACTACTACAACTAATACTACTGCAGTAGGGAGTTAAGGGGAGGTTTTAGAGGGGTGAGTCAAGCCGTCGGGTTCGCACACCATCCACGGCGGCGTGCACGACATTTGTCTCCGTCACGCCGCGGCGGGGGTACGAACGACGGGGATGACGCGGGATGGATTGTTTCGCGATAATCTGTTTTCCTCCCTTACGCCGTGTGAACCGATTTAACAAAATTAATATTATTATTATTATTATTATTCGTCATGAATACGATTTACACACGGTTCAGATAATATTCACATTCGATTTCTGGGCGGATGACTCTGACGGATTGTTGATTTGCCGTGCGGCAGACATCCAGATATCACGACGGGTTAATGTATACGATTGTAATAACAATAACGGCACCGCGTTGGCCAACGTGTGAATCGAACGCGTTAGCGGGCCCTCGCCGCCGCCGCGCCGTCATCAGCACCTCCGATACGTTCGCGACTTCGGTCGTGAAATCATTACGTTAACCGCGGTCGAGTTCTTACTGGAAATTTGTTATTTCGTTTCGAGTTTTCGACAAGTACGGTTTAAAATTTCCAAAAACGCAATTGCTCGTTGTTATTGTTAAAAGCACGTTGCAGGTGCCTATGGCTTGTCAATATTTCATAAAAATATTTTATAGGAATCAAATTATTGTACTTCCAGTTAATTATAATGAACATGTAAACACTTGAGAGAAAAAAAAGTACCTACAGTATTATATTTTAGTTCTTTGCCAAGATCTTCTATGAAGGTCGTCATTTTAAGCTTTTTTTTCCTTAATTAAATAATAATAAATCAAGAGTTATTTAAATACGTTTGAAAATGTACATAATATTTTCGTTGGCATTACGGCGCGAGCAATAAATTCGTTGGACTGTGTTATATAATATTGAAACCATTGAGATTATTCCTGGAATCCCGAACAAAAATGTGTTGATTAAATTAAAACAACCTAAATGGTAAAAATTGTATTGCAGTGTTTTTGAAGTATAAACCATAAAATTTTTTTTTTTTTTTTTTATTGATCAAAATTACAACTTCGGCAGCTTGGGCCATTAGTTACATTTTTTTTTTTTTTGAGTTTAACAGTGTATTGTGTTAGGTGTTTACATATTAAAGGTTATGTTTGATGATTTTGTTTATTTTTATATCGTTTTGTCCAGTCCGGTGTCTTTGAGGAAGAGGATGAAGTCTTCGGATATCATTGGTCCTATTTGTTGAAGTTTGATGAATGCATTTTAATGAATTGGTTTGTGTTATTTTTTTTTTTTTTTTTTTTTTTTTTTTTTTTTTTTAAGGAGACGTAGTCTGCTTTTGGTTTTTTATTCAGTGGGAGGCATTATTTGGAATAGCAAGTTTGATAATTTTGTCATTTTGATTTTGATTCGTTGATCTTTAAGGTGGGGACGTATTATTTCTATGGTTTTATGTAGACTTTCGATATCGGTGTCACATTGATTGCAAAGGTCTTTTAGGTTCACTTTTTTATTTGATGAATTTTCGACTATATACTTAAATAGATTGAAGTTGATGGGTATTTTGGTGGGGTGTTCAAAAAGGTAGGAGCAAGGTTCTAATTGAGTGTCAATGCTTTCGTTGTTCTTGTTGTTTGAAGAAGAATTTGACCTTGATCTAATTTTGGGTTTTTTATTTTTTTTTTTAATTGTAGATGAGATCGTAATAGTATCTTCGCTTTCGAATGATTTATCGGTTTGTGAACGTGATTGGTGAGATTGAGTTGTGGGTGATGTGAATGGGGTAGAGGAGTTAGATAGTGATCTTTTATTTTGATCGAGTGTTGTTTTATCGATGTTAGATGATAGCTTGTTTTGTTCTTTTGTATGATTGTTTACTGTATTTTCATTATTAGTATTTTTGATTTCGTTGGAATTCTCTTCGTGATAAGTGTTGTTTAGGTCAGGAACTGATTCATTTATGTCATTTTCGATGTTGGTTGGATTATTTTTGCATGATGACGAGATATGTCCTTTTAATTTACATGTAAAGCATGTGGGTGTATCATCTGATAGATATATACGGAAGGTAGTATTTTCTTGTGTAACTGCAATCGAACTGGGTAGGTGTGGGAAGTCTTCTGGGTTTATATATAGTTGTCTACGGAAGCTGGTAATGTGAGAAAATTGGTCTGTAGATAGATTGGATTTTAGGTGTGTAATTTGAGATGTGGTTCTTATTTTAATTTCATGTAGGGCTTTGAAAATGACTTGGTCCGGAATAATTGGGTAAACATTAGATAATATGATTTTTTTGGATGGGTTAATGAGTTTTTTTATAGGAATGGTGATATCATTTATTATAATATTTGGGTGGTTTTTCACTAGTTCGTCGGCGGTGTTTTGGCTGTTTAAGAATACGCAAAAACGGTCGTTTGATATTCTAGAAGCGGCGATGATGTTTAATGGTGATGTAAATTTACTAATTGCTGTAAGGTATTCTAATTGTTTTATGTCGTTAATTATTGGTAGAACAATAGCTTGGTTCATTTTTGGGGAGTTTTGGTGTGCAGTCGTTTCTGCAAAGCTTTTGGGTTTCGAGCTGTCTGAATTGTTGGCTTGGCTGTTATGCGACGAGTTGGTGAGTTGATTTGTGTTTGTTTTGATCATAGTATTATTGGATGGTTTTAAAGATGATGCAAGCAGTTTATCTTTAAGATTGATTGTTTGTTGTGCATTTTGATTTTTGGATTGTTCGAAAATGTTTTGGGTGTGTGATTTCATTAATGTATTGGGCGGCGTATCGCCCATTGTGTGTGTTGTGTGATGCTCGATTTGGTTTCTTAATTAGCTATGTATGTGTAACTATGTATAAATATATTCATATTACCCAAATGCTGATTGCGCTAATGAACTTGACTGTGTTATCGGGAGCTAAGAAACGATAAGCGAGGACGGTTTATGCGTGTTGCTCGGACGGTTGGCGAACACGAACTGAAACCATAAAATATTAACTTAGTTATTTAAATATTTTATGAGTATATTAAACATTCTCACATTTTGAAACATATTTCCAATAATTCATTTTTAAGTCAATGGCTTTTATTCTGAAAATATGCAACTCGCAATCCATTGATTTTTTATGGATTGAGAATATTTATTTTTAATAGTAATGTATAACAAGAAACAAGCAAAATTGATGTTGAAAATAATAATTTCAAGACGTGCGAAAAAAAATAAATATATTTATAACAATTTATAGTAGTTATCATTTTTATAAACATTCATCTATATGCGAAAGTAATTAATGCAATTAATTATTATGATTACATATTCAATTAATCGTATTATACGTAAGTTTCAACATGTTTCAATCATCAAGCATTCAACTATGAAGCATATATTGTTATTGTATTTACTTTAATCATTTTTATAATTTTAGATTCTGAGTGAAGCCAAGGATCTTATGGTTTTACAATGATGTTTATTTTTATTATTATTTTTTTTTTTTCTGTAAACACTTTTTCGTATAGAAATCCATGTCCAAAAGTTTCGTCCAGCAATTTTTTAGATTCGAAATTGAACTGAGATGGTACTTTAGAGAGGTTATTTTTCCAAAATCTCCATAGTTTTTCCAGTAATCAAGAATAACGATCGAAAAACTGAGTAAAAACGGTAAAATCGGTAAAAATCCGCCGTAAACGAGATTTTCACTGTTCAGATTTTAGGTATTTAGTCATAAATCAAAAAGTATTGAAGCTAGAAACTTGAAAATTTTATCCAATATCAAATACATACTTTTTTATATTGGACAACATTTTCAGAACAATTATAGCACTTTTGACTTAAATATAGAACTTTTAAATTACCAAATTGTTTGAAAGTTTTTATGTAATATAATTTTAAATATTTGACAAAAAGTTCTGAAAATTTAATATGACCTTACTCATATACCTACCTAATTATCCTAACAAAAATTCAAAAATCGTGACTCAGGATTTTATTTTATACACACTTTAATAAATTATTATACGATTTTTTACGATATTGTCTGATTTCTTTTAAGTTTATTTCTAATGAGTTATAATTGTTATAACAATTGAAGTTTAAATGAGTTATATCTAATTGAATATTTTATGAGGGTTTAATTACAAAAATCTCTTAAAAATTTGACAAAAAGTTCTGAAAATTTAATATGACCTTACTCATATACCTACCTAATTATCCTAACAAAAATTATACAAATAACCATAAAATACGTAAACAGTATTTAAATTATAATATATTACACTGAATTATATTATATTACACTGAAGCTTTGCTCAGAATCGTTTTATACTAAAGAAATGAGTCATCATTTCTTTAAAACTTAATACATTCATCACCAATATCTTGTCCGAGGACCGAAGGGACGAAGGACGAACTTGCACCACCATCATCTCACTTACCAGCTTTTTTTAGTTTTGAATTAGGCTAATCATCATTGAATCATTTTTCGAGCCCACTTTATACCTGTGTGTTTTAATTTAAAATACAAAAGCAATGATAAATCATTTTATATGAAAAATAATTCTTCAATGGCTCTTTCAACTGGCGCAACTGTAGTATTTATAAATTAAAAAACGCACTTGAAATACTCGTTATAAATGATTTATATGGTTTGAAAATTACTGTAAATTTAAATTTCAAAATTATCGCAAAACATTTTCACTAAAATCAATATGTATAAAATATTATATTATAATATATAATAATATATAATATTATATTATATTATAGTTGTAAATACTAAACAGTGAACATACGTATAACATTTAATTTATGTTGTTATGTAATACTTGTTTTACCTTTTGGTGCTTTATAATTTAGGTGATCAAACTGTTATCGTTTTTTTCCGAAAAATGTTGTTTTAATTTTTTCTATAATATAATGAGCTTCTCTGAACAAATTAATGAAGGAACCCATGATTTCATGTCAAATACAACAGATATCGACTATATATAATCATTTTATATACATTCAATCATCTTATACTAAACATACGATATAATAATAAATCAAAAAATGAATAGGTTTTTTAAACAAAAATTATTTTTATATTAAATTACACAAAACGGAAACACAATTAAATAGTTCAACCTGGTATGTGTTCATTTTGTAATAAAATCGCTAATTATATTAATAATAATCATAATCAAACATCTTACAGTATTAATTTGCTCAGGGTCTGCTAACAAATATAATAAAAATGGGAGCAAATTAAATAGTTTAGGTCATATGAATAAAAAATACGTTACGTTTTTTTTCATGCCTATATGATGCATCGATATTAGTTGTTTATAAAGGATTAAATTAGAGTTATGTGCTAAAATTAAGAAGTCATTCGAATTTGTCAGCACATATTGAAAAAAACTCATTTTTTTTGTAATCCTCACCACTGTTAATAGGTAGGTACCTCACAACACAATTTTTTTTTCGGTTAATCATGCTTACAATATTTTACATATTCTATCGATTTCTATCAGTCAAACGTCTAACAATTGATCTTTGATTTTAATTTTTTTTTCTTTTAATGTTCATCACAATGTCTATAATATATCACACGATAATAATTCAACACCACCTCATATAGTATCACCTACAAACACGTATCTCATCTGTATAAACGTGCGCTTACGTCGTTCTCGGGTCAACTACCATATATAAAAATATATACTTAGATATACGTTCCACGAGAGGTCGACGTGTTTAATAATGATGATACCGTCGCACGTCGTCACCGGCCGATATCCGTTTCGCGCATTTTAAACGGGCGTACACATTATCTCCCGTCCCGTCGTCGTGCCCGGCGACCGTTGGTCCCCGCCCGCTCCCGCTGTCAGTGTTGCGCGCGGCCCGTTTCGCGGACGATTTATCGCGGTCCCCCGCGGTCGCTTTTCACGCGTTCATCCGAGGTCGTATCATTTTTCAATCTCACTCACTCACAGACTCCGTCCGGTCCAGCGACCGTGTCACCGCGTCGCACGGTGTTTTTCGACGTAGCTGCTTCAATCGACGCAGCCCCTGGGGTACGACGAAAACGACCGTTTTCGAAACACGCCCGGACGGACGGCCCGACAGGTATTTTCGACTGCACTGACGTACGCGAGCGTGGTCGTAATATTTTAGAGGTCATTCGAATAGCTTCTTGACGTAACCGAATCGCCTTCCCTTTTTTTTCAAAAAAAAAAAAAAAAAAATGCACTTGTTTGCACATGAATTACACTCTGAACTGTGCAAAGTGAACTAACTGAAATGAAATGTTTAAGTGTTTCAAAAAATAATACTTGGTTTTCAATCGATTCGGTGTTTCTAGTTATGTAGAATACTTTAATTTTATTTTTTAACAAAACACTTAATGCAATTATAAAAGAGTTAATGACAACATAAAATTTTTACTGCTTAATAATTATTTACTATGCTTTATCTATATATTATTTAAAATTATTACTAGGGAATAATATTTTAGCAACCCTTAAAAATCCGACACTCGAATCGCCTCCAAAAAACCCAGGTGGCAATAACTCAGGTAAAAAAGAGGTATAAAAATGTTTCGGAGGCAACCATGTTTATCCGACCATAATAATATACTATTTAGGTGTAATAATTAAAATCAACATTTACGTAGTAAGTGAAAAGGAGTCTTATCTTTTTTCACCACATTGGCTACCTTTCGTGATATTCGAAAAATAAAGAAGTTCGGGATCGTTACAGGTTCAATGACCGTGTGGACCATAGTGTTTTCGATAAAATATAACATAATTTAACCTTCACAGTCTGTCCTATCGATCTTCGTATAGGTAACATTAAACATCGTCGTAATGAATCTAATACAATTTACGAACATTTTTAATATTATTTGAATGGAGCAAAAACATTAATACATTTTAATATGGTTTATAATACTCGTATTTACGTGTATGTAGTCCAACTTACGCAGCCCTCACGTGATCAAAATTGCTGACAGTGTTTACATAACCGACAGTATAGTCTTCAAACGGTCAGTATACCTACACATCAGTGTCAATATTGAGTATTTTTTACTTTCAACACTTGGTAGTTCTCATCGACTGTTGATACTGTCTATTTAAATTAAATTAACTAAGTTTAATTTGTTATAAAGTACTTATGCATAACTTCAGTTTTTTTACACCTTCTATTGTAGCATCATATTTTCAATATTTATAATGAGTTAAAAGTTTGTATGTACAATTTTTTTCAATGCCAGTATTTTTCACTTCAAATATCACCCACTTCGGGTAAAACTTCGCGAAATTTACTTCACATACTTAGAATTAGACTTAGACTTTTGTCATCTATCGATACGATATAAATACAGAAGTACTGTCATTATTCACCTCACACGAAGAACAGTAAACAAATACAGATGACGCGATATCTGATTTTTCTATCAGTCATCAGTGTCGTTTTTTTATACCGACAGAACATAAATACTCACGTTAAGCGATCAATAATATTGTCAATACATGAAATATTGATCGTGTTAAGGCTGTCTTAGAAAGTTCGCCGATACTGCGATTTCGCGTAGTTTTTGACGATCGAACTTCTGGAGAGAACGCCACATTGAAAAACTTGGATAATAATCTTCTGTCAAGTCGAAAACTTGCTTTAAATAGAGATATTAGGCCACTTCGAGCTCATTAACTACCGAAAACTACTGCATTGTAGGTCTAAGAAGTCGAAAACTTTTTTAAAACAGAAATAATTATTGCTTGAAAGGAGATGACAAATAATTTCGATTCAACGACTATAAATAACTTATTAATACATACCGTATAGGTATTACGGATGTTCGAAAATATTCCAAAAACAATTTATGTCGATATCATCAGAATAATTCTACGCATACATCCTTATGTCTAATCATGAGAATACTTGCACGTTTTGTAGTGAATAACCATAATGATAGCAAGTAAATGTTAGGCGTGAATATTATCTCGTCCAACGAGTGTGAGTGAGCATTGTGGTTTTATCGGCGCACCCATAAATAACACGTGACGACGAGACGTCTCCAGGACCCTTCGTGTGCCGGGTTTTGGCAGTCTGCTGCAAGCAATCATATCGAATCGATGAAGATTAACACTAAGTCTTTTTCCTCTGATTTATTCGTTTACGCATTTCGGCAGTCGGCCGATCGGGCACACACAAAAAAAAAAAAACGATGAGCAGAACGGCGGAACAAACATGACGCTGACGCAGTGATTTTTATAGGACGAGTTGATGGGCAATACATACACCGTCGTCGTAATATAATATTAAATCATAGTTCAGTAAATTCTTCGTATGCGTTGCTATCTCGAACTACATTTAAATCTCCTCAAAGTTTCCACTGCACTCGACAGCGGTTCACTCTCGATAAATCAATATAAAATCATCCGTTTTTTCGTGATCTCGTTTCGGCATACAAATTACTTTTGTTACAAACTCAAGGAATCGTGAATTATAGAAAAAACGCTTAAAATACATTGCTATTTTCATATTTTGCTATGGCTACAACAACGACATGATGTCTACATTGTAGACTCTACAAAAATGATGATTTTTCTGCATTATTTATTTTTAAAATAGAAGATAGAAATCAAAATAAATACTTGTTTCCTTCGAATTGGTTGAAAAAATTATAAAATTCTCAATGAAATCTTACATTTTTGACCTATTAATATTGTACTATATTCGGATTAAGATTTTCAGTATTCAAATTTCAAATTATTTGAATTTTTTTTTTCGAATTACTAAACATACTCGATGTCTCTAATTTTTTGGTACACCGAACGCATATTATGTTTCTGTTGCCCTCGAAATCCGACCCGATCGGAGTGTACTTTATTTCACATTTTGGGTTTACCAACATACATTTTAAACGATACCGACACTCGAAGTCTTGTAGCAGCACTGACTCAAAAACAACACGTAATACCGCGTCACGACTTAGGAAACGTTCATTATCCCGACCCATCGGAATATTTTATTTTTCATTTTCGTTTTTTTTTTCCTCCGATGATAATTTCAAGCACACCACGCGATAATTGTACCTTATTAATACGGTCAAGCGTGCCCCGGGGAGAAGGCATAAACGAGTACAGGGCCGATCTCATTTGGTTTCTCCAGTGAGGATCTCCGTGATTAACTCAGTTCGATTCAACGCGGTGCCTTTTGACACAGGTCCTATTCGCGGGACCTACATACAAATGCGCCTTTTTGCCCCGGGTTTTCCTCGCCTGGTTCGGCTCCTACCGCAGTCGCGCCGCCACCGTCATTAGATTATAAACCACGACATTATATTATAAACCTCGTAGGCGCGGATATTTCGTCCGGAAACGTTCCTACGACCTGTAAATCGTTTTTTTTTGGGGGGGGGGGGAGGGAGACACTAATTTTGATTGAAGAATCATAACAGAGAATGTTAGTTCTCTGTGTTTTTTTCAGGCGAATAGAGGAAACGAGTTTTTCGAAATGTGTTTCAATAATGTTTCCCCAAAAGAACTATTGGTGATTTTGTTTGATATATTTTAACATTTTTCTCTGTCGTCATGAAATATCAATACTCGGCAATTTCAATACCTGTTTAATTGAAATTTTATTTCGAAAATTATTACGACATGTCGTGACATAATAACATATGATGTAATTATTTTTCACAAACGAATTGCAAATACCAATAATCAAAATGTTTTTAACTAATAAATGTTGTTTTTGTTAATTTAAAAAAATATCATTTATAACCTACTGTGTGGCCATTGGAAACTAATAGGTACAGTTTTATGATAACATGAAATTACGGTTTAACATTTTTTTCCCTTTTAAAACAATATTGGAATTAAACGATAATAATAAATACACAACGACTGTTACATTTAAGTAGTTTATCTAGTCTTGATTCTCGGAGAAAAAAAGAATACACTTTACTGGCAATGCTGGCCCAAGAGATTCGAAAATATCGATAGCAATACAATTATGTTTCTAATTCGATAAGTATAATATGTTTGACGGCAATGAAGTCGATATATGTCACATATAATATTTGTAAAAGATAATCGTCTGACATCAGTTATTCTACAGATTAGTGTGTTGATAATTGTTTTTTTTCTTCCGTTAGTATATTAGTAATTTCATTTGGTACTTAGTTTTGACCAATGGTTTTACTATAATTATCGTGAGGTAATTGGTTTTTTCATTCATTTAGTTTATAGAAGAGTAGGGTTAATTTTATAAATCCGTAGTAATAGTACCTATGTTTTTAATGAGATTTTTTTCCGATAACATTCTCACGATATTGATCATTTTTGATTTTGTTTTTGATTTTCAATGATTTTGTAAGAAAAAAAAATAATTATAATAATAATTTTAAGATCGACAGACCATTCAATTTCAGTGTAGATCGCAGCTTCAAACGAACGATCTGTAGTACGAATTGAGTGAACATTTTCTTGTTGTCGACTTTTAGTTTGCATTATATATTATGAAACGACGCATCTCTTTTATCCTCGTGGATTTAACTGTAATAAGTATACTATTATCACGCACTTACGTAATCGCTACTATCTACGTCTGTGTACGCGTGTACGTCCGGTAGTGTATGTGTGTGTCGTTATTATATGCACGCACGTCTAAGGTAATACATCTCCGAGACTTTTGACAACGCGGTGGAGGTATAATATTAATTGATCTGGAGACAGACAGAGCTGTACACGCAGTGTATTGTTCGTGGCGTTTACTTATACACCCCCGTGGGCGCGCAGACGTGCCGCTGATCTGCATAACGTTATTCGTCTTCGATGCGAGTCTCGGTGGTAGCTTTTTGACATAGTAAAGTGTGTTCACGCGGCACCTTAACATCCGTTGCGATCGTGTGGCTGCCATACTTGTATTATACGAGATCCGGGCGGCTAAATATTTTTTCGTTTTTTTTTCTCTCTAGCGTTTACTAGCCATTTGTGTCTTTTGTCAATTTCATTACACCTTCCGTCTACCTAATAGAATACATAATTTTTCTTGGCGTAGCCAACGCTGCATGGTCTTCCTCTGGGACGTGTCTTATTTGTATTAGTCATTAGTACTTATCTTATTAGACTTTCCTTAGCTCACCATGTTCCTGACTCACTCTAGTCTTTTCGAGACAAGACGTTTTTGAATATTTTATCCATTGTAGAGTTTTTCAGTATCTGCGTTCGTTCCATTTTCATAATGCCATACTCTGGCGCAACGAATTGGTTATTATATTATGGACCTTTCCTTTCAAAGGTTAGTAATTTTGTCTCATTGTCTTTAGTCGTCGAGGCAAACAATATATATATATATATATATAATATGTGTGTGGGGGGTGTGCGCGTGTGTGTAAATGCAATATCGATGACTTGCTCGAGTAAACTTTTCTATTGATGGTTGGATTCCTCTATAACTCGCGTGAAGCCCTAGAGAATGAAAACCGCATGGACGTAACGGAAAATGAATCACGAGTTGTTATTAGTGCACGCAAAGGACGTTTTTATGGCTTTTTTCCTATTTATTTTAGGGCCGTCTATACATTATCCGTACACCACACGACAGATAACGTCCATTCGAATTCCTGACTATCTTTTCAGCCTTTTATCTGTTTGAATAATTGAAACATTTGAATTAAGCCTGGGGAATATCAGAATATACTTGGGTGCTTGCAAGCGCGTATTGATTGCTACAATCTGCGGATATGTCGTAACACTAAGGTCGAAGTCACTAAGTTTCTTCGATTTTTACGCGGCACCAGATAAACAATAAGAATAATACAGACATTTGTTACATTGATTTTCAAGATTTTTTTTTTATAAGCGGTCATTAATGTCTCAAACAATTTTCGCACAATCGACTGTTTTTTACATCCATCTCCATACACCTTACGCGTTCGGTTTTTGAGAATTATTCCGGAATCAATACCGTTTCAACAAAGAATATCCATTCGTCCATGGGCCGATATATTCATACGATTTTAGACTCTGAGTGACGTGAAGGCTATACCTATATTGGTTTTAAAACGGTGTTTATTTGTTATTTTTATAATATTATCGTGATTTCTAACGGATAGAAAACATTCGTTTCAACACACACACACACACAATCAATACTTTTAAACGCGCATTCAAGGATTGACTCATAATAAATTATACCCTGCAGTAAACAACACATTATTTCGGTAACTTTAATCGCATATTCTAATGGTCCCGTGTGTGTATTATAACACTGTGCGCATCCCATATATAAGCTGCCTAATTTTGTTATGACTCACCGTCATTAATAGCGTTCCGGTACGTACGGAAAACAACAGTGCAAGGCGAAGCGCATCCCTATGTATCCTCCGCCAGCGATTGCATTCCATTTCCTTTCAGTAATTGTCACACAGCCGTTTAAAAGAAAAATGTCCGTGTTTTCTGTCGAGTCACATACACATATTTAGCGCACGAAACCGATCGTCAAATAAATAGTTTCAAAAAAACACAGTCGCAATGACGCCACGCACGGACGGCGGCGTGAGATAACAATCGCAAAGCATAAAAATACGAACGCTCACAAAATATTATAAGGATCTCGATCGCTTTGATGAATCTAATCATCGGGTCTGTGGCAAAGTCGCCGTTACGCACTCGTCGCCACGCTCACGAATAAAAGCACTCTCGTGGTACCGCGTACAAATGTGGAACGTATTTCGGGGAATTCCGCTGGAGTGATGAATTATTGTTATCCACCCGAAACCTTTTTTTCGTTTACACTTTTTGTGTGACCTTATAAACGCATACGCGCGTACGCGCACGAGTGTGAAACCAACAGGAATCGGTAAGTCCCATGAACACTATCGTACTGTGCACAGCCGTTGTTCCAGCAATACGCATTTGACTTTTAGGCAGTCTGCAGGTGAAATATCGACCTATTTATTTATTTATTTTTGTTTTGTTTTCGTTATCAAGACGTTGAGTCTGCGGTCGACGACGCTGACGACTCTAAGGCCCCTGTCACACTACGACGGTTACGCCGTACGGCGTGACCGTACGTCTCTGCCGTTCATCAAGAACACATAGGTTTTTACGTGTCGTGTCTCATTTGTACGGTAGCGCCGTCGATGAACGGACGGTGACTCTAGAAACCGTTGCGTGTCACGGTTTCACGGCACTGCCGCCACGCCGTCGGTTTTGTAAACACATTGTTTCTTATCAGTTGTGTCACACTGCAACGGCAAAGACGTCCGGTAGTGGACTTTATAATTTTTTTTGTTAGTTTGTTTTTTGTTTTCCTGGGCGGGTTTAATAAGCCAAATGCTTCAGCTACAGCTAAAACTTTTAAAGTTTTTTGGCGATCCATTTCTTAAAAAAATATGTTTTCACTTTAATTAATATACAATTTAACTACGCTTAAAAAAAAGAATACTCACTTATATAATATTTTATAATAATTATTATAAAATTAGACACAAAATATATTTTTTAATTTCCAGCACTAAACAGCACACAAGTCACTTCAAGAACACAGTCTTCACTGAACTGACTACTGAGCATCTACTGACCAGAAATTATCTTTACAGATATTTATAAAACACTTTATGGACAAAATTAGTTAACCGTTGTAGTGTGACACGGGTAAGACCGGACGGTTTTGACTTCGACGGTTGAACCGTACGGCGTAACCGTCGTAGTGTGGCCGCTGAGCGAATCGACGTGTACATCAATAAAACCGTGTTGGCCGGCGAAATCGTTGTAGAACATAATATTATTATATTGCGCACCGTGCGCCGCCGCGTAGTGTAATCCTCGCGACACGGATTACGTACAGTGCGCGGAGTTTTACGCGAACGCACGAGATAAAACAAAATAACAATAATAATAAGAATCATAATAATAATAATAATAACGTAAAAAACGCGCAGTCGTCGACACCTGCGAGCGGCAGAACCGCTCAAACGAGTTACGACTACTCTACTCGACGGCGGCGACGGCAGTGCAGGCTTAAATAATACATAACACCAGCGTATATTATTATATTATATACACGCCGGCTCGACACGGCACCACTCTCTTATAATATTATAACACGACCGAGCTCTAGAGCGTAACGGTTTTTTTTTTATTTTTATTTTATTTATTTATTTTTTTTTTTTTATATTCACCCCGGTCGAATCGCGGGTAGGTTTTATGATTATGACACGACGTAGTTTTCTTTTTTTTTTTTTTAATTTTTTTTTTTTTTTTGGTTTTTACTTTATTTTATTATTATTATTTTTTTTTTTTTATTGTTTTGCGAGCGGGCGGCTCGATGATGTTTATTATTTTTTTTTTTGTTCCGGTGAAAAATGACGACGACGACGACGTAGGGTGAGAGTACCCAAAACGAGTCGGGTCGCGGAAAGGGCGCCGTCGTTGTGAATACTATTATACAATATTATATTTATATGTATACGCGTGTAAGAATCTTATCAGACAGTTCATTCGTAGTCTGTACAAGCGTTACATTCCAACAAAGGAATGAGACAAAAAAAGAAAAAAATGCCAACAAAGTCGCGCCTACTCAAAAGACACACACAAAACTAAAAATACTAATGATATAATCAAAAATATTCAATCGAATAGAGTCAACAGAATCTTAAACTATTGTCCACACGATATTATATTAGTGATTCGTGGCGGTAACAAAATTATTGATATGAATCGAATTTTTTAAAAGTAACAAAGGTTTCACTTAAAATAACTGCTATTCCGCTCCTAAACATCCAATAGTCATACAGAATAAAAAAGTTTACAAGTTTAAGAGGTTAACTGTTTATATTAAAGCCAATATGTTCACTTCTCTGGGGCACGGGAAAACAATCGAACTTAGCCGAAATTCAAGTTTTCCACAACAGCACATTTAATTAAATCACAAAGTTCCATTAGTTGTATTTTAAATGACGCGCATCGCATTCATTGTTGAGTGCTCATTACTATGCACAAAACTGAAAAACGATATACCTAACAATAATTATTGAATACTAAGAGAGTGCTACGAAAAAACTGACTTTTTTTATATTGCCTTATATTGTTTTATAGTGCAAAACCAAAATTAAATTTTGAAAAAAAAAAATGTGGTTTCTAATAATAATCATACTATTATCCATTTGTTATCATAAAATGTATGGGTAAAGTACTCTCAGCTATACAGTTATTACAACGATTTAGGCCTATTTTCTTGTCTAAGTCGAAAACAAACTCAAGACATAAACAAATCTGTAGAACATATTTGAAGTTTGCTGTTGTTGTATTTATATTGTATACAGAATAATTATTAAAACAATTTGGCTGTTTCTATATTATCTACCTCTCATGAAAAAAAAAAATGTAGATACATCAATTCACCGCATAGAAATCAAAACAAACAAACCGTATATGCGGTATTACTCTGAAATTCGATACTTTCGTGTTGAACCTTGACGTCTTCGCCCGACGTACATACATTTTTCCTGGAAGAAATTTAACGCCACCTAATATCTCTCAAACTTTCGAAAAACATTCTATTACATAGAATATATGGGTCCGTTAGCAAATAAAACTATCAATCTTATATTATGACAGTCAATGAAACATTGAACTTGTTATGTTTGTAATGAACTTCCGAGTGAATATATCAATATAAGACACACTGCAAACCTAATCGCGTGTCTAATAACCATTATGAAACTATTTAGGAGTACCAACAAATATAAATGCAGGCACGTAATATATTAAGTACTTAAATTTCCGAAAATTTATTAGCAGTTATGCTTAGAACAATTATTTTGTGATTTATATACAAATGATTACCACCGAAAGTTGATGCTTAGCAAAATATTGAATCGTAAATTGAAAGTTGTGATCACTGTCCATAATTTAAATGCACTATACGACTGTTAAACTGCAATACTGTGTACGAAAACATTAACAGTTTTAATGATCACTTCTCATTTTCCCTCTCAATAATTGTATTTCGATAGTTTAATTTTTTAAAACTCTCAATGGTTGTCACTTGTCTAAAAGAATTGTTGAGGAGAATCTGATATATAAAAAGAACTGTTCATTTGTCACTCTTAAAAAAAATACACTGTGCAAGACAATGCATCAATACGCACCATTAAAAGTTCTTACAATATAGATTATGACAAAAGATTTTTTTTCTATTCAAATATCCATAAAGACTTCTCATTATACATACTAAAAAGTAAAAATGATATTCATCAACTACATGTCAATAAATTGATCTATCTGAAAAAAATGAATGAAAAAAAAAATAAAAAATAATTACCATAAAAGTTGCACGTCTTTATTGATTTATTTTTTTTAAATCAGGATTTTTTACTAATAAAAACATAGAGACTTTAAGGATTAAACTCATTTTGTCAATGTATAAAAACACCATTATTAGGGAGAAGGGTTGACGCGAAAATCAATAAAACAATATTTTCAACATTTCATAAAACGGAATTAGCCCTTTCTAGGTGTATGTATAATATGTATAATATTATAATGTGTGTATTATACACATATATTTTATATATATCTACACAGAAGAAAGAAAATTCTATACGTGCATTGAAAAGTGTTAAGTAAACAGTATAATTTTATATTTCGCAGAAAAGTAAAAACCTGAACAATATTAAAGTTATTCCTTTCGTACACTCCAGTAAAACAAATAAAACATTAAATTCAACAGGTCTGCAAACCTTTGTTTCAACGCTATTAAAACACATTGGAAAGTATTAAAAAATGGATCTAAAACTTCATATATATGTATACGTATTTTTTTTCTTTTTTACTTTATAACTTTAAACCTTTACGGATTTTTAGTACTAAAATGATATCGCCATATTACAGTTCATTGGAGAAATCTTATTTTCATCACCTAATAGTGGCTTGAGAAATACAAATAACAACAGAAATAGAAATGGCGTCGAAAAAAAAAAATGACCATTGAGGTATTTGCATGTTGACTTTTATTTTTTCAATTCGCGTCAAATAAAATGGTCGAATATTTTTTTGAATAAACTCTGCGATACGATACCAGGCACTGAAAAATGCCCCGTTTCAAGGGAATTGTTTTGAATACAAAAATATGCTTATTTATCGCCGAACAAACGAGTATAATATGTCCTATATACAGTTTTAAAAAGATATCAACTAGATTATATTTAAAAGTAAAGCGAACATAACAAAACCATAAAATCACGAAAAAGCCGTATTACACTTATAACGTTACTCATATCTCTCTTCGACCGTGTACGTGTTGACGTTCCCAACATGATTTAGTTATGCACTGTACACACAACATTGCGCTGCATTTTTATTCGAACACAAATAGGTTTTAAGCTGATATCGACGTCACGTAAACGTGAATGACTAATTGAAAAAAGAAACGAAAAATTCTTAAAAATAATTCGTAAATCGTGTCATGTTGATGACAGCCTTTTAATATATTCAACGCTCGCTATATACACTTCAACTAAAGCAATACTCGTCCGAAAAAGCATTTTTACTCGAATTGGCCAGCGGGGAAATTTAAATACATTTTGTTACATAATATTATACAATTTAAATACAGAACGGTTTATAAAATTATTGCTCGTGGTTGCGCACTGCAGGTGTACTTCACCAACGGTTGAACTCCGAGGTTTTCTATTGGACTTAAAAAACTAACGATCGATGTAACAAACATCGTTGGTTTTGCTCGGAAAACAACTTAGCAAAACAAATCAGCACGAATAACAGATAAATATAAAATCACTGAGTGTGATTCAATGTATTTGTTTTTTTTTTTTTTTTTTTTTTTTTTTTTTTAATAACTAACTAAACAACTTTAGTCGACTTTGTTATTATTTAGTTTTTTTTATAAATTAATATTTTGGAGTCACAGATCACATACCTAGGTTATACATATTGAATAAAACTTAATCAAGTTTGAAAAAAAAAATATTATTCTAATTGTTCTATTACAATATCAATGCTCTTTATGGAGCTCAACTGTAAAGAAACAAATCATTTATACAATTTACGTGACTGATTCTTCTCACATAATTTGTAAGGAAAAATACGTGTCTCATGTTATTAAAAACAATTGATCGACCATTATGATAATAGATATATCCTACTCGATCCCTTTTTTATTTCAAACTTTATCTGTAAAAACTTTTCTCTGTGGCATTTTCATTTCAGTCATCTCATATAATAATATAACGCACCCGGATGACGCCATCTGGACGCTAAGCTCATAGATTAGTTTTGTATGAAAAAAAAAAAAAATATATATATATATATATATATATATGAAACGAATAAACAATCAAAGACGATAAGTCAAGTTAAAAAGTTAAAATTGACTTGACTTTTTATTTTATGACTCGTTAACGCATTGTTTAATAAATAGTACGTCGTTTTCACTGTAATTCTGCAAGGCTACGTGGCTATGTTTGTGGTCTGATATATTTAAAACTATGTAAACCACTTGTCTTTGAAAATGTTTTCTCGTGAACGTCATTTACCGTGGAAAACCAACAACAACAGTAACGTTTAGGTACACAATTGCATAAAACATCGTTGCGAGCCCATATATATTTGAGAATATTATATCAGTTAAATGGAAGGATTTTTTTCCACTATAAAAATCAAATTTAAATGTTATTATATCACAAAGATTATTATGAATTGGCGTTTTCGTATAAACGAAAATCATAGGCTAGATTTATGGGGTCAGGTACATTTTATAAAAACTCTTTACACTTACAACGTTTTACTAACTGAAGTCGGCCTAAACTTAAACCAATATTTGTGTGACACGAATGTAATATTTTATTCTATATAACGAGTTTTTGAATGAAGCGAAAAAGATCTATTGGCCTTACGATGATGTTTTTTTTTTCAGGAGATACTTTTTGATAAACTTAGCTTTGTCCAAAAGTTTCATACAGCAACCCTATAAATCACATGTAGGTGGTACTTCAAGGATTCATTTTTTTCTTTTCTTAATACATTTTCCAGTCGTATTAGTCGTAATGAAGAACAGCCGGAAAACCGAGCAAAAACGGTAGAATTTTCCATAAACGACACTTTTACAAAATCGATTTTAGTGATTTAATTATAACTCAGAAAGTGATGTCACTAGAAAGTTACATTTTTTACGATATATTAATGACGTATTGTTACATACTTTACATAAGTTTAAAAAATGTAACAACTTTTAAGTTAAAAATAGAACTTTGAATAAACCTAGTTTTTTTAATATTAAACTTTAATACAATATTTAATATTTGACATAAATGTCTGGACATTTTTTTTATATGCGTTTAACTAAATTATTATATAATTTTTACGAAATGGATTGTTTTTATATAGATTTTTTACTTTAAATGGTAAAAAAATTGGCCAATCCAATCATAATGAAACTTTGGGTACAAATAGTACAATTGGGAACAACATGATTTGAATATTTTGGTTGAAAAAAATGCCATCTTTGCCAAACAAGAAAACTTCAAACAAGTATGAAAAAAGACTACTATGAGTTAGACTAAAAATAGTAAAATAAATTAATGATATATTTTTTTTTGTATTGAAGCTTGCTTTGAATCATTTAAATAAAGAAATGATCATTAATTTCTTTAAAATTCAATACACTCATCTCTATTATCTTCTTAGGAACGACGAATACCCCAAGGTGCGAAGTATATCCGGATTTTTTTCTTTTTTCACCCCTATTGAAATAAACAAGTCGTATTGTAAAAGCCCACTATATTAGAAAAATCATTTTTTTTTTTTTTGATTTTTTTTTTTCTTTGGTTGTAATCACTCGTTTGAATATTGACATTTTTTCCGATGAAGAAAAACGTTCTCATCAAGATGTGTATGTTAATATCGATATCATGTTTCTTGACTAACGTGAAAGAATTGAACTTTATGTTTAAAAAATATTATCGCTTTAAAACTTGTTCCAAAGCACGAGAAACTTCTGAGAATTCGTTTTGAAGTGTTTTGTATGAACGACCGATGGAATCACCGGAATAGACTGACGGCCAATGTATGTTAATTGTTTTCTCGAGTAGGCATTACCTACCTTAATAATATATTCAACTGTACTCGTAAGTATAGATATTGTCCGTCCGTGTAAACGTGACACGTTTCGTTGACAAAGACTTAATTTTTCATCCAGTCGACGGTTTTTCTCAACATTCAAATACTAATGCAAATGAATCATATCTTTGTTTTGTATTCCATTAGCACGGTGCTTGTACAGGAAATATTATGTACGGTGAAAAAATATAACGATAATAATATTATGTCACAATAACGACCATGAAAAACGTTTGTGTCATCTATTGGCACCCGACGTGTTCTATATATTTATATATATATTATATATAGACGCGGATACTGTGTGGTCGTCTGGTTCAACTTGTGCCGAAAACATTGAGATCAACTGCTCAGACGGTAAAAAACGCGAAATTTGGATTTACACAGCCCGATTTGTGGACGGGGGAAATACGACAGGGATTGATAGCTACTGATAGATGTTCTTCCTTCTCGTAAATGCTGACGTAGTCGATAATGAAAATCACGGTTATACGGTGTTTGGGTTGAAAAATGCATATGATCGCCGTCGATAATTTTATGTTCGCCGACGCGACTTTTCACCGAAAGCGAACGCGAGGCGGAATCAGAAAAAAAATTCGTCCTGACGAATGGCCCGCATAATACAGACGATCCGAGGTTTTGTACACACATGCATCTGACTTGAAAAAAGTACGTCGATCCGAATACCGGAACACTCACTGAGAATAACGCACGTCGGACGTGAAAATCAAATCGAAGAAGGGCAACGTGAGGTATTCCCATTAGTCATTTGCAGTCCTGTCTCGGTCACTACTGCTGGTGACTTGGCCGTAAAGACAGCCCTGTATTCTCGTCTGTTCCGAAGACATTCAGAACACTAGTAGGACATAAAGTATTATTGAAAATATCTATCTCATCATACTACCCGGTACATTCGACGAAAAAAATTAAAAATTACACCGTTGCGAAATACCGAAGTAAACGACAAGTATAGAACGGACATATTCTGAATCAAAAAAGTTTCGGCTGTAGGAAAGGTCTTCGATTAATAATAATAATTGGTAACGAGCGAATGCGACGCGACGACTTGTGTCCGTCTGTCCACCGTGTATCTCACTGTGTGTTTTTGACTAATATTATACCGTGTGGTTGCAATTTTTTTTTTTTTTTTGTTAATACATGACCTCGTGCCATCTCGTTTATTCGACGTTGTTTTGTTTTATCTATATTGCTTTTTTGATCAGGTAACTGATGACTTGTATGTGTTATGACAATCGTAAAAACCAAAATGTATTGAAACCAGGCGCGTAGCTAGAAATTTCTAAGGGGGGTGTTATTCAAAATTAATTGAAAAAATTATACACACAAAATTGATAACTTTACGTAGGTATATTGAAAGTTTTCACATATATATTATTATAATTAATACAAAAAAAAAAAAAAATATATATATATATATATATATTTAATAAAATTAATTTAATGCGTCTATTTTTTTAAAGCTAGAGTATCAATTATTTCGACAGTGGTTACAACTAGATCCCGATGAATATTCATAACTGCTAAGCCGTTCAACCGATTTTCACTAATTGTGTTCCTCAAATACGTTTTTAAACGCCATAATGAGGAAAAAGATCTTTCGCTGCTTGCAGTGGTTACTGGTAAAGTAATCAATATTTTTGAAAGTTGATGAACAATGGGAAATATTTCTTCATTGCAATTAATGAATGCTTCCGTAGCATTTTTAGGGTTTTTGTTTTTCACCTGCTGATGCCATATTGTTAACTCGCCAATTGCAGATACCTATTTAAAAAGTGAAATAACATTCGGATAGATCATAGATATCTATGTTTACGATAGTTCATCATGATAATCAAATAATCAATAATTGAAGTTGTAAACGTTTTCTTACACGCTGCATGAAAAGATATATTAAATCGTGCATGAAACTAGTAATCGATAAAACGTCACAGAACGGTCGAAAATAGTAATTAATGCCGGATCCCGGCTTTAGTGCTTTACATTATTGTTATCGTAATATATTAATATAAACTAATATACTTCATTTTGATAAATAAGTGTAAATCACGATTTAAGATAATTCGTGCTTATGATGCATCTTTATCTTGATAAAAAATATTAAGTATACCACGGCTGAGGGGGGGGGGGTGTTATTACACCTGTAACACCCCTCCTGGTTACGCGCCTGATTGAAACGATTAAAATCGAATAAATGAAGAAAAAAAGATCACGTGTTGCTGCTGCGTAGTTCACGTCGAACGTGTTTGAGTAAAACGCAATATTTCAGGCAGTGTATGATCTGACGGAGATCATAGTTTTGATGTACCATGCGGTACGCGGGCGGCGTTCGACGAAAAATATTCCGAAATAGCCACGACACGTACTTACGTCATCGTTTCAACTGCAGCCTACACGCCCCTGCGAGCGAGATCGTATTAAATATCGTGCGATCACAGTGAGTCTGCTCGGTAAAGTTTCACACGCTCTCGTATGAAATTCATAATCGATTCGCCGCGCGCCGCGTCGAACCGGTGTCGGGGTCTCGCGGAAGTCGATATTTCATTCGAGGATTCTCGGCCGCGTCCTCATTACCGGTACAGACCTACTCGGTATCGGTGCACCGCCGTGTCACCGTGCGATCATATTATAATCACGCTCGTGATCCTAACACCCGCCGAATCTACCCCGGCGGCGCGACGACGATTGTGGCCGATTCCAAAATTTCGCAGCTCGTCACATCCGTGGTGCGCGGCGCGCGTTCGAACAAACTTAAACTCAGACGACCGCGAGTCCGTTGATCCGAACTGTGTAAACATGATATACGGCCAAAGTTAATTGTTTCCTTTGTCCCGAACGAGTGCTGCGTTTGTCGACGGATTCCGGACATGAATTACACGGTCATAAAAGCAAGAGAGCGAAAGCGAAAAAAACATACGAATTAATTATGCGCCGAATTACGAATATTATTACTCGACGCGCCGAATTTCAACCACTCCGTTTGAATTAATGAACTTTTAGTCCCGTACGTATATAACGCGCACGATGTAATATAATAGCATCATACACACACGCTTTGTAGAATAAAGTATACGCACGCGTAATTATGTTTATGGTTAATTTTTCGAGGCACAGTGTAAAAAAACGAAATGTATTTTTGTCGTGAATTATTTACATTATAATGCCGTTGTTTTAACGCCGTCTTCCGTGCTTTTTCACGTGATCTGCATTTGTGCACTCCGCTAGAATTCTTGCTGCAAATACACTCGACGACGTCGTTCTCACGGTCTCTAAACGTTTCTTATACACGGCCAAAAGCACTGAGAATAAAATTAAAAAATACCATAGAAACTTGGACCATCGTAACACTAACACTTTTTTGGAAAAGACGTTATAAAAAGATCTTCCAATCGTCACAATAAACGGTGGATAAATTCCCGGCTGCGTTTTATGTTCATACGGTTATCGTTTAGAGATTTGAGTTACCGTGTCTTTCATTCAGAGTTTTTTTTTATCGTATTGAGAAAATTTCGGCCGGTTTTTAATAAATCGTTATAGAACAATATATTACTGTGTTATCGTGTCGTTTGCGCATTCTCATAAGTATAAATGGTCGATCGGAATACACTTATCGCGTTGTTTTGTTTCACGTTTGATTTCGGTAAATCACGATAAAATATATCGTCGTTGACGTGTAATTATTTAAACGTCAGTCGTGCTTTTGGGGTAAAAATACATTCATCGTAGTCAACGGCGTATGTGTGCGATCACGTCAAGTGCGTAAATGTGTACTTTCGCGCTTTAATGTCGTACTTAAAAGGATGTGTTTAAATTAGATAAAAACGAAATATTTCCAACATATTCAACGTTCTAAAAGCGTACTTAAGAAAAAATCAAATTTTTTTTTTGGAAAATGTTGTAAATACATATATTTATATATTTTATTTTTTTTGTATAATTTACGGTCTTTTCAATCGAATTTTATATATTTCCTTTGATGTTTCGATAAACTATTGAGTATTTTAAAAAGGTCATAATCCAAAAATCAAATGAAAACAATTTATATTCGGTATAATTTTTTAGTTTTGTAAGTCATGGTTTCCCATGAATGATACTAAATCTCGGCCACGGGTTCAGGTCAGCATTTGCTTAAATTCAGGGGTGGATCTAGAAATGAAAAAAAGAAATTTAGACAAAACAAGTTTACTTCAATACATTTAAATAATTCAAATATATTTAAATAATAGTTATGTGTTACATTTTATTTGATGAATTAAATAATTTGCATCATACGCGATTAGCTGTATTATAATAATTGAATACGTATGTGAGCAAAAATACATTTAGTACACAATTAATTGAAAGAATAAACACGGTTTAATGGTAAAAATAGCAAATTAATTTGAACAATCCTCAGTTTTTATCCTTTTAGATGACCTTAAAAATATGTTTATTTCTTCTCGATATTTGCAGGAATTTTTTATGAATATTTTAACTGTTAATAATTTAAAAAAAACGCTTTCGAGTCAACAACACATGGTCGATCTCAAATAGTTTTTCAAACGTCTTAATAATGAGAAAATTTTCGCAGCACTTGCAGACTGCAGTAGTGATTGTTATTGTAGCATATTAATGCAATAACGTTTTTATAAAAAAGAATTTCTTATAAAAAAAAATCAATGTTATGTCCACTTTTTGTTATGAGCACTTTATGTTCACTCATGATATTAATAATAAATAATATATCTTGAGAATATTTACAACAGTAAAATTTTAATGTTAACAATTAAAACTCACATTTATTAAACATTTAAGTAATACTCATGTGCAAAACAACTGATAACGTTGGTGTACATAGTCACATAGACAAAAATATATCCATAGAATATCCATGTCAAACCTACATTAAACAATGTTTATTATTACATTGATAAAACAATACGCACGGATAGCATGACGTCACATTCGTTATCAACGCTTATCAGTTTTTGTAACTGGATCCAAACAATTCTAATTTTATATGTTAAATGTACATTTAATATGTAAGTACTGCTGTAACTGCTGTAGTACTGTACTGTCACTCGTTAAATATTAGTCTGTTATTTAACACGACAGTTTATTAAGTTTATTTACTGTTTATATTTTGTAATAAGCTCGATATTTTAGTATTTAGTGTATTATTTCTTAAACGTTATGGCTGGAAATCATATTTTATCAATATCTTCGATTTCAGAGTATTTTAAAGACAATATTAAACAATTAAAAAGGGGGGAAATTGCGTATAAAGATGGTCACGTTTTAAAAATTCAAGCAGATCTTGATTTAAATATTATTGTTGGAGAAATCAAGCCTAGTATGCGGAATGATAAGTACAAAGTAAAATTAATGTTGAATGACTGTTGTATTGTTGATGCTGAGTGTTCATGTCCTCGTGGAAAAGTAGTTTGCCATCATATAGCTGCGTTAGCACTATACACACACTATAATTTCAGTTCCACAGATCAAAGCTGTTCTTGGAATGTTAGAAAAAATATACCATGTAATGAAGTAAGAACTATTAGTGAAACCTATGGCCGTTTTGAAAGTCCTATTACTGATGTCTCAGATGAAGATTTTGCTCATTTTAAAAAAACTTTAGATAATTTAACTGTACCCGTAGGTTTTTCGTGGTTATTAAGTCCTGAACCAGAACTAGAACCAAACAAATGTCAAGCTATTAAATTAAATTCTATTAAGAGTATAATAAATACTGATGTTTGTAAACAGTTTGTAAAAGCAAAACAATTTGATGCAGTTAGAACATATATATTTGACAAATGTTTTATAACTGATGATATTATTTTAAAAATTGCTGAAGAATCTATAGGTCAGAGCAAAAGTGAAATGTGGCATTACCATCGAAAGAACAGATTAACTGCTAGTCATTTTGGTCACATTTTATCTTCTTGCAAAAAACAAAAATTTTCAAAATCTTTCTTCAAGTCAATACAAAATGAAACTAATTTAAGTGGCGTTCATGCTATTCAATGGGGATTGACAAATGAAATATCAGGTATCAAAGTTTTAGAGCAAGAACAAAATGTTAATGTTGTATCTACTGGGTTATGGTTATTAAATAATGGAGTTTTAGGAGCATCTCCCGATGGCTTAGTAAATTCTGAGTATATTGTAGAGATAAAATGTCCATGGAAGTACAGGAATAAAAGTTTAGATATTGAGCTTGCCAAAGATCTCAACTACATAGTATACATAAAAAACAAAATTATTTACATTAACAAACAACACTTTTATTGGGATCAAATCCAAGGGCAACTATATATAACTAAACGAAAGTTATGTTACCTAGTAATTTGGACACCAGGTCAATCAATAATTACGGAAGTAGAAAAGGATCCAGAATGGTTTCCAAATATTAAAATATTAGAAACATTTTTTATTGAGACTTACATTCCTTTTCTAACTGAAGAACAATTTAGCACATAATTTTTTAACATATTAATTAATTGTACTCAAAGTTATATACTTATGAGAAAATTTAGTATTTACAATTGTCAATTACATTAAAATATATTATATAAAAGTTATTAAACAAATAAAAAATTAAATTACAAAATGTCAATTTACAATATTATTTTACTATGAAATAAAATATTTTGAACAGGCGGTTTTAGACTAGAACTAACTTGGATTTACCATTTTGTTTTCAACTTCACGAATAAGCGGATGTTGAAGGTTTGTTAGTGCAGCAACAACTTGAAAAATTTGCTCTGCTTGTTTTAACATAGTTGAAGGAATAAAATTTAAAATTGCAAAACATTTTATTCTTTGTATGGCCCTTTCAATATGAATTCTTGCCTTAGCTATGACTTCAGTTTGTAACACTTGTTCAGGTGTAAACTGAGGAGTGTCTAGAAAAGGTGGTAGATTTAAACATACTCCAGGTGGTAAAATGTCTCTGATTAGGAAACCTTTGTCAGCTAAAATTAAGTCTCCCTCTACTAACTGCTCTAAGAGTCCACTTTTTAATGTTATCACTTTGTCCGACGTAGAACCAGGAAATAAGCTACTTACAAAAGTAACCACACCATTAGGTGCAATTCCTATAAGAACCTTCCATGTATTTCTATGCTTATAACTGCTGTATGTATCTCTTTGAATATTCATGGATTGTCGAGACACTGATGTGAAAATTTCTGTACAGTCTATTACAATTCGACAATTCATAAAAGGCTTAAAGGAATCAGGTAAACAAGTTTGATTTTTTTGTCTAGTAGGTATTTTATTCATACACTTTAAGAAAAGTACATTATGTAAAACGTTAATCCAAGTGATGCTAATATTAGTAATTGTACTTTTACTGCACTTAAATCTAGTAGCCAAATCAAAATGAGGGAAGTTATGTCTTAATTTCATTAATGTTAAAAGAAGTTGGTCTGGTTTACTTATACTCTCAACATTCCAACCAAAGTGGTAATGGAGTTTTGAATTTTTTAATAAATTATAAAGAGCCATAAAAACGTCATTTGTAGGCAAACCTGTATAAGACTGTAATAATTCATTATTTTGACTTAAGTTTTCATAGTTAAATGAAAGACTCAATTGTTTTAATTTTAATTTCAAGGCATTGTTCTCCTCCTTGAGAAAATAGTTCTCAGACTCATGCATAATTGAAGCTATGTTTGAAGAATTAACTGAGTCTGTGCTAAAATTGCAAAATATATAAAATTTAATATAATACTATAGCCTTAGCAATAACATATACTAGTAGATATTTACCAAATAATTGATTTTGAAGTAGTTGACAAATCTAATGGACTTTCATTAGTAATTAACTCACCAACAACCAGTTGATCATCACATTTAACTGGTATGTCATCCATTTGAATTATTTGTTTAGATAACTTTTTCCTTGTTTTTTTTTCTGGAGTCAAATGATGTAAACTAAATTGTTGAGGACGATGAGGCAAAATTTTAGGTTCATTTTTTTTGTTGTTATCTTCAAAATGGCAACTACAAACCCTAGCGCCTGATTTTGGTTCATCAGTTCTTCTAAATTAAACATATATAGTTAAAAACCATACATAAATAAAAAATATTTCAGTTTAATATATTATTATCGGTATGTAAGCGTAGCAAAGTTAAAAGTTTTTTAAAAATAAACCTGAGCAATTTCATCCAGCGTTTTCTAATTTTAGGATCTTCAGGTATTCTAAAAAATTTACACAGATTTCGTTCATTATAATGCTTACAGCCATAAGCCCAGCACATAACCATTTCACTGTATAAAATATAAATTAAAAGCATAACAAAATAAAATAGCTTATAATTCTATTAGCAGCATGCAACTATTTAGTTATTTTTCAATTTTTAATATAATTTTAAATGATTGTAAGGATAAAAATAAATAAATAGATGATATACTTACCTATATTGTAGTTTAAGTAAGTATTGGCTTTTAAAAAACTTTATTAAGTACAAATCAAACAAAAAGTATATTATTTTATATGGTTAAAGTGATTTGTTTGGATCCAAAACACAAATACTGATAATAGTGATAACACGCGTGACGTCATTGCTTTCCGAGCGTATTGAGATTATTAAGATTTTTATTTTCGTGTCTGCAACCGATATGCTATCCGTTTAGATATCCGTGGCCTTTTTCTGCACACATAGATTATAAATAATATTACCTATTATCACTTAGATATCATCTATGTTCGTATTTCGCAAATAATAATTGTATAAATGTGATATTACTGATCGTTACTTTGATGTTGTTCAATGGGTGATTTAGTAAGACATAAAATATTATAAGTACCTAGAGGGGCTTCAACTCCGATGTCTCCCCTCGCATTCGCCCCCGATTAAATACACACGACACGGCGTAGTTTCCATCGGATACGGACGTGAGATGAAAGGCGAAGAAGAGTGCGATTGAATCGTTTTCGGACGGTCGGCCGAAAAACCGTGGTTTTTGTGTGAAAATTTTCGAAAATTAATTTTACAGTCATCCGAAGCGCCGTAACAGAAAATCATTATTAATATTATGCACGATCGCGTTATGAAATCAACGCATTCGAAATAATTCGAATCGAAGAGTCATTTTACGCGGCCGTGTGTTCGCCGCGTCATGCCGTGAAACGATTACGGCCGACGACCCGATAATATATCGCATTACCAGGTACGTTCTACATAACTTCACTCGTTTATCACACGCCGGCGGTATTGATGTAATAATAAGGCGTGTAAAATAACACATTTTACGGTTCGTCGGCGAAAGCGGCAATCCAGTCGAACCGACCGTGTCGCCTCATACTACCTGGTACCTACATCGTACTCGTGTTGCGCGTATCAAACGAAATCACACAGGAAGTTTTGCGGAAAACGACGACGACAAATCGCGAACGAACGGACGGACGGACGTGTGCGCCGAGCGCTGCACGACGACGCGACGGGGAAAAAAACCGATTGATGTGTGGGCACGGACGGACGCGACGTTAACGGTTTTATCGCGTGACGGTATTGTCACGCGGCTAAGCTATATGTGCATTTCGAATAATAGAATAAATGGAATGAAGACTTACCGACAACAATAAAACAAATAAAAACCGCGTTGTTTGAGAACGTGCGTGAAGACGACGCGATTCACGTGAATAATACGAAAGCCACACTCCATGTGATCATTTTGTATTACCGTCGTGTACGAATCAACTCGATTTTTGTGTTGGAAAAATTATTACTGTTGACGATGACGGATTCACGTATATTATATTACGTTTTAATTTTTTTTTCTACTCGTTTTTATCAGATTTTACAGTATATCAACATCTCGTTATTAGAATGAATAGCAAAAAAAATAAAAAATTATTAACTTCTGTGCTGTAACAATGATAATAATAACAATAATAAAACGTCAAAATAAAGTTTCCGTGGGAGATAAAGAATGGTAATTATATTTTCAAAGAACACGATCGGAAATCGCCATCAAATCGCGTTTCGTTCGTACAACATCGCTCCAGTGAGTTTTAATAATGTAATTCGAGATTTGAAAAATCGCAACATTACACTTATACAGAACATTGTGCGTTACGATTATTCTGCTTAAGGACTTTGTTTAACACGTCCACGCCGTTTGGATGCATCTGTCGTCTGACGTTCCCGAGTGCTCAGTTCGCATGTATACTGATGTGTGATGCAAAAAAACGTCAGAAGTCCACAAAAAGCTATATAAAGATGGCGTTTTAATATTTCCATTTCGATCATTGAATATTTTAAAATTTGTCGAGGTTTAAATAAAAAAAACAAAATGAAATTAGCATATACACACATCGTGGTAGAATAGTAGGTGGAATAGTGGTGGAAGTTCGTTCTAGGCCCTTTTAGCCTCCGAAAAACAACGATTTTGGCTGCAAAGCATCTTAGATTAGCCATTTAACGATTAGCTCTAGCACATGAAAATGCTGCGTTAGATTGTTTTAAATTTGATATCAATGATCAACTAGGCGTCACTGCTGACGCACACTGTCGCTGGTTCAAACCTTGGTCACGGGCGGCTCTCTCTCTCTCTCTCTCTCTCTCTCTCTCTCTCTCTGGGCAGGCTACTGTCTAGAGAGAGCGGCCGCCGTCTCTTCTGCGCAGAACGCAACAGTTAAACCCCTGCACAGTAACCCTTCCTTCCCTAGTTACAACTTATCTTAGTTGCAAACCAACCCTCGGGTTGTTGACCCTAAGAAGAAGAAGATCAATGATCAAACCATGATTTCGGAAAACGATTCTCAGTGAACAATTCAATGAAGAATATCTGTTCTATTATGAGATCCATCAGTGTTATAATGTAAGTGTATTTGAGGTTTGTAATAACAGAAATACCCATGTGACTGTTTTCACTATATGATATATTTGGTAAAATTCAGTCACTTCAAGTACATACAATAAAAAATAATAATAATAAATATTTTATCCGATTCATATGAAAACTTAAATGATTAATAGTTTGAACGAAAAAGAACTTGCAGTAATTTGCAGTACTCATAACTAAATATAAAAATTGTGTGAAATAAAATCGAGAAGAAATTTGAAATTTCTCGTTCAAAGTCATCTGAACTGTAAATCTAACTGTATATGCGTTTAAAAAATAATTTACCAATCTTTATAAAATTTGGAGTAAGAATAGAAAAATATGTGGTGAGACTTTTGGCGAAAGAAAATGTTTACCTGATTCATAATTCGAAGCTCTATAAGATTTTTATTGAATAAAACGCTTAATTACGTGATGAAAAATTATTTTCGTCATAATTCTAAATTTTTACGAGAAACACCTGAATATTTTTTTTATTTTTTATTTTTGTTTTTCAGATCGGTTAGGAAAAAGTAAATGGGTAAAATAATGTAATGTTTTCAATAGTTTGTACAGAGGATTAAAAATTTTACCTTTTAGATAAAAACATTTAAAATACGAAGTATTTCCAATATTTTTATGACTCTAAAACTTTTTTCAAACTTGTAGGAAGGGTAATTTTAATATTTGACAATCATTTTCTTTTTTACCCGTATTGATTTTCTATAATTATTAATCGATGAGTTTCTAATCCATAATTATTGTTTTATCATATATAACTACGATAAAAGTATACAACAAATAAGGTAATATATTATTATTATTAATATATTTATATATATAATTATATAAAATATTAATGTTTCAGTAAACAAAATTACGGAGAAAAGTTTAATCTCACGATTAGGCAGGTTTTTTAAATATTTTTTATAAAAACTGTTGTTAAATATTTATACTTGTTTGTTTTTGTTTTGTTTTTTTTTACGCATTTAAATGAATTCACAAACACACACACACACACAAAGTCCAAACAAACCTACAAATGAATATATTTTGTTTGTAAAGCTATAATAGGCTTTTGTCTTTTCGTTGTAATTATATTCGTAAACTACTAAATTACTAACGAACGTGAATAAAGGGATTGAACGTACATTACATCGGCTCCGAAATAATCATTCGTTGAATTCAATGTGTGAACTTTTCATCGGAAATCCGAAGTATCAACAACTAGTGTTGAATGTTATGAAAAATAATCAGGCGCTCATATGACATGTACAAATCGATGTCGTGCCATCGTATTAGGTAATGCTTAAAAATTAATGCGATTCGACTACTCATTCGAATCACGAGCGATGCAAACTTTTGAAAACGCAGTCGATTAAAATCATTGGTTTCATGCAAACAATATTTTTCTCGTTTTAGTCGAAATTTCGGTGGGCTTCTTCAAAAAAACATTACAAAGTCATTTGATTTTGAATTTCCGATTCGACAACAATGTTCTTTTATCAGTCGATTTCTCAAATTTTGAACTAAACGATAGAAAAAAAAACCATGATCTCGAACCGTTGTTTCTAATTCAATGATTTTTAAATTCATAGAATACAATTAAGAGCTGTGACATAATGAATGGATCATATATTTATATTTATATATATAAATTCATATGCGACGTCTTAATGATAATAAACACAAACTTAATTTCAAGAAATAACTTAAACAATACATTAAAAAAAAAACGTGTTTCTCGTATTAAACCAGACACGTTTCATAATCTTCAATGTAAAATAATAACGATGCATTCTTGTTGAAAATATTAATGCATCAAGTGTTGTGCTCAAAAAAATATTTATAAGTCTCATAGAAGAACTAACTTTAACTGACACCGGAGGAGAAAAGTTTTATATTTTATAATATTTGATCGCGAGTTTTTTTTTCTTACTGCATGGCTCAATTTTCTAAAAATCTTCTGAAAAATTCTGACGACAATAACTGAACTCTTTAATACTTATTGTCCGTTTCTAATTTTAAATAAATAAAGAGGATTCATGATATTCATAATTTAGTTGAATTAGCACTTTGAACACACAGTCAAGCTATATCACAATTAGAAGTTTTTTTTTTTATTTCATTTTAAATCTCATCTTAAACTTAATATACCTAGTAAAAAAAAAATAATAATGAATAAAAAACGTAAAGCTCACGATGTACACCTTGATAGTTCATTTATTTCATCCCAGTTAAAATATAAAATAAAATTAAAGTTTGCGAATCTCGTAAAAATATTGTAAAATCTCTCACCATGTACCTAACAATAACAATAGTCATCTATTTCGACGAGAGCTGTATGTTCTGGCAATGGACAAATTTCTTGTTGCTGTTATAATGTTCTTAACGCGGAAATCGAACAAATATTTCCAACAAAAAATTATTAAATGGATCTTTTAATATTATTCGGCCAATTTTTCAGCGTGTTTTCTATTGATATATAATACGTTATCTATGATATAACATTGGATTTGTTAAATCTTCCAAAATATTCTTATCTATGGTTTTGTTTTTCACTCGGACGTTATTCTAATTTTCGAGTACAAATAATATCTTGTCTATTTGACACCGTCTTGAATATATTATTATCGTTGATTAAATATGTATATTTAATCAATGTTATTGTGTACAACGTGCGAGCACGTGAAATGTTATTCAACACAATATATCGCACGTTTGGTTTTCTTTGATGTAATACTTAATTCCACTCTGACGCGATTCAATGAATACCAATCGTATGTTCACAATAATAGACCGACGCCATAACATAAGAGTGTACTGTGTCGTATACATTTCATACTTACAAGGTAGGCGAATTCAGTTTTGACTGACGTTCAATACGCTCAAATGAATCGGACCGTAAAATAAATCGTGTTTAAGACCGAATCGTAGGTGCTGGATTCGAACGCACGGCAAGTCGCGTGTTACAATGTGATCCGAAACACAATGCACCGAGTAATTACTGACGCATTGTCTTGTGGAATTTTAAATCTGGATCGAATCCGCACGCCGCTAACGATGAGCCCGCACTGAGATGAGTTGTCAAAGGGTAGGTACCTACAGCATAGTCATGTGTGTGCCGTCGTCGTTATTTCACACCTGTTTAACCGCAGCGAAGTATTATACGTGTATAATATAATAATTCAATTATGAGACGGGAGAAAGAAAAAAAAAAGGTTGTAGATAACGCACAATATAACCTTTATGTTCTATAGCCTGCAATTAGATGTATTATAATATATACGTGATTCCGTTTTCATCTCGAAATATTCAAATAAGTACACAGAGTTTTATCTATTTTTTTTTTTTCGTTCTTTTCAAGACTTCGTAAACCCATCAAAATCAGCTTTATACATGCGTATCACACGAGCGCCCGCGTGTGAATGCTTATTAGTGACGCATTGTTATCAAGACACACGAATATTTGCATGTTTCCCTCACAATGCGCGTAATTAGTGTTCAAAATCTTGCCAAGGGTTTTAGGTATTATTAATTGTGAATGTGACGTCATATATTATACGGCAGGGTTTTTCGTACGCGTTGGACCGTGTTAGCCGTTGTACGTCCGATAAGAACACGTATCCCGTAAGTCCTCATTCCCGTGGGTGTGATGTCGTGATAACAATAATTTTGTAGGTAAAACAATAAAAAATAAATGATTATTCGAGATTCACATTCAACTAAATTTAACCCGTGTTTACGAAACACGTCATAATAACGGAATCGTCATATTCACGAAGTTTCATTAAGCATATGAAATTAGTTATCTCCAACAACAGCTGTAAGCAATTGGAGTAAAATTCTACTCGAAAAAAGAACAAAGAAAAACAAATATATGCTGAATATAAATTTATTTATTGTTCAAAGTACTATATTTTAGAACTTTATAAGAAATATAATATATTTAATTTTTTTTTTTTTTTTAATAAGCAATTCCCAAGGGTCTTCGATGATTATTGGTGTTCAGTGTTCTGGATAACAAAAATGAAAACAATGATTTCGGCTTTTATTTTACATTTTACGAATGATTTACGTATTGAAGGTAAATACTGTCGTACTAATGGTTGTAAATACACGTTAAAGAATATTGAATCATTTAATACAAATAAGGTTCAACGATTTTTACAAGATGAATATAAAATCGTAAACGATAGTAAAATTATAAAAAAAAAATAAAAACACACACACACACACACACACACACACACACACACACACACACACATATATATATATATATATATATATATATATATATATATTTATATATATATATACACGTTTGCAATTAAACACACAAAATTCGAATTTTTTTAAATAATAAACTGCATTCATTAGTACCTGCAGTGTCTCTGCCAAAAAACATTTACTTACAGTAAAGATTTAAGCAAGTTTTAAGAGATTTCATTAACACAATTATTTTTAAATCTAATAACGAACAGTTTATGCATTTAAGAGAAAAATAAAAGTAATCCGAATTTGCACCTACGGAATTCGTATTACGTTAAATGTTGAATACTATGTTGCACTTATTGTTCTCGTGAATATTTTGCGCTCAAATGCGCAACACCGTCTCACACGTCACGAGAATGGTGTTGTTTTACGTTGGTTTATCGATTCAACTTCAATGAGCCCGAAGAGTTGGGGCTCTAAACGTTTAAAACGAGTAATGTTTTTGGTGTACAGTGACAAATTAGGAAACTAAAAAAAAAAAAAAAACCTCCGAAAAACTGATGTTTTTCGTTTTTCTGGCGAAGTGTACAAAACAAAACTTTACTCTTAATTTTGTTCGACCCCTCTCAGAATTTATCACGTGCAGTATATCACATGTAATTAAACAAACGGAAACGTACAGTACTGCAACTAACAATAATTTCTTCCGTCTCGATATTTTTTTTATTTCGTTATCGGAGTCGAAATCCGAACGGTTTTGGATTACGGTCAAAATTAAATAAACGTGATCCGCCGAGGTGAGCCTGCCGCGTGCATTCGGCCTGAAACTATTTAATCTCCATGCACATAACTCAATTCGATATTTCGTTACTCCATTACATAATTGCTGCAGAAGCCCGATTCACTTAAGTTTAGAACCGTGTTGACTCTCGATCAAACACGTTTTACGTTCGTTTCCCGACAACACGAATTCAAAATAAACACATTTCACGCGTTAACGAGATAAGTGCAGATATAATACAAAACTATGGCACGGTAAAACGATTAGCTTTACGACCTGACGCCGTTTTTTCCGTTAATTATATTTTACGACATTATTATTGTAATGTCTGAAAAGTGTTGCGATAAAAATTCAATTAACACCTTCATTTCTCAGGTCTACAGCTCAATCGTGCAGTTCTATAATACATACAGATCGCACTCGACACTTTATCGTTAGACATAAATGATAATCTTAAGCTTTTCGATTTATCATTTTAACAGAAATAGTAGAGCTGTAGTAATTTTTATAATTAGAAGCTAATAAAAATAAAAATAAATAAATAAAAAAAAACAGAAATAGTGAAAAACCCTTTTTGAGAAATAAACTATTAATATATTATTGATTATGATATTTCCATCGTGTTATTATATTTTAATAAATATTATACCCACAAAACAATTTTAAAATAATCTTTAAATCTGTTAATTAAAAACGGTTATTTTGAAGAAAAAAAATGTCCTTATATACCTACTCTACGAATATCGTAGTTTTGATTTACAATTTTTCTTCAAGGCCCGGGCCTTTTACATCGCCTACTTAAAAGTTATGAAGAACGCGCGAATCCTTAAAGATTATAATATATTAATACGAGCAGGTACGTTTTACATATTATCATTGATATTTACGTCGGGCATTAGACGACGAGCTTTTGTCGTTTTGTCTTATAGTGCGAACTAAGGGAGCCGGAATTTCTTTAATGTTCTTAGCCATAATTATACGAATAAACACATCAAAGTGAGCTTTGACGGGAGTTAATTATTTCTCATCGAGTCATCATTTTCCATGTGCTCATCATCTGAATACATATCCTAAACGCCAACGAAAAATCCCTTAAGATTGCTAAGATTACATACCTTTTTTCATATAGTTTATATTAATAAGTACAGTTACAATATTACAGTTATTGATTATCAAGCCTATAAATCTTTCTAGGTACGAAATCTTAACACAAAAATAATTATATACTATTCAATATAGTAGATGAAAGTAAATTTTAATTAAAATTAAATATTTAACTACCTCGTGACATTTTCGTTGATATGTAAAAATATTGTTAAGAATTATTTTGAAAAGTCAAAAAAATAATACAAAATAATAAAATAGAGTTGTTATTATTAAAAATATATGTTTAATTGAAACGTATTCGTTAAGGCGTTTGGTTGAAAAAAAATTATCAACGTCCGGATCCTGGTATTTATGAAGTTTTGGTACACTATAATAACAAAAATATATAAGACATGTTGTATTACACGTGTGTTCATCCGAGCTCGTCCCCGTAAATATCAATAATAAGTACAGCCAGCGTATAATGGGCCGTGCTTTGATTCAGTGATACGCGCGCGTAACTATAATATAGTACCTATAATAGTGGACGCGTGAGTGTTTTGCATATATACTCATATTTCCGGCGTAAGGTTCGGAGCTAAGCCGATCCGGTCTAATCGAAAACCCTAAACCCGTTTCGCCTATAAAACATGAATATATCCAGAGTGTCTTATGGAGATTTACACAGTGCGATTTAACCCCGTGTAAGTAATAAATTTGAATTTTTTTTTATGCACAGTACTTTAAAACACTAATAAAACTACGTTTTTATGAAAAAAATTACTCAGTTTTATTTCTTTTCTTTTTTTTTTTTTACACGAGTTTTCTCAGTTTTCATTAATGGACACCATTATTCAAAACACAACGTTATGGAGCAAAAATGAATCTTTTTTAAATTTCACAGTTTAAATCTTTATTACTGGACCGATACTTTAAGACATATTTTAGACATTTCAACGTTAGACTGTTCAGAGCAACAGAGTGAATGTGGCATTAAACTTTTTTTTTTTTTTTATCGTTTATTTAAATATACACAATCTGTAAATGTTGTTTTACAATAAGTGCATGTGAAGGAGGTGACATGGCTTGAGTGGCTGGATATAAGAAGCCGCCCATTGGAGGCACTTAAGGTTAGGATTTTAGGCTAGGATTTTAATTTGCTGGTAAGAGAGGGTGGGATTACAAATTGAAGGGAGGTAGAGGTATACACAATTTTAGATTAGTAGGTCACGACACCAGGTACGTTTTAGTCGCCTTCTGGGGTCACCAGGAATAGCGTTGGTAGATAGCTCTGAAATCAAGGGATTACGGTGGCTGTGGAACTTGGAGTGTGTGCGTTTGTATAGAGTTTTTGCGACGTTTTGGACTGTTGGAATGGCTAGATCTTTATGAAGAGTGTCGTTAGATACATAGTAGGGAGCTTTAGTTATTTGACGGAGACATTTTGATTGGAAGATTTGAATTTTGTTTAAGTTGGACTTTTTGGCTGCACCCCAGAGTGGGATACCGTATGTCCAGATCGGTTTGAGAAGAAGTTTGTATAATAGTAGCTTGTTTTTTAAATTGATGTGTTGTGATGTGAGGAGATAACGTAATTGGCGAGAGCGATTATTTAAGGCAAGTCTTTTGTTGTGGGTGTGAGTTGCCCAAGTTAACCTGCGGTCTAAATGTAGACCTAGGTATCGGACATTTTGGGCGGTTGGTAGAGGTACGTTGTTGAGGTAGATGGGAGGGCAGACTATTTGCCTTAGTGTGAATGTACAGTGGATGGATTTTGTTTCGTTGATTTTTATTCCCCAGTCTTTGTACCAGGTTGATAAGAGATTGAGGTGATTTTGTACGAGGTTTGAGGCTATTTCGGGGTCGGAATGAACCGCTAGAAGCGCCTTGTCGTCGGCAAAGTCACTAGTTGTAGTGTTGGGGGTGGTAGGTTGATCTGAGGTGAATAAATTGAAGAGTAAAGGTGCTGTTACGGATCCTTGAGGTACCCCTGCGTGAATTGGTGATACTTCGGATAAGGAGAAACCAGATCGAACGGAGAAATGTCTGTTTTGTAAATAGGATTTAAATAATAGATAATAGTATGGCGGAAGAATAGATTTGAGTTTGAAGAGTAGGCCTTCATGCCATACTCTGTCGAATGCCTGTGATACGTCGAGGAAGGCAGCTGTGCAAATAAGCTTTTTTTCAAGAGTGTACGATATTTTATCCACTAGACGATGGACTTGGTGTATTGTAGAGTGGTTATGACGAAATCCGAATTGAGTATTAGGTATGCTGGCTTCAATGATGGGAAGGATGCGTTTTAGGATAATTCGTTCAAAAATTTTTGAAAATAGTGGAAGAAGACTAATGGGCCTGTATGATTCGGGAGAGTCGGGTGGTTTGCCAGGTTTTGGGATCATAATGATGATTGAGAATTTCCAAAGAACAGGGAAGTATGACAGTCTAAGTATAGAGTTGAAAATGTGTGTTAAGAGAAGTAAGGTTTTTTTGGGAAGTTGTGAAGCTACCTCAGCTGTAATTAGGTCATAGCCTGGGCTTTTGTGACGAGGGGAGTTTTTTATCGCATATTCAACGTCGCTAGGTCGAATATGTTTAGGTGGGAGAGTCATGGGTAAAGGGTGGGAGAGAGAATGGTTCACTTTTTCGATTTGAGAAGGAGTAAGAATACTGTTGTGAGGTTGGAAGGTAGAGTAGAGATGATGTCGAAATATATTGGCTTTCTCTAGATCAGTGACGGCCCAAGTACCATCGGTTTTTTTTTAGTGGAGGAACAGATTGTTTTGTTCGAAGGATTTTCCTTGTTGTTTGCCAAAGCGAGTTGTCGGTAGACGAGAGGGAGATTAGACGTTTGGCGAATTTATCTGATCTAATAGAGGCTAGGAGTCTTTTAAGTTTATTTGTTAAATTGTTAAGTTTGCGTTTGTCCGAGGGATATTTGGTTCTCTGCCAGGTTGCACGCGCTCTCCGTTTGTCTGAGATTAGTATTCTTATATGTAGGGGAAGATTTATGGAGGTGTTTGTAGTTGGCATTGGGGAGGAGGAGGACCAAGCAGCTTCTTGTATAGACTGAGTTAGGAGGTGTACGGCTTCATCGATATCGTTTGGAGATTTTAAGCTAATTTTGAGGTTACATTGATTATCAAGGGATGATTTGAATTTTTCCCAGTCTATTTGGCCTAGGATGAGGCTTGGTTGTTTTGGTTTAGCAAGAGGGGCAGTGTCAATTGTTAAGAGGACGGCTGAATGGTCAGAATAGAGGTCGTTGAGATTAGTTGTTAGGCTGTGGAGACTATTGGGAATTTTAGATATAAATATGTCCAAAATGTCTGGCCTTTTTCTGGGTGAAGTGGGCCAGTATGTTGGTGATGGGGGAGAGTGTACTTTGTAGTTACGATTTTGTGTTGTGAGTTCAAGTAGGTTACCACGAGGATTGTTTACGCGACAGCCCCATTGTATATTTTTAGCATTTAGATCGCCTCCTATTATAAATTTATGACCAAGAGTAAGGAAGAAGTCGTTGAATTGGTTTAAGGTTATTGTGTGACGCGGTGGACTATATACTGCAAATATATTTAGGGGGGTGTTGTTGAGTGTTATTTGTATGCCACTGGCTTGAATGTGGTCCGTTTGAAATTGCGGGAGAGGATAGAAAAGTAGGGAAGATTTCACTATGATGGCGGCTCCCGCGTGTGCGGTGCCATCAGGGTGGTTGGTTTTGAAGACTTGGAACCCAGGTAGGAAGAAGTGTGTTGAATTGGTGAAGTGAGTTTCTGATATGAGTGCGATGTCGATCCTGTTATTTTGTAGTATAACTAGGAGTTCGTTTTTGTGTTTTGCTAGACCATTTGCGTTCCAGTTTAGGATGAGGAGAGAGTGAGATGTTACGTTATTATTTGACATTTTTGGTGTTAATGAGATTTGAGAGGACGGTGGTGAGGAGAGAGATAAGAGGGTTTATTATAGATTTGAACTCGTCAATGAATTTTAGAAGTGAGGTTTCATTGGTGTTAGTGGAGATATTAGAGTTTGCGGACTGGTGACCCTCAGTTACATTTGCATACGTACGTGACCTGGGTGTGTTTTCGGAGCCTGGTTGTTGCTGTTGATATTCAGGATTGGTGTTGACGTTGAGATTAGGAGGCGGTGACTGCTGGGCTTTCTTGCTTGAGGTGTTGTTGTTGTGTTTCCGGGAAATTGTTTGGTATATTGTGCATCCCTTGTAGTTGGCTGGATGCGCGCCTTGACAGAGGCCGCATTTTGCCGGTAGATCTGGAGATTTTGTGCACGATGATGAAAGGTGTTTTTCTCCACATTTGACACATATGGGTGGGTAAGCGCAGTATGAGCGTGTGTGACCATAGCTTTGACAGTTTTGGCATTGTGGTATCTGTCGTTTTTTATGGGGCTCTTCTATTTTTACTTTTGTATACAAAATAGAAGTAATTAAGAAGATATCAGTAACACTTTCTCCATTCGGGTCTATGTCAATAAAGAACATGGGCAGCGAAATTTTGGTTTGGTGGTGTTTTACATTGGTGACATTTCTCACCTTGTAACCTATTTCTTCTAGAGCTGTTGTTATATCAGATTCTGGAGTTGATGGATGTAGGTTCCTTATGACTACTCTTAGAGGTTTTTCGGATTGGAGCTGGTATGTGTGGTACTGAGCGTTGATTTCTTTCAATAAGTGAATGATTTTTCTATAATTGTCTGGGGTATCAGTTTGGACTTTTAGATGAGTTGAGGTCGATTTACACGAGAAGGTGTTTGGACCGATGATTTGTTTAAATTCGTTTATCAAGCCCATGTAGTTGTGAACTCCTTTAATGAAGATGGGAGGAGGCAAAATTGTTTTCGGTGTGTTGTTAGTGGTATTTGGTTGCTCCTCGTTTTGATTATCAGATATGACGTTTAGGTTTTCGATAGTAGGCTCGTCTACAGATAGGACGCTATACCTGTTTGGCGTGACAAACGATTTAGCTTTCTTTATGCTAGCTGCATAGGATGGTGATTGTGGTGGAGTGGACGATGTCGATAAGTTACGTTTACTTTTATTTTTGACTTCATTATTTTTGCTGATTATTTGGTTATTGATAATTTTAATTGGGGACACGGTTCTAGAGGCCATATCGCCAATGTTATCGAAGTCCAAAGGTCACCGCGCGCGACGGTGCCTGTGGACCTGTGGTCGGTTTGTGTTTGGACTAAGTACGTTTCGCGGTAGTGGGATGTAATTTATTTAGTTTAATTTATAAATAAATAGAGTATTAGACGAAGTTACTTGATTTGGAGAAGTATTTATCCCGTAAGTTGGTCAGCTAACAAGTTTGTGGCAAGATTGTCAAGTATTTTGTTGAATGAGATGAAAAACAAAATTTTCTGTTCTGTAGAAGTTTCAGAGCTGGACATAATCCGGGAGCGACGTAAAATGCGTGCGCACTATCGGACTGCCTGCGCGTGACACTTAACTTGTAAGTCTAATAACACAAATTTGATTGAATCGTTTTTATTTCTATTCGCTTAAAACGTTCCGTTTCAAATCGGAGTTGTACGTTCGCTCCGGTGTGACGCCTTTTCACACCGTCGTTTTTCAAAACGATGCCATTCTATCATGTCTCAGGGACTAAAACCGGTCCAGTCGGTTCGGAGTTCCGGTCATATCCACCACGACAAAGTGTCGATGTCTTCATCGAGCAAAAACTGTCATAAAGTCAGAAAAATTAAAATGTTCTCTCTATACACTTCAACGTTTATACTTGTATGGAAAGTTGCTTCACCATTGCAATGGCCAATGACCTCGTTCAAAGCCTACGACAACGATTTATACACGTCGGCCGTGTCGAATAATAATAATAACAATAATACCTATTATTATTATTATTATTGTTATTATTATCGTGATGTAGTTATGACCGCGTTTTCGAGGAATTTCAACAGTGACGATTTCGCGTGCGGCAATATCCGCGTGCCGGAATCCGACGGGCGTCGTCTCTGGTTCGGTTTTGCGTGCACATAATATGCATGTGTATACGCGCGGGCCGGCGAAAACGATCCGAGAGAAACGACCGCGATGTCCGTTGTTGATAAAATATCTCTAGATAACAATATACGCATTTAAATATTATGATATTGTATGTTTTATTGTAGCGTCGTAATGAAAATCGACGCCACAAAACTGCGGGACACCGCGATGCGCGCCGACCAGCAACGATGACGGTGACGATGATAATAATAATTATGGTTTTGTTATTATCGTCAAAAATAACTGGATGGTCTATACGTTAGACGTTATGGGTCAGTCTGTATTTTTGAAATCATTCAAACGCGACGGAAAATACGGCATTATTAATTCCAAGGGCGGAGAGAATATGAAAATATCACGTGGAACAGCTGTCATCGCGCGATATTATTTTTCCGAATAATTAATTATACCAGAAATACGACGACGAGCTTTTCGTTTGAACACTAAATAAGTGATATTATCATAATTCTTGCGAACACTGTTTTCGAAATGAAAAATTCTCGTCGTGTCGAATGTATACAAGTCCGAAAACAAAAATGAAAATATGCGCATCTTGTAATTGAAACCTACTGAACGAGTCGTATTTCAAGATGCATAGCCTTCGTGTAAAACGTCACTGAATCCTAAAAGGTTACTATTGCGTTTTATCAGTGATATTTCGTACTATATAATTTACAAACTTACATTATACTATATAATAATATGGTGCGATGTTTAAATAATGAAGTACGCGATGAAAATAATTATTATCAACCATATTATTCGATAAAAGTAGTAGCGGTGAGCATTGCATTGACATTGTCCGTTCTAATTCGGTGTTATTACGTTTAACCTCGATATGAATCAATTAATGCACGAGTTTTATTTTTTTTTTTAAATACGAGCTTACTTGAACAATGAAGATATTGTATTATTATTACAGTAATTATATCGTTATACAATCTGACCGTTTATCAATCACTAATTTTTTTTTCTCGTTTTTTCACTCGTTAATGACCGCGCGAAAATTAATTTTTCATCGACTAGAAATAAATTGACCGGTAAAACAGTGTTTCGGTAAAATAATAATTAGGTGTTTATGTTCATCGTCGCACGTCTTAAAGTTCCGTCCCGTAAGACGTATCCACACACGTACGTGCACGTACGTGCAAAGTCATGAATTATGTCTTAGTCGTCTTCGGGCGCGCATACATCACCGGTGTGGTTATTCTTCTTTTACACACGATCGCATTGACCGGTCGCGTCACAGTGTTGCGATATTGTCATGCAAATTCTGTGTTTTTGTTTGCTTTGATGAGACCAGTGGTCAAGATCGGCCTTATTGTTCGTTTGTTCTACCTAACGACCGTAAACGAACGTTCTCGGTAATACACTAGTGCATCTACTCCGATAGAGATACTTACAGGTAATCTAATGATTTATTTTGTTTCGTTTAGATTTTTTACATGCATTTTACTATCGATTTCGAACCAATTTTACGATATCGATGAGTGTAATTTATCGAAAATACATCGGTATTCGATATCGCTACATTGAAGTTTCTATTTTCTGTCCGTTCAAGTTTTAACAAATAATCAATGTCAAAGAACGATCAACACTAACGATAAGCAATAGCCAATAATACTATAACAATAAGGTTGTCATGATAAACATGTATGACAAATACCGGAATTGTACAATATTAGTCTCGTTTTTCCGTCGATCGTCTATGTCGGTTGTCGAGTGTTACAAAGTTTATTTAGTTCACTACTTAAATTACCAAATAATTATCATGTAGAGTGACTATAACAAGACAAATTGACCAAATGGCAAAAGTAGAAAGAAATAATTTAAAAGTGGTTTTAAAATATATACCCAATGTATGTTCAACTGTTGACTTTTGGACATCTATGGAAAACCACAGTTACTTGGGTATTTAATTAATAACTGTTCAATTGCTTCGGTTTTATAAATAGTTATATCGATAAATCGTATATCGATATCGAAGTCGTTTGTTATTGCATATCGCGATACGGTATCGATGTAAATGAGTCGATATCGATAATTGAAAACTTATGGTTGTGCATCACTAATAAACTGTATTGGTACGTATGTATTGACTCCTAGTGTGTGATCCTATAGGATAACCCTATAGGGTAATGACTAAAAACGATACGCAAGTATGTGACTTTCTGTATAAGAATTATTCTATGATTTACGGACACCTTAACCAATAGTTATTTAAATTAAATCATAAGCATATGCCACGAAGGCGTATTTTTCGGGAAAGAGAGCAGTGTCACGACTACTCCCTCAATCAATAAGTCCTCGCTATATTCTTTTTCTTTATATATAATTTTGTAACTTTGGTTCATTAATAAGTAATTTTCGTGAATATAATTTACGGACTCAAATGACAATTAATTATCGAGTGGCCAGAAGGACGCTTAAACACGTTTTTTTTTCACGCAATCAAAATAAAATCAACGAGTTATCGTCGTTTAACTGAATTAAAACTGTTAATTTATTCCGAAGACGCGCCCACTGCTGTCTGAAAACGGTTCCAGAATCTGTCCCGATGCGCACGGGGTCCGTCAAAATCCAGATGCATCTGCTTCCGAAAACCACTACAGCAGTCGACGGTGCGGTGTGCCGTGTAATGACACGGGCTGCAGAGGTGGTCGTGCTGCACCCGTAGGACCACACGCTATACGATCGTATTTCCCGTTCCGTCCGACGACAGTGACCCACCCGGTACGTCGACGTACACAGTCGTCCCCGCGTTTCCGTCCGAATTCTGCCGGTTCACCTTAGTCCGTTAGACGTGACGGTCCGTCCGCACGACCGCAAGACGTTTGAACGTTTTATGAACACACATTGCTGTTTTCAACACGACCGTCGCGGTCCCGAGCGATCGAATTCCTCGCGCGAGGTGATCGCGTGGCAGCCGGACAGAGACAGCCGGGAAGGTGGGGCGAATCGAGACGAGACGTTTTTTCAAACTATGGCACAACTTGCACCGTCGTTAGTTTCGAAGTCGTCGGTTTAAACAAGTCGATAATCTCGAAAGTCATACCACTCCGTATTGTTCGGTGTCAGGACCTAATGATTATGATATAGGTTCTCGATTCACGTTGTTTTTATCGGCACGCGCGACGAGAAAACTGCAGTGGCGTCCGGCCTTTTACCCCCGTTATACGGGCAAAAGTTATAAGAGATAATAATATAAGCATTAATTTTGGATCGTTGGATTTTGGAGGACTTCTACTACTACTCGCTGCTACACTCAACTCAAAATGCTTATTATATTGCTGAAACTATTGGTATAATAATATACTCAGTCAAATATCAACATTTCCAAAAAAGTATATTCTGTTCCATAATATTGTGTTATGACTAGTGGTCGATAAATGGTTCAGGTGGTACTAAGTTACTAGTGGTTCGAGACAATAAAAAAACATAAAACTCTCGTAGATAACAATTTTGAAAATGTAATTTTTTTCTTGAATATGTTGTTTAATTATTTTTTTTTAATTTCCCAAGAAAAAACATTCAAACATATTATGCATAATATAAGTTTAAAAATGCAATGATTATGTTTATACATATACACGTTGAAACCCTAACGGTTGATATAACATGCCGCTATTATTTACGGTGAATTGGTCATGGAAAATTTGTATTTGAAATGAAGATTTTGTCTAAAAACTTTATGAAACACGTTAGACCTCAGAAGAAATTCAACCATCTTCTGTTTTATTTATAAAGTGTGTAAACTTTTAAACTGTTTCGTTATAAGTGAACGGCTCTGGATTTTATTATGTTTGCTTGAAGTTTTAATCTGTGAAAAAGCGGTGAGCATTTAAATTTCAATACAAATCTTGTATAGGTTCTTATCGTCGTTTTGGATAAATTCGTAAACATTTCAACCAATGAATGTTCAAATAAAAAAAAAAAATGATTTAGTTTATATTTTGTTCAAATTTTGTTCAATCATGTACGCGGAATATTAATAATAGGTACTCGTATGAATATACTCACACGGGAATTCAGGAAATTCCTAAAATCACTATTAAAATGTATGTATCATTCGTAGTTATAATAAATTAATGCAACACATATTTGTATATTGAAACTAAAATTTTATTTTTGAGCGAAATTTGCACATATTTTCAAATAGTTGATAATCAGTTTGTAAAAATGATTAAAATTACTAAAAATGTATAGCACTAAAAAGGTTAAAATATGCTTTCAAAAACTTCAAAGTATGGCAATAAAAAATATTTGAAGTACTGAATTATCTAAAAAAAAAACCCCCGTAAATCAAAATGATATTGAATTGAATAAATAACTTTATTAAATAAATTATAAACTTTACCTCTTTAGCTTTATTACTAATTATTATGAACATTAACATTGCCATCAGTACAGCATGACATGGCGTAACAACAGTAAAAATAATATTCACCTATAAAATAACAAAAACCTTTCTCATCTCAAGACTTAGTGTATTAAAAAAATCAAACGAAGCCAAAATTTCTAAAATAAGCGTAAACTTGTTTAGTGATTCAAAATTAAGATCTAGCATGAAAATATATACTTTAAAATTTTGTATACGAATTGATGGTTCCAACTAGAAACGCAGCTTAGTAGAATCACTAAAATCAATCATTCTCTTTAGAATAAGCAAAAAATGTATATTCAAATGCTAAAAGTTCATAGCCCTGTTAATGTACACGTAAATTAAAATATATTATAATATGTTTAATGTGATTATCTCACAATATACTTTCCTTTTATTCCTATCCTGCTACCCTCACCACAGTAGCGTGTATCTTAAATTATGCGCTGCTTATATAACTATAATTAATGTAATAATTAGTATCTATACTAGCTGTATACGCTAAGTTTCAATTTGAAAAAAAAAATCCAAAATTACTTCGCACCATCGGTATTTTTGCTTACATAATTTTGCTTATATAATTGTGATGGATGTAAAGAACTTTAGATTATCTACTTATACGATTAGTGAATAATTCGTGTAGTATGATTATATTTTTTAATTTAAAATCAATGATAAATCATTGTTTTTGGAAAACGATTCTGATCGAGACTTAAGTAATAATTTATTTTCATATCAACTAGTTAAGTTTCGGAAAAAATGAAAAACCTTTTATTAAATAATTGATGTTATCAATTTTAAATTAAAAAGTACTGGAATAATAACAACAAAACTCCACATCCACATCAATTTAATAATATTTAGAGATTTCTAGTAACTATAAAACAAATTAATGAATTCGATTACTATAAAAATGTAAATATATCTAAGGCTACTTATAAATAAGTTCACATTACAATTTTGGATGTTAAAACTAAAATTACAAATTTTTGAAATAAAATTAAAAATAAATTTGACATTTTACGTAAAACAATATATTTCATCCGTAATTCTTAATTTAAAAACGTGTAAAAAATAAGTTATCGAGTATTTCTTAATGACACTTAAACAGATAGGAATATATGTGATGAATCTATTGGTAAATAAAAATAAACATATCATCAGTTCTAAATTTTGTAAAGAAAATCCTTCTCTTATTTTAATTCACAGTCAGTATGTTTGATTTCACACATATTTTAAGTCCAATATTTTTCGGATAATGTTTGTGTATGAATCAATTTCTTATTATGATGCATAGTACGCATCATAATGTTCTGAATTATTGTTAATGATATAATTTTCTTTACAAAAAGGTCGACTGTCGGACATTGAGAACGAATAATATTCATAGAAATTCTCAGCAGACTTTTAAGCAATTGGAAGCTTTATCAAATAAAAAACTGAAATATCACAGTGCCATTGGATTTAATAATGTACCGATTTAAACGTTTCACAAACGAGCGCAGTCAATAACGAAGTATCACGTTATCTGCAGTATCGACAATCGAAACGAACAATATTATGGTGTATATAGTCGATAGGAATCGGTCGAGTCGGATAAATCGCAAACGGAGTTCAAACGTTGAATAAAGAAATGTATTTTCAACACGGTAAATAAAGATAATCGGATGTACTTTTCGTTTTTTTTTTTTTTTTTTTTTACATCCAAAACAAATAAAACAATATTTTTCAATATTTAGAGAGGGGATTATTGTTTGAATAACGTTCTTCGAACTATTATTGACATCCAATTACGAACCGTGGCAATTTGCCACGGGCGCGATTTAATCTCGGGATGGATTTTAAAACAACTGACTTGCAAAAAATGATTTATGACAACATAAATAATAATCCTTTTGTCGTCGGTGAATTAATTAAAATCGAAAAACACGCAGGCGGCGCGCGATGCCAGATGAAACGACATGCCTCCGCCGATCGGGCTTCGCGAGCAATGAAACCAGCGACCGGTGGGCCACGGGACGTGGAAATAACGTGGATCGAACACGGTCCGAAATCGATAAATCGATCAGTTCAAGACCGGTGTTCGTACATCGATCGTCGGATCGTGTATTATACGCGCGAGATAAAACGTTTCGTCGTGAGCCGAACGGGCCCTCGGTCGCTCCTCGGAGACGCGAAACGTTGCCCGTAGTAAACGATGAAGTCTTCTGTGCGTGCAGGCTCATCGAGATTAACAAATAATCGCGTGAGAGGGAATCGCCAAACGGATGATGAAACGGCGTCGGAAGTTAAGGATTGTGACGACTCGGCGTCAACTGTTCGAGAGATATGTTCGAGATTTATCCGAGTTCGGCTGTTAATTCGTTTAAGATTTTAAGTAGTCGAAGTACCTTCACTGAACGGTTTCTGCTCTCAGGACATTCAGGCTATTGTACTTAATTTAAAAAAACGACAAAACGTACATTATGCTTATTGTACTTTTTTATAGTATAGATTGTATAAATTCTAGATTCAAAATATATATAAAAAAAAAAGAAGATTTTAAGTATGGTATTTTTTTAACAGGAATCGATTGTCGAACGATAACATTATCAATAATAATAATAATAATAATAATAATAATAATAATAATAATAACAAGTATTATTATTATTATTATTATTATTATTTTTCTTCAATACTTTTCATCGTGACGTTTACATAATGTGTTGTAACATCGTTGAACGGAGGAAAAACGTGCAACGGAAATGTTTATTTTTATTTTCATTTAGTTGAGATGATTATTATAAATAGGTATCATGGTTAAAATAAAATAAAAATACGCGTATTTTTAAAAACCTCTCGAAATAACGAACTCGATCGCACCATAATATCCGACCGGCGCGGTGTACAGTAGTATTTCGTCGAGTACCTGAGGCCGAAATCAATAATTGTTATCTACCACGCCGAAAAACTCGAATACAATGGATGGCCGGGCGCGTGCTTTCAAATCTTTTATTCGAAATGTCAGCGCAACTATAGACTCCTCTTTTACGCGCGGTCGCAAAAACTATCTGACGTTTTTGCCTTTAATGATACGTAATACCGCAACTGCGACTCTACGCGTTTCGATAAACTTTTTACGAAATTTCGAACATCCGACTCGCCCGGTGTCATGAGAATTCAAAAGCTCATAGCTGCACCGTATTCAAATCATGTGTACGTTTTCACGACGGTATACCGCAGCGCGCGAGTGTTCGAAACAAGCATATCCCGATTGTTTTCCGAGAATCACCAACGGAATACAAGTCGAAAAGATGAAACTCAACGGGATCACAACCGAAACGTTCGCCGACACGTTTGATTTTTATTTCGGTGCTGTATAGTAGTAGCACGTGTGTTTTAAATATAGAAAATTTTTAGGTCACGCATATCAGTTAAATAACACGCGGAATCGTAACGATACCAGTTAGGCGTGAAACGATCAAACATTTGAGTATCGGAAATTTCAAAATATCAACGGGGGAATTCTGGCGATGGCGTCTAAATACCACCACCGGAATAAACTTCGAACGATAATATTTGTAAAGTGTCCGACAAACGAACGCGAGGCGTATCCTCGACACCTGGTTTTTATACGTTTTCTTCTGAACTTGAATAACAGCCAAAATAAACGAATAAATAAAATTGAAGGAAACAAAATTTATAGGGTACGTATTTTCGTGACGTTTCATTTATTCGCGGCAGTACGCTCTTTACGTTCATAACACGGTTTTGTTTTCTTCTCCGTACAAACGGCTAGTAATTCAAGTCACTGCTTGCTCGGTAAACTTCAGGTGGTTTTCGTGTAATTTTTCTCGCTCACGGAAACCCAGATACGTAATACTTTTAACCCGCGATGAAATTGACTCGTACAAACTGCACGTCACCGCTCGAGTACGTAACTACAGACATTGATTTCGTTTTTTTCGTGGGACATTATTAAAGTAACGCCTGCAGCGCGCAATACGAAAATCCACTCGTTTTCGGTTCTCGCCGATTCGCTGCAGCACACCGAACATTACGATTATGTCGTTTCTTTTATCTCTCGTCGATTCACGTTATAATCCTCGTCCGACGTGACTGTTTAATATACGGTCGGTGCGGAATACAATAACGTAGGAGTAGAGTGTCCGAACGAATTCTTTTTTTCTTTTCTTTTTTTTTTTTACCGTGCACCGCGCACGCGTTATTTTTATGAACGGAATTTAGAAATTGATTTTCCCCAAAGAATAAACAAATGCATTTATTTGAAGTACCCTTTCGGTGTATTTTAAGATGTTCAACGTGTATAGAAACATTGTAAACGGCGCCGCCGCTGCGAACGCGCTGGCTAAAAACGTGCAGTGACTGAACTTATTGTGTTAATCCGGAAATCGGAACGGTGTTTACACGACAACAGGCGTAACAGACGGTTTCGATCCATAGCTAAAACGTTATTTCGTCGACAATAATACGATTGTTACCGTTTCGCACGTATTATTTGTTTTTAAGTATCGGGTCGATCTTTATAATTTTTTGTTTATTTTTTTATTTTTTATAAACGCTTCGAACACAATATTTTACGGAATGAAAATAACGAAATCCCTTTGCGTGCACATAATGCATAATAATATTGTAATACCGCAGAAAATAATAATAGTGTTCCGTCGATATTATTAAAACCGCGTGGCTTAAATATTTATGACCGAAATATTAAAAAGGCAGCAATAACAAAATATTATGCAAACATTTCGCTCTGGCTCTGTGGGATTTCCCAATTTTCATCCGACGTTTTGTGTAATATGTAATTTGTGCGAATTCTCGCGACTAAAATCAACGTTTTACAGACTAAACTTATTTTATTACGAACTATACGAGTGAAGAAATAATAACCACAGTGTTTGTGGGAAAAATATCAATGTTGCAATTGTGTCCATGTTTATGCGACAATATTGATTTTTCCGCAAATTGAGTACAACAAAAATATGTAATCGTAAGTAATCCATTTAAGTTTTCAATTTAACAGTTTTTCGTTTATTTATTTTATTTTATAGTTTTTTATATCGGCCCCTCTCATATTATGTTACATACTATCTTTGGTGATATTTTAAAACGGTTTTTTTTTTTCATATCCACGGAGTAAAAAGAATTACACGTAACATAACAAAGTAACACCGTTATCTAATTTAAGCTTTAAATGAGATATCCAAATTTGGAAATAAGAAAAATACTCTGGACATCTGCGTTGTAATTGATGTAGTTTTAATGATAATAAATCACAATACCTGCGAGTAGAATTAATGTTGTCGGCGATTTGGTAGTGACAAAAATAAGTTTGAAAGATCACGGCTATGTTCCGGTCTTTATTCTGTATAATACCTGAGAAACGAAACTTGAATTGTGTTCCACCAATAACATTACGTCGTCTAATCAAATATATCTCTGAAATAAAAGAAAATAATACAATGGTTTGGTTTTAACAGACGGTTGTTTCGTGTTATATCTGCCTTGTAGACCAATATATGAAATTAATTTAATTAATTTAAAATTTCAAACGTAAAATTGATTCACACGTCTATGAACACATTAATTTCAAATGACACTCTAACGTATGGCATAATGACATCAACTAATATTCATCATATTTACCGGAACGTACTTTATCAGCAAGTGGAATGTAAGGCAGTATTTAGAAAACATTATGCATTTATTAACTCAATAATAATGTACTTGTCATTCTTCTGTTGAGAATATTATTAACATTTATTTAAATCTATTTTCTTTGATATTATATTTTTTTTATAAAATTTACCTAGGTATTTTCAGTTAGGAACCCTGAGACTTTTGAGTAAATTCAGATGAATATAGAAAAATTTTAAATCCATGATACTGAATATTGAAAACATCAGTTTATAACTGATAATAATTAAAAATAATTATCGTGTTGGAAAAAAAATGGTACGATGAAATATTTTGCACGCCTAATATCAATAAGTTTAACAATCAAAATATGATATTACTTGAAACTTAGTATGTTTAAAATTGTATTACTTCGAAAATTCACCACACTCCATGTGAGGTATAAAGATTTATCCTTAATGGTTAATTTTAAAAGGTTTATTAAATCTTATAGACGATATTATTGACTATAGTAAATAATAATAATGGACCTATTAAAACGACTGAGGCTTTAACAATAATGAATACTAATAATAATAATAATAAATATGCCATACACCTTTTGAGTTACTACAGCCAATAAGTTAGTATGTGTCCATACAAAATGTAGGGTTAATTAATTATTTAAAATACAATGTATATATGAATATGTACGACAGTTAGATGGGAGATAATATAACGTTATTTAAAATTACTCAATGTGTGTATGTCGAAAAAAAAATGTATTTTCTAATGTATTATTATTACGCGCGTCATAAGTTTTGCAACGCGGGTGTCGAATAAAACAAAACGTCAAGAGTTGTGAAATTATAGAAAATGTTTTTTGTATATTACTGTGAAAATTAAAAAAAAAAAAAAAAACATTTGCGCTACGACCGCGCTCACGTCCAACGATCAAAGTTACGTCCAAACCTTTGTTCGGCTACTTCCGTCGGTCGGGAAGCCGCCATGACTGTCGCCTAATTGAATCGTGTCTATCAGTCCTAAAGATAAACGAACTTGTCCTGGCGCGTCGCATTGCCTGTACGTTTATTGTTATTTCAACGTATCCGTCGACCTCCGGACGACGGTTTGGCGACCGTTCCGACGTATAATCACGTCGTTCAAAACGTGAAATCTCTACGACACGGTGGCCGGGCTCCCGGGAGCTCCTTCAGTCGTAGTAGTCGGTCAACGGGAAATGCTTTTCGCGCGAGAAAAGGTCCGCGGGGGAAAAAACATGGGTCGGAGCAAAAGTGATTGCAAAAATAACAAACGAAACTTATCTACTCGGACTCGGACAGAGGCGTTTGTTTTAAAAGAGTCGAAAGACAAACGTCCATCGCGCGACGTGTGTGTGTGTGTGTGTGTGTGTGTGTGTGTGTGTGTGTGTGTGTGTGTGTGTGTGTGTGTGTGTGTGTGTGTGTGTGTGTGTGTGTGTGTGTGTGTGTGAGTATGCATACGTATGTGTTTGGCACAGGTATAAACGGCGTCGTCCATTATCGCAAGATTTATATACGTCGAAAACGCGATTTCTCCTCGTGTGGCAACAGCTGCCGTGCGTGTATGATGATATGTGACGCCGGATTGCGTCTCCGGCGGCCGCGTCCGAACCGACCGACTGACACCACGACACGACGATAAAACATATCGAGCCGTCGTGTTTTCATTTTAATGACGCGTTCCGTCCGAATCGTTTTCGGCAACATTAATAACGGCGCGGCCTTTTCGAGACCGACGGCGTAAACTGTCGCGGACACGGTTGCGGTTTTACCTGCAGGTTGCCTAGTCACGAGTCGAGTTTTCCCGGGACGTGACTGCGATTTTCCCCGAAAAACTCTGCCACCACGTCGACTGAAAGAGTTCGCGGTGTACTCTGTCGGCCCGTGTCCACGGAAGCACAGATGTGCACATTTGCATCCCACGATTTTCACGCGTTAAGAGTAACACTAGGAGCCTATACCGAATCTTTGTATCAATTTTCTTTATCTGTGTCGAAATACGCGTTTTTGCTATTGAATGTAAATTCCGAGTATGGATATTTGTTTTGGATACTTAGTGATAAACATTTTCGATACAGGTGGTATCAGGTGAGGGATTCACTTACACGTCTAACTTCAATCACAAAATACAACTATACGATGGCGTCTCCGCAGTCCCCAAATGTATCTGATTTTCATTTTATTATTTAAAAATATGTTTTAGTGGATTGATCGTAGATATTCGTATTCAAAATATTTAAATTTTAAATATTATGAGTATTGATAAATTATTCAACAAAATTAATTTTAAATTTCAAGTCCCAACTAAATTTGCAATGACATAAGTAATTGGTAAAACGAATTATAATGGTTTAGGTATGGTATATTTTATTGATTTTATAATTTATATGTAATATATTTAGTATCCATCAATAATTATTATAAAAACAGTTCATCATTTCCATATTATGTTTTTTCTACAGTTTTTATAGATACCTCAAACTTTATTTTAATAATTGATTACTTAGTGTGCCTACTTAGCAATTTAGCCAGTATAAATAAAAGAAACACAAAATATCAACTTACACGAGAAAAATATAGAGTAACTCATTTTTCGAACAGATACGTAGGTACTCATGTTTGGAATTCAAACTTGGTAGACAAATATCTAAGATTTATAAGTTTAAAAGACTCATCGTACATTCATAATATTATTAAATCTCATACGATATCAAATATAATATCTATAAAATCATCGATTTGTAAAACATTTAAACATCTTTTTTCCTATATGTTATGTAAGTACAATTTCATTTGATTTTATTCGTTTTCATTACATTAACATTGATGAAAAATCTATAGAGCGTTGTGCGTCTGTGCTATATTCTAGGATTTTCTTTCGGCAAGTAGTATTGGCCGTATGAATACAAATACACAATATTATTCTATTGGGAAAGAGAAAATTGCAAACACTTATTAGACGATGTCATTATATGACCGAAAACGAGTTTTCAATTAGCGAGACACATTAAACGGGATGTTGGAGAGATTTGAAAATAGCCAAAGAATAAAAACAAACATTAAATCGGGTGGTAGTACTCACCTGCCTTGTCGTAACCCTAAAAATACTTTGGAGACTAACGAGGATAGTGTGTAACTGCCAGCCGAACATTAGATCCGTGCGCCTAAAATTGAGTATGTGACACCCTAAGCACCGGTGGGGTCAAGTGTCGGGTGTGTGAGAGAGCACATCGTAATATTACGTATAATGTTATGACGGTCGTGCAGAGAATGCCGAGGATTCAGAATAAAAGCAGCACCGATTGCGGGGATATTCTTCGCAATATCCTTTCGATAGTACAGCGATTACCGCCTGATGGCAGAGATCTAAGATCTCTATACGTTTCACGGTTCACAGGACCTATATTCAATAATGAGATCGACAAGATCGCAACAAAGTAATTTCAAAGACTACGACTTCTTTTGTTTATCAAACCACTTTCGCCCGTTTCCGGCTAACTCGTACGATAGATTTTTAATTTTATTAAGCACAAAATATGAAAATCCCGGGAGACCGAATTTTCTGGAATAATATATATATATAGTACGTTTTAATGCTTAAAAAAAGTGTTCACCGGGCTGGAATCGCCATGGCAAACTGTCTGCTTTGCGTTAATTTTCTGACTCATAAGAGTAAGTAAAATACATTACTTTGCACCATAACTAGCCAATTGTCAAAAATAATTAATTTTCAAAAAAATCACGATTCGTGTTATTAAAATTTAATAAATTACTTTCGGACATTAATTCATTAAGCTTAATAGGATGTCGTTAAGAAGTTTTCTTTTATTTACTATTAAGCCATTTTAACCGATTTCCCTAAAATGTCATGGATTAATCAATCATATTTTGCCCTGTTCGCATATGGATTCTAGACATCAATTTTATTCGTTGAGTCGGCTATCTAGTTGTTTTATGTATCTGTGGTTGCTCTACAGTTTACAGTATTTTTTTTCAATCTAATAAAAATGGACGTTATGAAAAGTGAAAGGAATGAAACGTTGAAAATAGTTGATGGTTTCAAATTTTGTTTTCATAAATTTCTAAACAATGATATTCAACATTGGTGTTGCACAGTTAAAACGTGTAAGTATTTTTTGAAATTTGATGATAATAATATTTGTATAGATAGTTTTAAGTCTGTTATAGTTATAGTCCTAAGTCTGAAAAATGAGAAGGAAAATATTGGTTTTGTGGAAAAAAGGCTTAGACGTAATTTACATATTAATCAGAAATAGTTAGATAGGCATATGTACAAAAATATACTCGGGCCGCAATTTACGTATATATATATAATATACCCGGGCCGCAATTTACAAAAAAAAATTGAAATGGGACGCAATTTACAGAGACCCACTTTTTTATTTTATTCGATTGCCAAACATCTTCGGTAAATATGTATTATGGCAAAATTTACTCAAGTGATTTTTTTTGCGTTCGTCTGATTTGGAGATACACAATAGGTATGAATTGTTTATACAATTAATTAATTAACTAATGATAATAATACAAAAAATACTATCGTTCAGTATTTTGTTATTTTTTTGAAATTTGTCGTTGAAGAGGCATCTTTACATTTACATGTACAGAGTGTATAACGAAGGTCTGACAAATAGAATGATTTATTTTCTTATTTTTATTATTTATAACTTCTTTTTTTTTAGTCCTAGAATACTGGGCTACATTAAAAATGTATTAGACGATTTTTTTTTTCATTTGGGAAACAAGTATTAGAAAACTCTACATTGCAAGCAACAGTTTAAAAAAAAAATACAAATTAGATTGTTGTTAGCAACATTTTAAAAAAAAATGATGGTAAAATGTGTCATTTTATCTACATACCTAATTTATTTATTATGATTTTTAAATTTTTTAAATAAATAAAACTATTTTTTCAATGAAGAGAATCGGCGATTTTGATTTAGTTTTTATGTATATTAGATTAGAAATTATAGATAAACAAGTAAGCTAAAATTTATAGAATATTTTAAAAATCGTAGAAAATTAATAGATGAACCTTAATTAGAATTTTAAGCACCGAAATTTTTCTGAAATTCATACTTACTAAACGGCTATTTATATCGTTCTATATAGTTACCAAACTATATTTTAAATTTGATGGTACAAAATTAAAAAAAAAAAATTAACTTGTAGTTACAGCACAATTATATAGAATTTCGATATATTATAACTGTCCAAAAAGTGATTATATACTTAAAAAAAGCTCTTCGCTGTTAAATTAACACATTTTTCGTTTCACTCAGAATTAAAAAATAAATAAAAATATTGAATGGACAAAAAGTTTTGCATATGTCAAATCTTTGTGATACACCCTGTATACGTATCCAACATAAATGTAATCCTCTATTAATTCCGGATATTTATAATTTAAATTAGTTTTTAGCACATTTGGACAATTTAATCCAATGAGCGGATGGTGTTTATCTATAATTTTATCTGGTGTTTAAAAGAAAATATAATATTTTTTTTAAAAATAACACTGAATAAAATTAACTAGAATTTTCTAATAATGTATCGAAAAATAAAAAAAACTCCCCTAGTATGTTGAACATAAAAATACCAGAACTTAATACGTATAATATATTGTCATACTCATGTGTTATTTGTATTCATAATGAACTATAGATTTCTTCTTCGGTACGACAAAACATTTCTATATTCTGTAGTTCGGTGCCAGTGTACCGGAAGGACGATGCGACTATACCTTCTATCGCGCGATTTGGCTATCTACTATCTAGCTCCGGGGCATTTTAACTGCGCGAATTTAAACAAAACTCATGTCTCGTTATGGACGATTTTAGAATATGAATGAATTGAAAACCTCTGTCATTTACGCATTTTTAATCAAATGTTTACCTGTATTAAAATGCGTATAGATTAGATGAATAGAAAACTCATTAGACATGAGTTCTCACATACTTAAAACACGCATGTGCTTTAACGCACGTGTTTGGTTGAAAATCATGAAAACGAATTACTTTGAAATTCATTACAAATGTTAATTGTGATAGAAAACAAACCGGAATAGTTTTCATTGAAAGTGACACCATAATACGTGTACAACGGAATAAATTATGAAAATTGTAAATTTTTTTTTTTTTTTATATATATATATATAAGAAAATTGACTGGGTGAGAAATTGTAATTTATTTGGCCGACGTACTAACATCGATATGAGTCGGTGACAGTACCCCTTCCAGTTGTTTACTGTATATTATAGTGTTTTACGTCATCATCAGTGTTGAGACCAGATAAGTAAAATTTATCTAGATACAGATAAAAGATAATTGCTCTAATATTATCTAGATTAAGATAAGATATCAGATTTCATAATTATCTTAGATAAGATAAAATTCAATCAAAATTTATCTAGATAAAAAAAAAAGATGAAATTTAAATATTTAAAATAATAAAATTTCATTTTACAAATAGTTAAATTTTTATGTTACTATTGGAATTTAATATATCTACTTATGTTTAAAATCTTAACATTATGTTCACTGATTTTTTAAGCATAACATGATAACATAAATAACAACTCTTTGTATGCTAGGTACAATTGTATTTATAAATGTTTACCTGTTCTCACTTACACAATTTAAAAAATTAATACAAGTATAAGTTGTGCGTTAAGATTGATTAAAAGTTAAACGTTAATACCTATTTAATCAATTTATTACTATATCTTATTTTAACAGAAAAATGAACCAATATTAAAGTTTAAATTGCTAATATAGGGTGTTACCATTGAGTATCCTCCCTAATCTCATGAATCATGTTATCTGTTTTTATTTTTTACTGTCATTTATCAAACCTACTTGTTATACAAAAAATATGTATAGATTGTAGATTTCTTCAATAAAATTATCATTATAGAGCCTATATAGGAGCTATATAGAGAGCCTATTAGAATCAGAATAAAATATTATTTATTAGTGGAGTGTGACCAACATTACAAAATGCAATTAGAAAGGGAAAAAATATGAAAATCACATTGCAATTATTTTTTTATATGTTTTTTTTAGCTAGATGTTTAGAATAAGGTAAATACATTAAAAAAAATTTTTCGGTTTAAGTATTTTATCTAGATAATTACTTAAAAGATGATAATTTTTTTATCTTAGATAACCATTAGATACCTATCAACATTTTCATCTAGATGAGATAAAAGATTAATAAATATTATCTAGATGAAACATCTAGATAAATGTATCTAGATAAGTCTCAACACTGGTCATCATACGGTTTCTTTGAGAGGTTGAAAATATTTACTCGTTACACAATGGGTGATTTTAAACTTTATACAATCATATTTCATTTTAGTATGAATTTGAAAAAAGCAAAAAAAAAAAAAATCAAACGTTCATTCTAAGGATTACTATTTACGTTCGATTGAAAAACGCATTTCAGTGCATTTGAAGTACGTTAAACGTATACTATTCAAACGCATAATGACGCAATTGTCTAGAAGTATTAAACACACACATGCACGCACACGCACGCATGCACAGAGAAACCTAATAAAACGATGTACCCTTTAAAATACAATTTAAATAAATATATTTTATTTTTTTAATGATAATTATTAAAATGTTTTAGCGCACTAGGTGCTATTACAAGTCAAATAAAAATTACACTGGTTAATACCTAAATCGGGAGGGAGATAATAATATACAGATTATAAATATAATTTAAATATTCTGTAATATTATATTTTACGCCTTTGTCGGTACACTGATTTGTACGGAAAAGTTGGTTTTTGTATTTTTTACCGTTCTTCCGATACTTTTATAAATCGTTTCATCTGCGTATGCTAACAATTATGTTATACTTCATTAAAGCTGCAGTCTTTCGTGAGTGTTTCATTATTTTGTTCGATTCCACGGAAAAGGTTTTCGCGTAATAATGACGCGGAATCTCACGACAAAGACGAATGAATTGTGTTTCGCTAGTTTAAACACAACGTATTGTGAATATACCGATTTGACGTGTCCCGGGTCATAGATGAGAATACCAAATTGCATTAATTTCGAATGTGTTTTCGCCGGACGATAGAACCAAAATCGCGTCAGATATTTTACCCACAACGCGCGTTGACGGTCCGCGTTTGTAAAAAAAAAAAAAAAACGGGCATTATGCAGAGGCTGTATTCCGCATTTCGAACGACAAACGAACTGTGATGCGTATGTTAATGTATTCAAATATATTGTATTTAAGTGTCGAGAATTAAATTCAGCACTGAATCCGGCCTCAATCACGATTGATTTCGAACAAGCCATTCACACGGTCCTGTTTCTATACGTTATATTAGTATGCAGTAAATTGTTGCCTAATGCACTTGTCCGCTCCGTCTTATACGCAGACCGTGTTTTCAAAGACCTCGGTTCAGCTATGACGACGACGAAAACAAACACACTCATTTTGCATCATCGTATTTATTACGGTTTTGCGCTGGAGATCGCGTCCGATTTTTCATGTCCGTTTAACTCGAAAGTAAAATAGATCGTTTATTTATTTATAAATAATATTATATATTATATATATATATATATCATATGATAACGATATGATTTATTTTTTGTATTGACAGTGTATTCATCGCAAACTTCATGTTCTCATCAAAATATTATAAAATGAATCCTGTCTCAAATTTAGTTTTAGAACTGATAAGAAGCTGACAATTTAAGTATTCCCGACATAATACAAATGAAAATTTTTTTGAACATATTTTTTTAAAGAAAAATATATTGTAATATTTATATAATGATAAACATCTCAAGGTAAATTATGAAATAATAGCGTTATTACTATAGAACGTTTTGTTTATTTATTTTTATATCTATGACTGAAGGAGTTACATTAAGGTGAAACTCAACCGAGTAATTAATTCAAACGTGTACAGTAGCACATTATAAGATATAATATTTTTGAATGTCACATAGTTGATATTTTCCCCCAATAGGTCAACAATAGTTATTTATGTAATAAGCATTTTTCACCGTTATTTTATGTTTTAATTTTAAACGTATGTTGGTCAATACGAATAAATACATACGATACGAGTAGATGCTTTTTAACTAACAAAACATTTAAATACATTTTAGGATATATTTCTTTCCTGATATTAAATTCATCATTGCTGCCGCATATGAACTATTCGTTTTTAAAAAAATAATAATTTATGTATCTATGAGGATATATTGTAATACCCATTTACCATACTAGCGATATTAGGTACCTACTTACTTCAACGTTGATTATAATTGTTCTTCACCGGGATAAATTTACTTTTTTTTTGAAAATGTGTTTTTCATTGAAATAAAAGGACATTACAGTGAATAATGTTCCTAGTTTATAATGCTATTACATATTTGATGAAATTTTAAAAACCTGACATACAGTAGGTCTTAATTATTATTCATACAAGTTCAAATTAAATTAATAATTAAAGAAGAAAAGAGAAGAAAAATAATAACAATAATAGTAATAATGATATTTATTGTTTACAATTAAACTGTTGGCTATTAAGTTTTTCAATTAAATTAAGAGTTCGTGAGGATGGCCTCTTATTAGTCTTCTAAATAGAGACAATTTGACTTCTAGTTGGTATTGTGTAGCGCTGGAGGATTTGTATTATGATTTATGAAAGTTAACAGCCGCTCGTTTGACAAAATCTTCAATAAATGGAAATGTCAGATTTTTATGAATATTTTTGATTCTTACGAACAAAGGTGCAGTAATTACAATACGTATTATTTTATTTCAAATATTTGTCTTTTATTAAAGACGGTGGATAAAGATGATTTTAATATAATAGAAATCTTCACGGGTGTTTGAAAATTCATTTTCAAATAAAATATTATTTTCATACTTTTCGAAAAAACGTGGCACAGACTTATGTTGGCAGAGAAGAACAGAGGAAAACGGATTCAGACGACACAGTACCTGCAGATTTTCGAGGGTTTCTTCCAAATTGTACGAGCGCACATTCGTGTTAGAATAATCCAATACAACTGTCAACAATGGCACATTATTGCATTGGCAGACTTAACGGTGCGAGAGCGGTCGGGTAAGAGGTGTGTCGCGGCGTCGGAGAAAAGACGAATACATTTCACATAAAATTTGTAGGTGACAAAAAAAAAAAATAAATAAAGAAGAATGAAAGAAAGAAAGAAAGAAAGCATGGATCACCTATACAAGGTGCAGCTCGATATATATATATATGGTAATATTTTACACAATAATATGCACATAAGTTTTCGTTTCACGCGTATTATTTAATCTCCCTGTAAACCCACAGACAATAATACAGAACGTATAATATAATATTATGGAATTGTATGAAATACGTTCAAAATCATTACCAAGTTGCTCGTGTCGTGTTCGTAAAATGTGGTTGAGAGGGGTATAAATTTACACAAATCTCGGAATATAAAAATCTGTACACTACGAATTTCGGTTATTTATTTTTGTTTCACGATCATCAGTGATTAAGACTGAACATTAATATTTCTTGTAATTTTGGTTTATAGATTACCGATTGTTTGTTTTATAATCATCATATTTATTGCTATCCATTTTTCTTTCAAAATTATATTTCTTCATACTTTCCTTTTTATTTTTTACAAAACAAATACGTCCGTTTTTGATTTTGGATGGCGAAACCTTGATTTTTATTTTAAGAATCTACAAGAACTGAATATTTTCTATACAAACTCGAAATATTTATCGAGATATCCTGAACTTAACACTGTTAATTCCTAGGTGTTTCAAAAATGTATTAGATACAGTAATAAAATATAACTGATAAAATAATAGTTTATCACGTAAGAATTAAAAACGTTTTTATAGAGTAAAAGTATTGAGAAAATATTCCTGTTCAGTATAAATTAAAATATCGCTTGATTTTCGTATACAAATCAAAATGTGGTGGTTATAACACGTGTAACAGGAAATAACGGAAATGGACGTGATGCACATGGGTTTGGGTCGTGGATGACAAATCTGAAATTAAATTTACTTAAAATCTTAACAAACAATCGCGCTATTATTTACAATGAAAAATATGTATTTAGAAATTTGGATGGTGGAATTCGTATTTATTCATCGCGATTTTTTAACGACTTATATCGATTGTACGCGAAGAAATACGAATGCAGACCTTGTGTTTAGTCACATTTTCACTGGGGCTTGAATGAAAAATACATGACAATCAATATGAGTCATCAATAGATTTTGGAATCTTCGTGTATTCCCACATTAAAAGACTTTCCAGTAGGCCGGCTTTCGATTTCCCGCTTCTCTATTCGCCGAAACTCAATTTATTATACTTATTATAATGTTCAACAACAACAAAAATGTGGTTCAACGATAATAAGTAAAATATAGACAAAAAACGACTCTGCATAACGCTGTATGTCTACTGTACTTAGTTTCAAAATAATAACGTAAATTTAATAAATATAAAATCTGATACACAATAATTGAGTATAGCAAGTGTATAATATTTGGTTTATCTCAGTTATTTGACTGTTTTATGCAAATAATCAGTATCTACCAATAAGTCCTTGCCTTTCTCGAACTTAACTTTAAACCACTCCATTATTTGGTCCGTCACGGGGGTTGAAGTTGTAAAGTACATTGTACGATAGAAATGAAGAGTGAAGACTTAACTCAAATTATCGTTTTCGAACGAAAAATTAATTTGAACATTGGACTTTTAAGTAGTTTTCGTAGCTGTCCAACGGATACAAATATACAATCATCACCTAATCGGGAGAAGGTTTTAAAACCAAATAAACCCAGAACAATTTGTTCTTTGAAGTGAACTTGAAATATTTTAAAATGATTACGAAATCGATGTATTAATCAACGTACTGGGATGTATGTCGGAAAATTGAGATTCTGTGACGTAGGAATGAAACGGAAACTCACGGCGTGTGGGAACTTATTGAAACGTGAGAAAAAAAATGTATCGGGGATAAAAATAAAAATCATGGTTGTTATTCAGTTCAGTCTTATAGAGAATATTCCCATAAAAACATTTAAGTGAAACAAAATAATGTTAAAAGTTTAAAATGCAATTCAAACAATATTCAGCTCTTCAAATTTACTTATGTTACACGCCATTTCTTTATCGGATATTTCTCTCGTAAACTCAGTCGAGTCGAGTCAATAGAAAAGTTCGCATAACAACTATATAACAAACAAACCCATTGGTTATTTTCGGACGGATATCGTAATTATTGTTTGCCTAACGTTTTAAATTTAGAAATGTTCTCTATCGATATTAAATTGACAGAATCGATTTTGAAAAATAATGGTATGCAAATTGATAGTGTCGGTCAATTGCACGAGTGGATCGTTACTCCAAAGCACAAACACACTAGACCGGACCTAAAATGGGTACCCGACACTACCATATATTATATTTCGTATAAGAAATTTTATTAAAACTTAGGTATTCATATTGCCAATATTGGCGTTATTAACACTATTGAAATCGTTTTATATTGAAAATGCTTTATTATGTGCGATGCAAGGAATGTTTCTGAATATTATTTCCATTCAAATACTTTACGACAGTAATAACACTGCAGATGTCTCGTGTGACGTACCAAATGTGTATATGCAACCTACGGACGAGAAATGCATTGTAATACTATACTTGCCTTTGATACGAACAACTTGACCTTTTACAGAAGCGAATTGGTTTTTGTTTTATAAAAGAAAATCGTGAAAAATTGTTTTGAGAAAATAAATAACCTACAAATGTTTATTGTGACGTGATTCCTTTACATCTGCCAACAAATCAATAGATTAATAACAATTTAAAAAATCTATATATATATATATATATACAAATGAATTACCTAATAATATAGTTAAAATCTGAATAGCTGATGCAAAATCGAGAGCACGGTAAAATTTTCCGAGAGAAAACAACTTCAGAAACGATGTGCCATGTTTTATGGAATTATTGTTAGCAAGCGTTAATTCACATAACCTCGGCTCTTGGACTGCCGGTGCAAGGTATGTGGTTTCACGTTAATACCGATTACCGATGGAAACAAGCGAAAGTAGGTGAAGATTCTTATTTTATATTTTACGTATATAATATATTTTCACCGTCATCGTGGTCCTTAATATCAAATTGCGCCTTATCTTTCCGGGAAAAACACGGTGAAATATTGGACCACTAAAAGTTGATTTAATGCCATTTCTCTCCGTCGTCGGATAACGTGAGTTTGGTAGGTCACAAGCTCTAATCTCGGCTAGATCACTATGAGAGACGTCGTCTTCAGTGCCGTCGATATCAATACGAAACAGGAATCTTGTAGACTTATAGTGCATTCCGATGTGCTTACACGACACGATATCCGATTTTGGAAAGTCTTCCAAATACGGGTTTTCGGCTCAAAATCGAATAGTATAATTTATCGTCCGCGAAACAAAAGTCACGCTAATTCAAGGTACGTTTATTGAAATGCGAGTACATATTTTTTTCACTTGCCCGACTTTATGAAATTATGTTCTAATTGTCCGATCCAAAACATTTAATAATTGTATTAAAATGTGTCGTTATTTTGGGTCTTGTCGTAAGTCATGATAGTCAGTCAAAACAATCGAAACCACTGTGTGTGTGTGTGTGTGTGTGTGTGTGTGTGTGTGTGTGTGTGTGTGTGTGTGTGTGTGTGTGTGTGTGTGTGTGTGTGTGTGTGTGTATTCACGCAACAAATTAATTACGTCAGACAATTTATACATGATTAAAATAGAGCTAAAATGGCATACGAGTTCTCCTGGTTTTGCTGACTGAAGCGGTGGCATTATTCGAGTTTTGCAGCAGTAACATTGAAAACTGTGCATTTTGTTGAAAAATTAAAAATGCTCGCACACGTCGTCATTGTTTCACACAGGTAGTTTCGAACAATAAACGTTTTTGCTAAATTATTATTTAAACGAAAACGTAGATGATTAGTCGTATGGTTTTACGTGCGTAGACGAACGTATTATTGTTCCTGTTGGAGTTAAGATGTTTTATTTTTGTGCAGCGATAGAATGAATCCACGTGACGGAAGTGAGAATCGCTACGAAAACATTACGATAATAGCTGCGCTCTAGGTGGTTTAATTTTTGTTTTTTTTTTTAATAAAAAATATCTTTTTTCGTTCTTGTCTGAGCGTAACCCCGATGAAGATAATTTATGTCGTTTTTACATATATTTCTCGTATAATGACATGGTTTCACTCTCGCAACGCACGTCAGTCTTATTTTTCCACCCTCCAAGAACTCAGACATTGCAATAATTGTTATTGTTATTATTTTTTTTTTTTTATGTAACGCAATCTGCAGTCAATTTAAATATTATTACCACTTTAAGTCGTACGCTCACACACATACAGTATAACTGGGGTTTTTGAAAACTTGCCGAATTAAATGACTGGATTTAAGTACATGAAATTTTGATGTGCCTCGTTTTTCCAATTACATTCTATAGATCCATCGTTCCATGCAGTCTTCATTTGTGGACAAAAACATGAAAACAATATCAGTATACGAATGTCTAATTATCGTCAATATCACTCAACACTGATCATTGTTGCCGGTGTCGTCATCAATCGACGAAAAACACTTATATCTAGCATTATTATATCATGAGTTGTGTATACTCACGAGCACAGCAAAATCAATAACTTGTAAAAATAACCCTGGAAAAATGTCGATCAGACAGCCGCATCAGAATCTATACGGTATTAGAGCATAGCGTTTATTAAATTTTAACGACGGGAATCTCTATGAATATAAACATCATTGAAACGATTTGCACCGTCCGAATTATCTATACTCCGCACGTATCATTCAGCTTTATAACGGAGACGCCGTGAAAAGGTAGGTCACGGTGGTTCACTATATTGGTGAACCCAGAATGATCAATAGTGATTACAGTAATAAAAAGCAATGCGTGATCGCGTTATCGTCCGTATAACTTCGACGCCGACAGACGTCGTAAACCCGTACGTATAAGACGTGCTATTTTATGACGATATCGGCCGAAAAACCGTGGTCGGACGATCGGATTCGGTTCACGAGTCGATGTATATTTCGCGCTTCGCCGATCTCTCCGAACTGAAACACAAAAGTTTCAGTCGAACGATCGGGACTTCGGTCTATCCAGCTTCAGCAGACGGCCGACGGAGTCGACGGTTACATTGACAGGTGAACAAATATCGTGCTGGCAGAGTTCACGTGCCTGCTTGATCCGAAAATAGAATTTGAATCGCCCCCGTGAATCGGGATGGTTCGACGACGTCCCCGTTATTAGACGACGTTGCTCGCGGTCGGTCGCCGTCTCCGTTTCGAACGCTACAGGACGGACGCAAAACCACAGCGCGCACGTCTTCGGCTTAGCGTTTCAACAAACGTTCGCGAAACATTCGTGATCTAATCGCACTCGCAAATCATACCGCATTAATATTACATCCAGTCGCGTAAACAGTCGTAGGCGGTGAGAGTACGGTTCAGTGAGCGCAAACGGACAGCCGCAAAGTGCGTTTTATGTAGACGGTTGATAAAGACAAGATTTGACGTTAATTTTAAAAAGCCTTGAAAACCATAAAAAATATATATATATATATATATATACGAGTATGTATGGACTCTGGCACGTCGACTTTGTCGATGACGCAGGAAACTTTTGTGCATCAAAATGATGTACTTTTATTTTTTTATGTGTATATACTTGGTTTACAAAATGACGTCGGTATTTTCGTAATCCACTCGTGAAGTTTATACCGTTTTTCAACACGAACCACCTATAGCTACGGCTCGTAGTTTGTTTTTATGCTAGAGTGAGACGTGTATTTTCCTCAGTATGGAATACGGGTTACGCGACATAATTATTATTTTAGTTTACGAATGAAAACGCAATGACTGTTGGCACTATTTTTCTCTTACCCAAAATTGTTTATCATTATTAAATACAGTTTTTACACAATGAAATATTTACTAATACATGATTAATGTCATTGCTTGCTTTTGAATCGAAAAATCATCTACATAAATGCGACCACCTGTAACAGAAAATCAATTACCTGTGTCAGATACGTGTAGTAGCTCGTGTATACTCACATTACCATATGCGCGCATAAATCCGTCCGCTTGGAACATCGCTTAAATATAAATTAAACTGCTTACCTTGTAGTCGCTTCGGCATTCGTGTCGAATAAGTATATTTACTTCCATCAGGTTAATTTTGAGTAATACCAAAATAGTTTGTGTTCCTAATCTTAAACAACATCGAACTATTCCGTTTTGTGCACACGTGGCATGTTTGGCACTTATATCCGAGCGCAAATAACAAATATTTTGACAAGATAATGTTACTGTTATGGACATTTATCATTCGACGTACATTAGATATTATAATTGTATGAACACGAAATGCCGAAAAAACATGTGCGTGCCCGGTTCAATATGACGTGGGATTTTACGAGAAAACCTTTGGGCCGTGCGTAATTAATTTAGATTTCACACCACGCATTGTGCAGTAATATAGTGTACACGAAAATAGCCGAAACTCGACGATGAATAAAAAAATAAAACAACAAAACAAAGCGTTACACGTCGACGGCATTCTCTCGTGAGTCTCTCTACTCGGCGGACGGACGTGAAATTAAACGCTAAACTCATTAAAATCGCCACCGTTGATGTGTATTTATATGACGTGTCATCGTAAAACACTACGTAGCGGATGGAAAGTTTTTAAGCCGTACGTTTAAGGCCAGAATTATACGTGTGATAACGCACGGCTACGTTTATTTATAACAAGAGTGCTACCCCGATAGCGTTTTCAATGTACGGCGCGTTTCGTTAAATTAATCGTTAATTCATTTTAATCGGTCCTTATTAATCACTGACCGTTGGCGGTTGCCACCCACTGCGGGTGTAGGATTTCCAAACTTTCAAGACACACCGAATACATAATAATAATAATAATACTAATGATCATGATGATAACCATTTACGTTACACTACAAAGTGTAAACTCTAAACACGAGAGCGTTTTCGTACAATACACATCAAGGCCGCACAGCCTCCCTGCGGATACACACATCTGGTAATTATTCGCGTACACACACTTAGTTATATATGTATATATATTTGTATAGACATATTATACACCTAGTTATAGTAAACCGTTGTTAATATACGTGTGTACGTATGTGTGTGTGTGTGTGTGTGTGTGTGTCTGTCTTCATGAGACACACGAGGGCGTGGTAATGTATCGTTGTCAGTGAAAAGTTTCCGTTGAATATTGGACGGGTCGTTTGTAACGAATGATCAACAAACAACTATATTATACGAATCCCGTTCAAAGTCAAAGAAAAGAGCCAAAGGTAGCATGACCTCAGAGTCCACAGATTTTAAAGGGTATTGTTTTTTCGCTCAGTGATATTTTTTGATGCACATATTAAAACCTTTGCCAAATGGATATTTTATACATTTATATGAATAAAAAACAAGTCAGACGCAAAACAATGTAATGTTTTTGATACTGATATTTAGAAAATGATATTTTGCAATAATTGGTCAATTTTAATGGAACATTACTATTTTTATTAATAAAATAGACGAGTAAGAAAAATTTAACTGATTAGGTTTAAATCTCAAGATATTAATCAATCGCGTCTCCGCGGGAACGGGTTGCAATTTTACTTTTTAGTTACACCCGTACGCGTTCAAAGCTAATCGATACGCATAAATCGCAGCGTAGGCAGTGGGTCTAACGACTTATGACACGGATGAAAAGTGAAATAGAGCAAGATAGAGACAGAGATAGAGAGAGATAGAGAGAAGAGAGAGAGAGAGAAACAGGCAAACAGTCAGACAGACAGAGACAGAGACAGAGCTGTCAACACCCAGTCGACCCGTTTCTCAGCCACGCGCCTGTATAATAAGTAATAACAATATAATAATAGTAATTCCTCTTTCAACGCGCGCGATGGAAATCTCCGCTGTATTATCGTCACCTCTAAACAAATGTCACGAAACCGTGAGACGATTTATGAACAGAATATGAATTACATTAAATATCCGTATACTCGTATACATATATACAGGTACAATGTACATTATACACTTACACGTACACACACAAATGCGCGCCAGCGATTCACCTGTCTATACACACACGTCCGTATACGGAATTTCGAGATGCCCGGATGGTGTGTGCGTTTCCCACCGACGAGTACTAAGCCTCGCGAAGTTACGACCAGCACCGCCGCCGTGCGCATCCGCACATGTCGTATATCATTACTGGAGTTAGGATGTTGATGATTTTTGCATTTTTTTTCCTTTGATTCTATACAATGCTATCATAGCTAAAAATTTGATTCGCGCTCTCTTGATGCAGAATATTCTAATTTTATTTTGCATTTTTTTGCATTTTTCGGGATTTTTAGCTATATATGCATTTTTTTTGTTTTTTAACGTCATTTCCCAACATTTTTAAGAAATTTTTTCATCTTTTATGTCATTTTTTGTAGTTTTTGTACAATGTGGGGCAATTTTAGATTTTAGAGCAAGTGTTGAACTCAAGTTTGGAAACAAATTTAATTTATTTAAAATCTAACTTTGGATTTGGACAAGTAGTAAAAAATTACTATTACACCCATTATCACTCCCATATCTCTAATAAAAATTATTATTTATAAATACATTTTTTTCACTTACTTAATTAGTTTTGTAGATCATTTTAAGGTTATTTTTTGAAGTTTTTAGGGCATTTTTGCACTTTTTTTAGAGCATTTTTACATTTTATAGGGCATTTTTGCGTGTTTTTTAGGTCATCAACATCCTAACTCTAATCATTACGACATTATGTTTAGTGTGATGGCGTGTGATACCGGTGTCGTGGAGAGACGACGATGGCACATGACGATACGGTGGTGGGTCGATCACGTATTCCGCAGCCGTGGGACGACGGCCGCGACGCGACGTTTGCGTTTATGTCGCGTCGTCATTAGGGCTCGGGCTTTAAATACCCTGAAAATAAATTTAAAAAAAAAACTAATACCGTTACAACAAAAGCACTGATGATCTAAAAAAATTAAAAATGCCCGGAAAAAATTGATTTTGCTTAAAACGTAAATACAATATTACCGCTCGATATCAAAATACTCCCATCATATTTGTATGAAATTAAATTTCCTGCTTGGTTGGTGTGGCCAATATAATCTGATCTAACTTAACCTGTTTTTGTAATATAGTTAAAAATGAAAATGTTTATTTCGTAGCACTATGTTTATATTTCAATGAAGTCATTTTCTTTCTTTTTTTTTTTTTTTTTTTTGGTCATAATATGAGAAATATATCAAAAAATGTTTTAAAAAATGTAAAAATGCATTTAGAACATCGAAATCCCCCAAAAAGAATTTTATAATGCAAAAAAATGTTAAGTACGTTTTTAGCTTTTTGTCATATTAAACATAGAATTTTATTACTTTTCTTAACACAAGATATATATTTTGTTAGTACAAAGAATACTTCAAGATTACTACATTTTCTTTGGGTACCCTTTATAAGACAGTACAATTTGGTGAAAAGATAGAATAATATACTACACTTAAATGAAACATAATATTATTTTGTAATAGTTACCATTTTAACATGGTAAGATAAATGTTATATTTTATATATACATCGTTTGCATGTATACTTCTGATATATTTCGAAAGTCTTGTTAAAATACCATAATTATTGTCTGTGTAATCGTATTGTAAGATATTTAATATCTTAGAGTAGATGAAATATTAACAGCGGCGTACAAGGCATATTGTCAAAGTAATAGCTATAAAATTGGTTTAATGAGTTTTCGTTACTGGTATCCTGCTGTTAAAAATAATTTCAGATTTATTAAAATATGTAAACCCTACTGCAAATTATTTTAATGTTTTTTTACAGAACTTTTTTGAATAAATAATATTTAACATTTTATGAGTTTCTGACTATACGCATATTATATACATATTTTTATTTCATAAAATACATCGAATTCTAGCTGTTGACCACTTTAAATCTGAAACCCATACATAGCTGTATTGCGGTTTGTTTATTATATTACATTATTGTGACGAGCGGGACTTCCAAATGTTTCGTAGTTTCAGATTTATCTTTCTCTCTCTCCTATTCTCTTACGGGTGAGACGTGACTTTTTTTTCGACAAAATACGAATCCGCTCCGTCGAACGATTCGAACCACAGATGATCATCACGGTACCTAAAGCGTTTTATCCACTCGTCTTTCGTGAAAAGCAATTTTCATTCGTCGGCTTGAAAACTAGGTGTTTGGTCCACTGAAAAAAACTGTGCTCGATTGTATTCCGAAATAACACATTTACTAGAAGTCCGTTATCGCGTACAGGAGTGTTCCATACGCTGAACTGCCGAACGGTTTTCATCAATTTTCCGAGTCGAGTGGCCAACAGGAAGCATCCTAAAAGAAAACATGTGTTATCGACCTACAATTACTGCTCAGCGTGTTTTATAGTAATCGTTATTTTCGTATCGAGATTATGGCGGCAATACAAAATAATTTCAACAGCACTGACATGATGGCTTTAGTTCGCGATAACATTTTGGTCGTATCCAGTGGATCTTTTGCACTAAAACACGTCTTTCCCGTCACAGACCTTACACACTGCATCATTTCGTTTTTTTTTTTTTTTTTTTTTAATCTACGGAAATTAAAAAAAAAAAAATATTTCAGCACCGACGTAAACATGCCCCCGCTCCTCCGGTCGACGGAAAATCGACGTGAGCCGCAGGTCGTCCGCCCTACATCGCGAATACATGATGTCGCATTACAGTGACGTGCGTTGTTTTCGTTTATGTTTTCACGACCGTGTCCGTGATCCGATGTACGCCGCGGTCGGATATTTTATTTTTGCCTCGAAGATTAAAAACGAACGTGACGTCACTGGCTCGCAATAGTGGTTTCTACTATACGAACTGCAGACTGGGGGGATAGGAGGGTTCGCGTGTACGAACACGGTAAGTTTTCCGCGTGGTCTGTTGCACATAACGCACACTCAATGTGAGTTGGTAAAAGGTTTTCGAAATATTGTTCACCGTTAGTTGACGAGAGTCGTTCGAGTCGATTACGCACAATAGCGCGGAATATATATATTATTTCCTTCGTTATAAATACATACTCATAGTGGTGGCTCGTGTTTTAATACCACCGGTCGCTTCAGACGTGTAAACACATTACATTATAGCGATCAAACTATGAAATGTAGGCACGAAATTCTCGATCTGATTTTACTGAAAAAGTCATCTTGACGGTTACGTATTCGAAAATTTTCGCCATTTACAGTAAAATAATAATTATAATAATAGTTTATAGTGTCAGTGTGAAAACAAGCTATCATTAGTCGGATGTATAGTGTTTTCTTCCTATGGATACACCCATTAAAACGTATAACAAAGAATAAAAATAAATAAATAATAATAATAATACAAAATATAAAACTTAAACGACACGATTTCTTTAAAACACACACACACACACACACACACACACACACACACACACACACACACACACACACACACACACACACACACACACTCATATACGGACACATGTGTGTGAAAGGTTTTCATTAATGGAGGGCGTAAAATTATACGTAAATATGGGTACCTTGTTTTATTTTAGGTTTTTTCGTTAAAGTTCATGGTTTTTTTTTTATGGCTGTTATAGCGTTATGTTCATTTAACGACATGTTTTATTATTTATAATTTTTTTTATCACGCGGTAGTAGGTCATTTTGAAAAGCAAACTAGGTGCGTATGTAACTAAGTAGGTGTATAAAAGTTATTTTAATTTTGTAAATTTTTTTTTTTTTACATTGAATCTAAAAATTGAAAATCTTTAAGTACCTTTCATTTTGAAACTCAATCCCGAGTGCTTTCGTTGCGTGGTTTGAAGTTTCTATGATGAATTATAAAACTTATGTAATTATATGAATATGAAAAATCCTTTGACTTCGCGTATGCGTTATCTTATAATAACATGATTCAGACTTCAAAGAATTTGTAATTATCAATAATTTGAATGAATTAATTTTTATTTATTTTTCATAGTGGTTGAAAAGTTTCTGAAACGTTTTCGCAATAGTAATACAGTAATTAAAGTGTATAAACTAATAATAAAACTAAGAATATAATATAATGATCAAAATACCGTCTAACCAACACAACTAATACATTCTGAAAAATAACTATAACAAATATTGATATATCTCGTACTTTGGGTGTTCTTTGCTCCATGGGTAAGACAAAGGGGATGGGTGTATTTAATTTTAAAGAAACAAAACATCATTTTTTTAGCTAAACGATTTTGGGCAAAGCTTCAATTAACAAATTTTCCATTAATACATTTTACCATTTTTAGTTTAATTGTCTGAACGTTATTTTTTATCAAAACGTTTAAAAATTATTTTCTGAAAAAAGAGACATATTTTATCGCCAAAAAATTTAAAACATGTTGTCCTATCTATATCTAAAGGTTAATAATAATTGAATGACGGAATAATTTTGTGTACATATTTTAAAGTTGAAAATTTATATAAAACCAGTGTATTCCGTAAAATGTACTTAAACGCTTTAAAAAAAAAATCTTGAATTATGATTTTTGAAATTGTTCGATGTCTTTAGTTAATTAAATGAGTATGATGATATAAAATTTTCAAAACATTTTGTCTTGTATCAATAATATTTTTAAAGATAACATTTGTAAATGAAATTCTATTTTTAGCCCAAAAGTTATCATTTATTTATTTATATATTATTTTTTTTAGACTATTTTACAAATGTGTAACGATGCATCATTAGAAAATGGTGAAAATTTGTTTCTATCAACATAACTTTTTTAGTTACGTCTAAATAACTAAAACTGATTTAATAAAAGTCTAGTTTTACCGTTTTTACTCGATTTTTCTTCAGATCTGTGAATACTATTGAGAAGAATGGATCCTCAAAGTACCATGTTGTAGCATTTTCTGATCTATTGAATCGATCGATGAAACTTTCGGATAAAGTCAAGTGTACCAAAAAGTATTTCAAGAAAAAAAAGTAAATACCATTGTAAAACCAACTGATCCTTAGCTTCACTCAAAATCTAAAAAATGTCTAAGTATTTAAATTAAAAGTGGGAAAGAACGATTATGAGTTTTTACGCGAAATGCAGTATTTTTTGTCAATGAAAACTTTCAGGTTGTGTTTTACGTTTCATAGTATAATAATTATGCCATTGTTAAATACGGCCGTAGGTTTAGTTTCCACGTAGTTATGCGATCTAATGTAATTGCACGTGATCACTAATCATGTTTATACGGAAAAATAACCGCGAAAATGCACGTTATATTTTACGTTCTTATTATGCGTGAAACCTGACGTATTACTTCAATTCTAATTTTCACGTTTTTCGCCACGTGCAAGAAGCGTACCGTTTTAGAGTAGACTGATGTACACGAATGTACAGTACCCGGCTCGTACGTATAATCGTATGCAGTAACCGACGATAAATGTGCGCTAAAACTGTCGACGCTCGAATAAAAACTTTAATATTAAATTTCGTTATTTTTTCCACGTCACAATACACGCGTTTCCGTGAGTTTGCACGACGAATATCATAGCGATTTGCGTTACGACGCAGACAACCGTATTAATCGTAAAAAAAGAACGTAATTTGCATCACGAGGTATTCTTCGCTCCTCGGACAAAATAATAGAGATGAGTGTGTTGAATTTTGAAGAAATAATAGATCAAGTCAATTTAGTCAGACGATTCTCAACAAAGCTTCAATAACATGAAAAAATATATATACCGTTTTTATATTTGACCATTTTAAGTTTAACTGTCGGTATGTTTTTTTATTAAATCTGTTTAAAGTTGTTTGTTTAAAAAATGAGAAATTCTTTTTTCAAACAGGTCGTTCAATTTGTATCTTAAGTTTCATGATGATTAAATGGACCAATTTTTTCAATGAGTGAGTAATAACGCAAACAAAAATGTTTGCCCAAAAATGATAATATATCAAATAATGAAGAAACAGAATACATAAATAGTGATGAATGATGATGAAGACGAATATAATGATATTGAAAAAGAAGATGAAGATTTAGAAGAAAGCAAAATGAACAATAAGTTGATTACATATTAAATATAATAAAATACATAAATTCAACTTGTTTTTGTTACTTTCGTAAACCACATGTTAACGTTAGGAAAAAAAAAATAGGAAAATAAATTTGCCCCAATTATTTCATTCTGACTTCCTGTGCATCAAGGTATAATATTATACCGACTACTGTACAGGTCTCAGCGAGGACGGCTATACTACGGACTCGATACACTCAACTGTAAGAGCGTCGATTGCGAGATGAAAGGGTTTGCATTTGTACCCCGAGATTTTCACGTAGTACCTCTTTACCCGTATACCTTTATCGAAATAAGCGAGTTTTTTTTTCAGAACACGAGTAGTGGCGTAATTACAAAAAAAAATTTTCTGAGAGGTGATATTTTTCAAACATGTTGATGTGAAGAACTCCGCAACTCATATCTAACTGGATAATTAGAAAAACATCCCTGTCTGATCAACACGTTTTCACAGCATACATTCGCATTCATTTTTTATCTTATTATTTAAAAATGTATATACAATACTTTTGTAAACAGAATACCCTATCGCAAATAATTAATTTTAAATATAATATATTATGTACAGTAAAAAAATCATCAGGACAAAAAGAATTTCAAACATCGAGTCTCTTTGCTTAATCTACAATTACATGTGACGTTGTCGATTTTGTGAATACCTTCTTTAGGTATGGTATATTTTGTTGATTTTACTAGAATTTTCGATTGTATCCTCGTTATTTGTTGACGTAATATTGAGGATTTCAAAAAATAACGTGTTCAAAATATCATCAAGAAAGTGAAAATTTGGATCTAAGAATCAAAACGAAATTTTCGGACAAATATTGATGACCAAAAACATAACACATCATGTTCTCCGTTTAGAATCTAAAAAGGTACTGTGAATGTACTTCACGACCATTTAATTGCACTGCTGACCTTGAGATTTTTTCGAAGTCAACATACCGTAAAAACGTTTGAAACTACTCCTCTGTTAAACGGGGCATAGACTGACGTGACCTTTACGGCCCATCTCGTCGTCGTCGTAATTTGTTCTCTGCACGACGTATTATAATAGCGCGGAACGTCATTGTTTTTCGTAACAATTTCGTTATCATACGATTATGAAACAGCGTGCACGCGCCGGGACGTATACGGGAAACGCGCTCTTCGCGGAAACCCACCCCGGCGATTCGATGCGCGTATACACCCGCCGTTGGCTTAACTTCGTTAATATTTCAAAACGCTTTCACATCGTTTCCCGACCATGTGCGTGCGACGAACTTTCGAGACGTAGCCAATTATTATCTCTGCGAGTCTGTCGTCGTGTTTGTACTCGTACGTTTCCACGGCTGTGTAAAAATAAAACGAAATTTTCATGTCGTGACCCACGGTGTGGCAGGGAGATAATACTTAAGAATAATATAATACCCTCCCCTTTGTTGGATACCGAGTTCTTAGAATATCGTTATACCCGGTATTTCTATTGCACAATAATATCTAAACCTCCCATAATATTCAATATATCAAGGGGGCCATATTCATAGGAAATCGCAGCCCCCTCCCCATAATATACTACCCTCAGATACCTATACACCTCATACCCTAAACCATTGGTTCTTAACCTATTTTTAGTTCAGCGCCCTCTTTATCGTAATAAATAACTGCTAACGCCCCCCCTCATGCAAAATCAAATTTTCTTCTTATGAATAAATATAAATATATACCTACACATTTATTTATTTATTTATTCATCAGTATATTATAACATTATTAATGAAAGTAAAAACTCTTAATTTTAGATAGTAATGGTTATATTTTATAAAATCCAGTTAAAATCCGATAAGATAACATGCCTGTGCCGTTGTATAGCGTAAGCAATATCTACTATTCTGATTTCACATTCCATTATTTGTTGTGTTGTTATATAATATTAATAAATTGTATTGTTTTTAATCTCCGAGTTTTAAAAAGCCCATCGCCCTCTCAACGCCCCCTTCAAAACTATCACCCCCCGGAGAGACTGAAATTCCCCCAAGGGGGTGGTACTGCCCCCGTTAATAACCACTGCCCTAAACCAAAGGGAGCACCATATTCCTAAAATATAGCCTCCCTTCGCTTTAGTCCCTGCAACGTGCGGTCATCGTTTACTATTGCGGTTCCTGCATACGTTCGGTTCGTGCCGACAAATGTCACTCAACTTTTGGTTATATTAGCTACTTTCCCTGTTACTACATCTGCGAGTGAACGCTCCTTTTCAACTCTCCGTAGACTTAAAAGTTATTTAAGAAACACCGTTGGAGAAAACAGGCTGAATGGCCTAGCATTAATGAATATCCATAGAGATATACCTATATCTACGGCAGAGGTTATTGATGAACTTGCTCTCCAATGCCGTCGCTTGAAATTTAATTAAGTTATCATAACACGTATCATTACATTCATTACCATATTTTTTAGTACCATGTTGTAGTTTTAGTATAATATAGTGTGTTATTTATTTTATGTGATTTAGAATATAAAAGCTATTATTTTAGTTATAGTATAAATGTTTTATACAACTTGCAGATTTTACACATACTGTGTTGATATAATCATTTTCATTTATATAATAATTTATATAAATACACGGTATTTGTTTATGTAATATGGGGGTGTGGGGGGCAGAGCCCCCCACCTACCATAAGTCTATTAAATTTTAAAACACCCCCGTAAAATGAATCCTGGATACGCCACTGCTCAACGATGACCGTATTACCATCATAATGCCGGACGCGTTATCCGCGTTCTAGATACGTCGGATCCGTAAAAAATGTTCAGTCTCTAAGCGCCAAAATCGCGTACGGCTTTTATCATGTTGTCATACACACACCAATCTCCGAAACGTATGTCAATCAGAACCGCGTGTAAAAGGTACACACACTCGAAGTCGAGCAAGTATTAAGCATAGGCTTATACGCGTTTTCTGCTGACACTTAACACTCTGATGTAAAAGACGCATTTAAACACTTGTACAAATAATATTTAGGAAAATTGTATATTCATACGACCAAAGTTGACGGAAATCTCGTCGGGTCGTATGGAACAAACTATTTATATAGTGTGGATGATCATTTTATCAAGTGAACAAAGTACGAAATTGTTTTATAACGCCTGTATAAACTGTTGCTTTATTTCATGAAATAACGAATAATGGTAAAAAAAGAAAAATAATTTCAATCAATTTTATTAGATGATTTATTAACATGTAAAACTTCAATTCATTTTTATGTATTCCTTTAGTTTATACACATTTTGTAAATTTAGTATAGTTTTTAAATAATGTAATTAGGGATGTTGGAAAACTGAAAGTAAATAAACAAGAAAAATCACTTTAGTACAGCAGTCATCAAAAAAGAAAAATTTTAAACAAAATTGGATAAAACAAAATTTATCGTACATGGCAAATAGATCTGCCAGACTTTGTACACCGACCCAATAAAATATCAAATGAAATATTGACTGACTGTAATTTTTTTTTCAAATAACATTTACTATAAAACAAGTTTATTGAGTTTAATCAAATAAATTGCAAGAATATAAATTTATTTCTCGGTACATTTTGAATTTTGTCATTTATTTTAAGTACGTTGTTCGTATACCGGAAACAGAAAGAAGTATATTTTAAACTTAATTTTTTTTTTCATCACCTTTCAATTTAATATTTATTTTTATGAATGGAACGATGTATTTTCCCCGTCCCCGACTGTGTGTATTAATGAATATTTATTTTTTTATCCGTTTATTCATGGAGAATCGAACATTGAAATTTCTAATCGTCACGACGCCGCGTCGACATCAAAATATTTGACCGGTCAGTTGTGTCGACAATAACGGACTCACAACACGCGTGCACGGTGTAATATTAGATATATACGAACGCGTCATATTATATAAACGATATAAAATACGTTGTATAACATAACGGAAAAAGTGATCGAATCCGGCCGTTAGTCTTCACTGCGTACAACAATTTGGGGGGTGAACATAATTTTGAAAATCGACTGTATCGATCGAACGGTCACGTTCTTTTTTTACTGTTATTTTTCGATTTATTATTATTGTCATCTTTTACTATTTATAATTATTACGTTTGACGTCCGTGACGTGTATTCGCCGAATAAGTGCGATGACGATCGATTCGCGAACGGATCCCCGACCGCGACCCCGTCCGACGTGGCAGAAGACATTGCCGCGTGCCCAAAAGGGACGAGGCGAATATTCCGAAAACGTGAGTTGTGCTCATCACACGGCCGACACGGTGAAATTGGGGAGGATTAGGGGGTAGCTCTACGCAGAACTGTTGGCGGTAACCTGAAAAAAACGGCGGCGGGTGGACGCGGTATGGCCGAATCCGTCTAGGGAAAGCCGGCAAATCGACGGCGTCGTCTACACGCGAGCAGGAATCTCAGAAATCTTACAGTTCGCTCGCACACTCGACCGCCGCGACGGTGGTCCACAGTGCGCGCACGAATAAATCACGACGTACGTTTAATATAAATATTCGACGAGTCCGAATCCGTCGCGATCCGACGGAATAAATATTTACCCACACGTACACACCTGTATACGTACGCATATACACACGCACGTATGTGTTTATGGTTTTTTTTTATTTATACATATTAACGTGTTGTAAATAAATATTTGTCGAGTCGATTATCGTCATAGTCGTCCGGCTACCCGGTCGCCTCGTTCCACCTATATGCGCATCGTATCGAGTGTCCCGCGGATATTTACATAATTTGATTTAACCATACATAATTCATGGATTTGAATTTTTACACGTACAATTTTCAAAACACAGACATAACTAAATTTGTACGAACAAAAAAATAAATGCATTTTCATTTACCTACCTATGAACTTTCAACTTTTAATTTACTCCTCACTGTCTATAACATACTACTTTGAAAGATAATCTTCAAGTGGTTTCAGATCTATTTTTGACAAATGGAATAACTTTTGTTCTATTTATTATGTTTTTGCTTCTTATAAGTACAATTACCACTATACTACTAACTTTATGAAGAGAAAGTTGTGTTTGACTGTGTTACGTCTATGTGATTTTTAATTTTTTTTAGTTTCTTATGAATAATAACCACCGCTATTAACATAATATTATGAACGAAAACAATCATTTTTTTTAATGTTTATAAGGTTTAAATATATTTTAACAAATCAACAGTTTAATCAAAATAAACATTTTAAGTTTAGAGATCATTTAAAGAGCAGCGAAATCGTGGCAGTACATTTCCACGAATTCTCTCCTCCATTATGTGTGTGTGTGTGTGTGTGTGTGTGTGTGTGTGTGTGTGTGTGTGTGTGTGTGTGTGTGTGTGTGTGTGTGTGTGTGTGTGTGTGTGTGTGTGTAAATGTCATCTCGTCGGGGATTGTGTTTCCCAATGGGACTCAATCCGACCAGAAGCCGGTAATAATGACAAAATAACGTCTAATAGCCAATTTCTTTATTTCTTTCGACGTCGTGTGTGCGCCTACGCAATATTCTCGTTCTACGATAACGCTGCGCGGGAAACGACAATCTCGAGGAAAGATCTTGAGCAAAAAAGTGTGACTCCATGATGACAATATACGCGAACACCGGTCGTGCTCATACTGTGCAACAAACGGTTCCGGTAACATTTAAAGGCTGCCTCTATTGAAATTTCTAAACGACTCTATCAAAGGATGAATGTGAATTTCGCTATGAATAAAACCTCTACTGAATCCACCAGTTATAGTACCTTCGCATTCGGGAAATTAATCTGGCCGTGCATGTTCAATGAGTCCATAGAGGCGTAAGAATCTGAGACCCAAAACAAAGTCACGAGAGACTGTTGCTAGAAAATGAATAACTTCGATTGAGATACACTCATAGAACGAGCTGTCGTATCATCTAATTCCTCTCCCCGATTGTACATACGACTGAACACCGTCGTTTCGAGGTTTGAACGCCAACAATACATGCCAACAGTAATATGCGAACAACGTCAAAACGTGACGTAATATACATTTTTTGTAATTCAAATTATACAAATCTTAAAACCGTTACACACGTGCCTAATCCTTTGATCGATATTTGTTCACATGATAGTATATTGAGCTATAACCGTCCTATCGTGGGTGAGTAAGATTCTGACCCGGCGACCTACGTGTGACACGACGTATCACGTGATCGCGGCTGTTAAGATCAACAACGTTGTTCGAGTGATACCACACTCGGATCCCTGAATCCCTTTCCCATCACACGAGAGTGTTTAAACATCTCTAGTACCGCGGGCCAACGACCACGTCGAATCGAAACGCAAACGAGTCTACGTGACGTATAGCATACGATATTTAACCGTTTAATCGCTTTCACGTCCATTAAAATTCATCTCCGACGCATCGATTAGTAATATTTTCTCTCCTCTTACACTACCACGATAGCTCTTGCAATCAACGGTGCGAACCACCAGACATTGTTGTGTATGTGTAAGACATTTTTTTCAATCATTATTGACTCACGCAAGACTCGCATAACAGTCGTGCACCCGTTTCACTCTTTTGTACGTTATTTATTTTTCTTCTTCTATTGTTCTCAAACCAAGCCCCTCAAAAACATACACCAGATGAGGGGGCTAAAGTCAAAAAATAATATAGCGTATTTACTATTTTACAGTCCAAGCTTTTTTCTTTCCTTTTTTTTTTTGTTTTTAACCTCTTTGTCAAGTAGTAAATTTTGTCCATAAATTATGCTAAGCCTTTTCATGAGTCAAATAATATATTTAATTCATACTTTATGGAGGTCTTTATTCAGTATTTTATTTTGTTTTTCTATTTGTAGGGGAAAACTATCAAAATAGTAGTAAAAACGGTAAAATTTTCCGCCAACGTGATTTTCATTTAATCAATTTTATTTATTTTGTCGTAAATACAAAAGTAATGATGATAAGTTTGAAATTCCCACCAAATATCAACAAATCTCTGAAACATAACAATCAAAAGTTCTAAATTTGATCATTTTTGGATCAAATATAATAATGATCGTTTTTATCTAATCATTTTTTTTACTTATACTTCACATAACGTAAGCATAACTCATATACATTACAAACTATTATGAAAAAGTTTCAAAATCATGAGAAACAATCTGACTATTTTACATCAAATCCCAAATTTGAATGGGTGTAAAAGATAATTTGTCACCCCAAATGTAATTAAACGTTTAATATAAACAGGAAAAAATGCTGTGAATCTCGAATTGAAAGAATATTTCAACAAAATTTAAAATTCAAAACCTTATAAGGTTTCGATGAATAAAACTGCCAAAAATTGGACAAAAAAATAGTAAAATGTGATTTAAATGATAATAATGTCACACATTAAATCACCGATCAGAGTCGACGTTCTGATGAAATGATTTATTACTTCTTAAAAATCCAATACACCCGTTCATCCAACTGATATCTTTCCTGGGGTCTGAGAAGCAGAGTGACCTTGCAGTCTTGACAAAAAGTCTATTGCTCATGCGATATAAGCCGATGAGCACCGTACGGCCAGCGTATCCAACCCTCCGACCATTCACGTAATACCTAGTGCAGAGACACAGCGCGGCCCCGGCCGACTATACGTTCGACGAGCTTTAGCGGAGTTTACGATGTCGTGGAGTAATAATATTATTCACCACGCGCCCGGACGACGATGCCCAATAATAATGCAATTTAAATACGGTATTAATCATCAACGTATGCCTGGAAGACAAACGCGCGATTTTATTTTTGACACGCGGGATGGATGGATATTGCGAAATTCGAAAATATAATTTGAATTTATAATACTAACATACACCAATACGCGTGTGTGTCGGTACACACGCGCCGCCGGCGAGAGGATTGAAATTTCGCATCGTTTCGTGAAATAAATAGTAATGAGTCCGATTTAAAAACCGTGTTAATAATGATATATTATTTATATTTACCGTCGCAGCGATTAAGCTTTGAAATCATTTTTCATAAATATTTAATCATTTTAATACAACTTTATGTATAGGTAGGTACAACTATGAAAGACAGCCGCTGCGGCGGCGTCGTCGTCGGGGGTATAATAATATTATGGAAAACACTAAAACGTTTGCGCCACTACACTGCAACGAACTGATGAAGTTTAATTTATTTTTTCATTAAACCCGCATTTATCGTGCACGTTTGATAAATACATATTATTATATAATATCACGCTGTACATCTATACACAATTTATTTTTACGTGAAACGTCACTACGCAATAACAAAACATGATAAACGAAACAATTATTTCGTTTCAGATTCTGATCAGGACGAGGTTTAAAAAGAAGTAACGAGTATTAAAAAAAAAAAAAACTGTTTTATTTATTTTTGTTTCAACGTGTATAAAGAGATAAATATTAAAGTCTATATCTGCGGGGTACCGTTATACGTAGGGAAGGTTATAATTTGTAAATCCTTCCATCTACTTCCAAACAATTTTAATGACATGTACTACTCAAATTTTAGTTTTTTTTTATTTGAAATCTATTATTGGTTTATAAACCTATAGAATTAATACGTTTCCCTGCATTTTCAGAATCAGAGAAAATTTACCATCCAATATGACGATAGGTCGTTGAGTTTTGCAGCTGTCCACCCTCATACTTTTTTTCAAACTATTGTGTGTACACACACACACACACACACACACACACACACACACACACACACACACACACACACACACACACACACACACACACACACACACACACACACACACACACACACACACACTTCAAACCATTGTGGCATACAAATTGTAGATAGTAATGCAATGTCGAGTTGAACAACGAAAATAATCATTTCAATAGATTTCTACTATCAAAGCGACCTTTTCAATGGTTTTCCAATTTCGTACCAGAATATTGTTGTTGTTGAATTATTAAAATTATTTTCAAATTATCATATTGCACGTTTGACTGATGAACAAATACCCTCTAAAAACAGGTTCATTCCCCTGGCACCCCCACCTCGGAAATTCGGGACCAAACTAAGAGCCTTTTTTTGTGCTACGTTTGTGCTGGTTTGTGCTCGATTTTGGGCGTTTGTGCAGCAATCCCTGATTTTTAATCATTTTTTCAAAGTGGGGGTGCCACAGAAACGACAGCACCCCCACTTGAAAATTTCGGAACCAAACAAAGAGCCTTGTTTTGTGCTACGTTTGTGCTGTTTTGTGCTCGATTTTGGACGTTTGTGCAGCAATCCCTGATTTTTAATCATTTTTTCAAAGTGGGGGTGCCACAGAAACGATAGCACCCCCACCTCGGGATTTTCGATTTTCGACCATGCCATTCGTTTGTGCTACGTTTGTGCTGGTTTGTGCCCGATTTTGGGCGTTTGTGCAGCAATACCTGATTTTTAATCATTTTTTCAGAGTGGGGGTGCCACAGAAACGTTAACACCCTCACTTCGGGATTTTTGTGTTTTGACCATGTCATTGGTTTGTGCTGGTTTGAGTCCGATTTTGAACGTTTGTGCTGCAATCCCTGATTCTTAGGATATTTTTCATAATTTCATAACCCTTTTTATTCTTTAAAGGTTAATTCAATAGAGTACCAATGGAGATACAAGTTTTTTAAAAGAATTATTATATTCTTAAAATTTGTCTCTTCATATTATTATGTACTCAAAAAAAAACTGATTCAATATAATCAATATTAAAGCATTTATATTTTTTATGTTTTATAACGTCCGATCTCACTTTTGAATATTAATTTGATTACGAATGGCCAGAGATAAGACATTCTTTATAAATATATTTAAAAAAATTAAAAATCGGCTCCTCGGTCGAGATTAAGAAAAATGTAAACAGTATAAGTCAATAGTGAACGGTTTTGATTTTTCGAATGTTATCACACCCGAGTTTGACTATCTATGTGTGATGCATTAATTATACAGTGGTTATAGTGATATTATTACTGATGTACGAGTACATCAGTATTGGTACAATAACATTGGAATAACAGTATACACAACATTTTAGAAAATCTTATATTCATGATTACAATTCTTCAGTAAACTTCATATAATTATACTGGTATGGAGTTTAAAAAATTAATGCATCACACATAGATAGTCAAACTCGGGTGTGATAACATTCGAAAAATCAAAACCGTTCACTATTGACTTATACTGTTTACATTTTTCTTAATCTCGACCGAGGAGCCGATTTTTAATTTTTTTAAATATATTTATAAAGAATGTCTTATCTCTGGCCATTCGTAATCAAATTAATATTCAAAAGTGAGATCGGACGTTATAAAACATAAAAAATATAAATGCTTTAATATTGATTATATTGAATCAGTTTTTTTTTGAGTACATAATAATATGAAGAGACAAATTTTAAGAATATAATAATTCTTTTAAAAAACTTGTATCTCCATTGGTACTCTATTGAATTAACCTTTAAAGAATAAAAAGGGTTATGAAATTATGAAAAATATCCTAAGAATCAGGGATTGCAGCACAAACGTTCAAAATCGGACTCAAACCAGCACAAACCAATGACATGGTCAAAACACAAAAATCCCGAAGTGAGGGTGTTAACGTTTCTGTGGCACCCCCACTCTGAAAAAATGATTAAAAATCAGGTATTGCTGCACAAACGCCCAAAATCGGGCACAAACCAGCACAAACGTAGCACAAACGAATGGCATGGTCGAAAATCGAAAATCCCGAGGTGGGGGTGCTATCGTTTCTGTGGCACCCCCACTTTGAAAAAATGATTAAAAATCAGGGATTGCTGCACAAACGCCCAAAATCGGGCACAAACCAGCACAAACGTAGCACAAACGAATGACATGGTCGAAAATCGAAAATCCCGAGGTGGGGGTGCTATCGTTTCTGTGGCACCCCCACTTTGAAAAAATGATTAAAAATCAGGGATTGCTGCACAAACGCCCAAAATCGAGCACAAACCAGCACAAACGTAGCACAAAAAAAGGCTCTTAGTTTGGTCCCGAATTTCCGAGGTGGGGGTGCCAGGGAAATGAACCTTCTAAAAACATAAAACTATTTTCTAACATTATGTTTTGACGTATTGTTATTAAATGACAAAAAATACTCTGGTACGTCTTACATATACCTATATTTGTAGTACAACTAATTATTATTATTGGAATAAAAAATAATACAGTTATACTTACAATAGTAAAACTTTAGGTTTTTTTTTTTTAAATTTAATTAATAAAATGAATATTTAGGGCATAAAACCGATATTATAATGATACGTACCTAAATTAAAAACGAATTAATATTAATATTTTTAAATGAAAAAAAAAGTTATGTCTGAATTTCATGATGAACGACTAACACTCACGCAAATAATCATTTAAAAAATATTTTATGGGTCACACAAGACTTACCTATATAACAATCTTCAGAAATTTTTTTTTTATCGTTTTGGAAATAATTCTATGAACATGCACTCTCGAAATGCTTTTTTTTATTTGCATTGTGTAATACGCTTTCGGTGAATTATTATTATCACTCACACCCCGGAATAATTATGGAAGTATTCCAAAACGTATAAAATAATATAGTACGCGTATGGTATGACATAGCATAAACGAACAGTCGACTTCGTAAATGTCTGCATTTTCTAATCATTAAGCGTTATGAATGGTTCGTAAATCCGTAATATTTACTGAAGTACAAAAATCTCTACGGCTGTAAAATTACCACGAGACGGTTATAAAAACAAGGACGGGCTATTTAGACGCGTATTGAAATTTAATAAATCAATGCACTGTATTTACGTGAATTTTTTGAATATATTTTAAATTGTTGAACTCTACGAGAGACGTTAACCGGGGCAATTACTAGAAATAACCGGAGAAATGTATTATTGATTCGCTGAATTATACGTATAGCGAGAAATTTTTTTCATCGGCAATTATACTATTATGATTTTATATATTTCATAATAATACGTTTGTTAAAAAAAAAATTTAAAAAATACTGTACGAATACTTACCCACACACACACAGACATATACATACATCGTTCCGTCATAATATTATTTAGAATAACTATAGTGTCTACTAAAGGTACTTTTTAAATTCTGTTTTTACCACAATGGATTTTTATGAAAATTATTAAAAAAGTAATAAAAGTGTAAAAAACGAACATAAAAAAGTTGTAATTATTCATATGAAAGTTAAATACTTCAGGATAAAAAAGTTATATCCTATAATAAGTATTTACCCAAATGATCGTATAAAAATTATAAAATGTGTAACTGTATTACATGTTTTGTCATAACCTGTTAAATACGTAATTAGGTGATAATACTATTTATTTATTTATTTATTTATATGTATGAACGGGCTATAAGCCCAATAGTACAACACACTATATGTTCGGTATGTCAAAATTCTCGAATAGTGCTAAAAGTAAGTATATGTAATACAATATTATTCTATAAGACTACAGGTATTGAACAAGAAAATAATAGGAAAAAAAAATGTTTGAGGTAAATTTTAATTTTTTTTTTTTTTTTTTTTTTTATTAAGAAAAGAACATCTACAATCTATACAGTTTTTGTACAATAATTAGATTTGATAAAATAGAATAATATAAAGTTGACAGTGAATAATAAGATAGGGAAGTTATCCATTGATAACACCCAGCACGTGTGATTAGTTATTGTCTATTGATTGTTAGTGTAGAAGGTCCCTACACCATTTTCTTTTTAGTCTACGACGGGGGTTATCGGGTAGAGTTTTAGATGATAATTTTTTGATTAGTGGGTTAGTGTGTAATTGGAGTTTGTTATGAAATCTGGTGTAGTATGTTTTGGAGATTTGGTTTAAGGTTTGCATTTTTAGGTCTTTGTGGAGATTGGAGTTTGTTATGTACCAAGGAGCAGAAGAAACTAGTCGAAGACAGATGGATTGGAAGGCTTGTATTGATTTGGTGTTGGATAGTTTTGCGGCTCCCCATAATTGGATACCGTAGGTCCAGAGCGGTCTAAGTAGTGATTTGTAAATTAGAAGTTTGGTGTTAATGTTCATTTTTGACCTTAATAATGATCTTAGGAGATGTAGACGGGAATTAAGAGCTTTACGTTTATCAACTATGTGAGGCTTCCAGGTTAGTTTACTGTCTAAGGTAAGACCAAGGTATTTTACTTGTGAGCAAGTGGGGATTGGAATATTATTCATTGAGATTTGAGGACATGTTTTTTTTTTTAAGGTAAATGTTATGAAGGAGGACTTGGATTCGTTGATTTTAATTTTCCACCTCTTTGTCCAGAGGTGTATCATATTGAGGTGTCTTTGTATCATACTTGAGGCTATAATGGGATTTTCATTGGATGTTATAATTGCCGTGTCGTCAGCGTAGGAGCCAAGTTCGGTAAAGGAGGTTTTAGGAATATCGTGGGTAAATATGTTGTATAGAAAGGGGGCAATATCGCTACCTTGTGGTACTCCAGCAAGAATTTCGAAGTAGTCTGAGTAGCTCGTGTTCTGGCGCACTATGAAGGTACGGTCGCTAAGGTATGATTTTATAAGTAGGTAATACGGCGCAGGCAGAAATTTTTTTAGTTTAAACAGCAAGCCTTCATGCCAGACCTTATCGAACGCTTGTGCTACGTCCAGAAAGACGGCAGCACAGTACTGTTTTTTTTCCAGTGACGAAGATATAGTGTCGACTACTCTGTGGAGTTGATGGATCGTCGAGTGGTTTGGTCTAAAACCGAATTGAGTATCTGGGATCATTTTTGCTGTGATAGCCATGGGAATGAGTCTTTTAAGTAAGATCTTTTCGAATACTTTCGATAGAGTTGGTAATAAGCTTATGGGGCGATACGAGGTAACTTTATCTGGAGGCTTGTTGGGTTTCGGGATTAGTATTATTTCAGAAAATTTCCAAGTTAGGGGGTAATAGGATAAACGTAACATTGCGTTGTAGATATAAGAAAGTAGTATAATTACTTTTTTGGGTAGGTTTTTGGCGGTGAGATTTGAGATCCGGTCATACCCGGGAGCTTTTTTGTTGCGAAGTTTTTTAATAATAAACTCGATTTCACCGGGACTAGTATGTTTAGCTGGGAGTGATAAGGGTAATGCAGAGTCCAGTGATTGCTTGACTATTTGGTTTTGGTTGTGATTTAGATTTATGTCATGTGGTGTGAAGGTTTTAGATAGATGTTGACCGAATAAGTTTGCTTTATCGGTATCAGAGACGGCCCATGTGTTATTTTCTTTCCGAAGAGGAGAGGGGGTTGGGACGGTTTTTATAATTTTTTTAGTCGCTTTCCATAGAGAAGAGTATTGAGTTGTTAAGTTTTGTATGTATTGATGATAAGTGCTAGAGCTGTGTTGGAGAAGTGCTTTTCTTAGTTTGTTGTTAAGTTGGTTATAGGTTTGTTTGTCGACAGGGTATTTGTGTCTTTGCCACCGGGACCTTGCTTTACGTTTTTCTTGGAGAAGGAATTTTATGTGATTCGGAAGAGGATATTTTTTGGGGTTGGTTGGACTAGGAAATGTTGCCAAGAACGTGCATTCTTGAATGTCTGTCGTTAGCTTTTGAATTGTATTATCAATGTCATCACTTGATTTTAAAGAAGGATTTAGTTGTATGCGAATTTCAATGAGTTTTTGAAAAGCAGGCCAGTCTATTTTTCCGGAAGTTTGGATATTAGCGGAAGAATTCGCAGAGGGTATTTCAAGCTCGAGTATAACAGGTGAGTGGTCTGATGAAAGGTCATTTGTGTTGGTGACAATGGTAGTGCAGTTGAATGGTATTTTTGTGATAAAGATATCAAGGATATCTGGACGTCTATTTTTGTGAGAGGGCCAATAGGTGGGGTGAGGAGGAGGTAGTATTTTTATGTTGGAGTTTGCTGTTGAGTTGTGAAGAGTTCTTCCTCTTGTGTTGGTTGAGAAACAACCCCAAGAAGAGTGTTTAGCATTTAAGTCACCGGCAACAATAAAATATTTTCCTAGGGATTCGAAGTAATTTATGAAGTTAATCGAGCTAATTTTAGGTCCTGGGGGGCAGTAGGTTGAAGAGAGTGTCAGATTAAAATGTTTATTTACAGGTACAAGGATGCTTGTTGCTTGGAGGTATGTTTCACTGATTACAGGAAGAGAGGAGTGGATTATGTCGTTCTTAACAAGTATCAAGGAACCAGCGTGAGCCGTGGTATCGGGGTGGTTGCTCTGATAGACTTTGTAGCCAAGTATTTTAATAGATTTTGACGGAGTAAGGTGGGATTCAGATATCATGGCTATATCTATATTAAGAAGATTGAGGGTTGTCTGTAGTTCTAATTTGTGAGGTGTAATGCCGTTTGCGTTCCATGTGAGTAATTTGAGTTTAAAATTAATTTCCATTGTTGGGGCTTAATTTGTTTATCAATGAAGTAAGAAGGGTTATTAGGGGATTAAGAAGTGTTATCAGAGGAGAAATTAGTGTTTTAAATTCGGAGATGAACGTTGTTAGTTGATTTGTTAATTTTTGATTGGAGATGGGGTCGTTAGTATTATTTAAATCTAATTTTTTTGATTTTTTACCTATTACTGCTTGTGAGTATGATGGGTGCTGGGTGTTATTGGATTCGTTTTGAGTAGTTGTAGGTGCATTGATGTGGAGTTGAGCTTCTTCATGAGGAGCATTACTGTTGGATTGGATTTGAGATGTGACTGAGTTTCGGGCTATTTCTCTTGAGATGGTGTTTGGTTGATGTTTTTTCCGGAGACGTTGGAGATCCTTGTGTACCGTACAGCCTCTATAATTTGCTGGGTGAGCATTGCTGCATAGTGCACATTTAGCAGGGAGGTCCTTGGATTTGGGACATAGTTCGGAGCTGTGGTTTTCGCCACATCGAACACACTTCGGTTGGCGGTTGCAGTAAGACTTGGTATGGCCATACTGTTGGCAGCGGTGGCATTGAACTAGATCGCGCCTGATATGGGGTGCTTCTACCTTTATTTTGGTGAAACAAATAGTTTTTAAATTGAAAATTTCTTGATTGTTTGGTGAGGGATTTAAATCAACGAAAAAGAGCGGGAGGGGCTCTTTAGTTTGTGTTTTAAGTATGTTTGTAATATTTTTTACCAGGAATCCGTGATTTTCTATTTCTTCTTTGATGTAGTCGGTTGGGATTGAGTGGTGTAGATTTTTGATAACGACTCTATAGGATTTTTCATCGTGTGTTTGATATGTGTGGTATTCTAGGTTGTTTTCATTAAACAGTTTTATAATAGTACGGTAGGAATTGGATGAATGGACATTTATCTTGATATTTTTTGCTGTAGATTTACATATAAATCCTTCATTTTTAGTTATTTGCTTTAGATTTTTACATAGTGTAACGTAGTTCATCGGTGATGTTAGGAAAATTGGTGGTGGTGGAACTTCCTTGGGTTCGATGTTTTCTTCAGTGTTTGTATTATCGGTAATCATATTCGTGTTCGTTTCATTATTATCTTCAGTGCTAGGCGCAATTGGGGCATAGCGATTAGGAGTAATGTGTTGTTTTGATTCAGTTATTTTTTTTGTTCGGGGTGATATGATATTATTAGGTGACCTAATACGTTTGTTTGACTCAACGTTTTGCCAGTCGAGTTCATTGTCTGAATCATCGGTTGAGACTGGTAATTCCATCGCGTGTTTAGTTGTTTTCTTAATGACTAGCGGCGATAAAACTGTTTTTGTTTTATTGTTTAACTTACTAGGTGATTTTAATTTAGAGCTCATGGCGCGGGAGGATAAATCCTGGCCACGGGTTGAGGCCAGTGGCCAGTGAAGCGGTGATGACGAGCGTTATTTAAACTTAGTTTTATTTATTTTTTATTAAGTAACTAAATGGCACAGTAGATTTATGCAAACCGAGACGAGTTTATAGTGAGTATAAAGGTAATTTAATTTGGTAATCATTAAATTATAATTGTCACGATAAGCGCGGAGCGATAGCGCACGTCGCACGTGTGCATCGGACGGTTGTCGTAGCGTAACTGTAAATTTTAATTAAAAATCAAAATTTACTCTCGATCCAACAAAAATTGTAGATGAAATACAACGTTTATTATTATTTACTATATTTTTTATAATATAATTTGAATGATAAATTGACAACACTCGATCACATAAAAACTGGTGTACCATAACCTAACCCCGGTCCCACCGGGGTCGCGAACCACGGCGCCTTTACTGCCCAGTAAGTGTTCTCTACCCCCTCCTCCTCCTCTTCCTCTTCTAACTGAAAATAAAGTTGAATTCATTGTGAAACTATATCACGTATGGAAATGAAGATGAACATTTATTATTTTCGAGTAACTGGCATGAGCATATTATACAGGACGTATCGTTACTGTTCGACGATTACGATTTAGCGATTACACACGTGCCATTATGCCTTTTGCGATTCGACGGTGAAACGACGTTACCGGTAACCGCGTGGGTGTAATTTATACAATATCTCAGCTGCTACGGCACGGCCGTCGCGCGCGATCCGAACGACGACCCGCAGTGCGTCGAGGTGTGCGTGCTTCCGGCGCGGGGTGGTCGGACGTCCGGTATTTTCTGCGTACGCTCGTGTACGGGTGTGGCGAACACGGTCGTTTCGTCCCGTGACCGTGGGCTCGTTTATTACATATTTCCCGGATCCGGAACGACGCGCGACCAGGTTTTTCGGGGTTTTTTTTTTTTTTTTTTTCAACGACCTGTACCATAGTCCCGTGCGTACGTCAAAACAAATGCGTACGCCTCGTCGAAACTGGAGACGAAAAAAAAAACAAGTCGATCGCGACCGGGTGTTTTACCTGACCGCCGCCGATAAATAACGCCCGGGTCCGACCGCACACGGTTTCTCCCGCTTTTGACCTGCCGTCCGGCCGGGCCGGAATGTATTAACGTCGTATCATTACGGATTCCGAGATCTTCACGCTGGCGCGCGTAAAAAATTTTCGCATTTTCTCTGTTATATACACTTTTGTCCCCGAAACGCACGACAAAAATGTTATTCGCATCGCGGAGTTGTCGCTGCTGCGCTTGTATTCGCGACGACGCGTAAACGATTTATGAAAATACTCGTCCGTATACCATCAGGAAAACACAGACGGTTTTACTTGAATGGCGCAAAAAAAATAAACAAAAACGAAAACAGAAAAAAATAGGATCGGCGAACAGAGAAACTAGCGGTCTCGCTCTCTCTCTCTCTCTCTCTCTCTAATTCGTTGTTTTGCTGTAATTTCGCCGTTACAACGTCCACCACCAACGTACCTGGCTAATACCCACTCCTAAAGTATAAACATGGCCGTGACGTTGCTCCGGGGTGACGTACGTGCGCGTTTGATGTTAGATTATGCGAGCCACGTACAATTCGCGCGTGGAAACGAAAGCCGAGAGTGTCATTCCAAGTTGGGTTAGAGTTTGCGAAATCCGCTGACTTTCGACAAAAACATTCGACAAGTGCGGTCCGAGACAGGTCCTAAACAATCGAAAAACGTCTGTGCACAGACGGCATGCCCGTCGACTTTATAACGGTATTAAAGTTATGGTATACTGACTTTTCGTCGTGGTAGAACGAAAAAGTAGTGATTTATTATAACAAAAAAAAAAAAAAAAAAAAGAGAAGCAGAGACAATATTTCTATCCAGAATACCTCTGTTTTTTCAACCTGTTGAGCGAAATACGAATATAAAAAATATACAACATAATGTTTATTATTATTCATACATATTATGTTTTTAGAATGTTGTTTCGTTATAACAGTGGTTGCCATTTAAAGATACTAAAAAACTTCAAAAGCCCACGCAGATGGACAATATTCGAAATAATTTTTCAATTTTTTCAAAATTCAAAATGTAGTCTTTATTAGTGTTTTGATTTGTACACAAAACAAAAAGGTTGAAGCATGTGAATCCCCCACTCGGTTAGAAACGGGGGTTGGGCACGATTGATATTAATATAATTAATACTAATCTCCCCGTGTACACGCATGGCGGTTTTGACAACGTCACTCATGGTTTTTAATTCCACACGTTTTTTTTTTCCAGGAGAGTTCCCTTTCGCCCCCGTTTACTGTCTAGCGTGGATATGCCTGGACGTTCTGTTCTGCACGGCTAGCATCATGCACTTGTGCACGATCAGCGTGGACCGGTACCTGAGCCTGAGGTATCCGATGAAGTTCGGCCGGAACAAGACGCGCCGACGAGTGATACTGAAAATCGTGTTCGTGTGGCTGTTGTCGATAGCCATGAGCCTGCCGCTGAGCCTCATGTACTCGAAAGTAAGTGTTTGCACGTGTTCACCACAGCAGTGATGTCACGGTTTTTATTTATCGTGTCGTGAGTTTGGTTTTGCCCTACCCCACGCGCTACGTCAAACTTTGCGCCCCACGCGTCTTTTCCGTTTTATCTTCCCGCCCTCCGCTCCCCGTGACCGTAATAATTTACCACCCGGAGACCACTCGTCGTCATGCAATTTCTCGCCACCGAAATGACATCGTCACTCCCAAGGCGGTTAAATTTTCGATTAAAACTGGTCTCGAAACTTTTTAAAGATATTCCACTCGACAGAATACGAAAATCGGTTAGTATAAAATTAAAACGGCACGCACGTTTGTATATATTATACCCGATGTACGGTGCAGTGAGGGAGATATAAAGAACGTGGTAGAGTGGGATGAAGGGACAGTGAGCTTGTGTGTGTATGCTTATGTGCTTATGTGCTTGTGTGCTTGTGTTCGTTTGTGTGTGTGTGTGTGTGTGTGTGTGTGTGTGTGTGTGTGTGTGTGTGTGTGTGTGTGTGTGTGTGTGTGTGTGTGTGTGTGTACAATGGTAAATTGAGAAGGTTAAAAACAATGTTGTATACTAAATTGGTTAAAATATATTTTAAATTATACATAACTACATTTCGCTGACAAAAACGATGTTAACTAAAAAAACTAATCAAATCTTAAATTAATAATTTAGTACAGTAAATAATTTAACCCAATAACTGAAATATATTTAGTTAGTTAGTTAAGTATACAAATGTACATTATCTATAATTGTCGAAATTAATTGTTAACCTACAAAGTTTCTAATTTTGCTTTTGCAATACCGCGTTGAGTTGCGAACATGTGCACATGCGTGAACTTGGTTGCCGCGGCGGCTAGCAAAACTAGTAACTACTAACTAGTAACTACTGTTCATTTGCTCGCTAGACGCCGTGCAGCTCGTAGCCTCGTTGTTATGTAATATTCATATTACAATATAACAGCCACATACGAACGGACTGACGACCGTTTATGCATCTTCTTTTAATAATAATTACTAATTATTATTATTATAAAATTATTATTACGTTACAGTAGTACTGTATATTTTATATTATATCGTCTGTTATTCAAAAAAAAAAAATTGCACAGAGCGAAGTATATTCTTGGACATGCGAATTTTTGCAGGCAAATATTTTTGGTTCTGTGCAATTTTTTTTTGTACTTGAAAATGTGGTGAAATTTCATGTCATCGAATTTTTTTCAATAGTCAGTTTTGCTAGTTTTAGCACAAAATGTTGAGATTTGATTTCACTTCTTTATTCACCACAATTTTAACAGGAACTTTATTCTCTCTCTGGCATCTACTAAGTACAGAATTTTGGGGTTTGATTTCACATCTTTATTTACCTCAAAATTCAAAATCTTTTTTTCTCGTGTTATGGCACTCTGTCTCTCAGGCACAGAATTTTGATATTGATTTAAATTCTTTATTTACCTCAAAATTCAAGTACTCCAATCAATTTAAGTAAAGCACAGAAGACTTTTTTTACTTCTCCGAAGTTTTTTTGGAGAATATTCTTTACTCTAAGAAATAATCTATTAAAATAAAAATGTATACTTTCATACTGGGCTATCCACCCCGGAGATTAAAACGGCATTGGTGTTGTGACTAATTAAGCCCAGTTCTTTGAACCAAAAAAAAAAAAAAAATACTTCTCATGTGTCTATAGTTTCTACTTTTGAGGGTTCTATCATTGGAAAGTCTGCCTCCTTATGACCTATCCAAAGCCATGTATATTCAAACCAATTTGTTTATTGTATAAAATAATATAGATTGTAAATATTCTATTTTAATGAAAAAAAGAAATTATACTTTTACCATCTACTGATTTTAATTGATCTTGTAAGTTGTGTTTAATGTATAATAATCAGTTTTTAGGTTATTGTGAAAATTAAATAATATAGATATTTAAAAATAATCTTCTTAAATCATCTCTATATATAATGAAAACTTTCGGAATTGAACATTTGTTTTACTTGAAAACAGAAATACATTAAATAAGTGATTGCAAAACTAATGCTTAAATAATTTTAACTACTCTTTAGAATTTAAAAGTATTGAATAAAAAAAAAATGAGGATATTTCAATACCAATTAGACAAAAATAAATCATTACTTTAAGTGAAGCGAAAAAAATATTTGATCGTCTCAAGGAAAATCTTAACGTTTTCTCATTTACGTGATAAAAATGTATACCCATAATTTTGTATTTCAGCAAGACATCACTGTGCGTGCGCGCGCTCGTGTGTGCAGAAAGTGGAAGATAGTATAAAAAAAGGGAGTGAAGATAGAGAGAAAGAGAGAAAGAGGCCCGTAAAATAGAAAGACACGTGATCAGAGGTTGGAGAGTGGAACAAGAGAGACAAGGAAGGCAGTTGATGTGCAGTGAGAAATTTTTTCACGCTTCACTAAACTTCCCTGGATTCTAATCGCTCAAGTACTTATCTATTTATGACCGTTGTACATCGTCAAAAATTATACATGTATTTTAACGTTATTACCCGAGAAATCACGTTACGCAATGTAAGTGCGTGTAAACACACGCATTTTGCACACTTTAACGCGATAAACTCAACTCGTTGTCCCGGGTGAGCAGACGAATTATGTGACCGGCTTTTTCCGAGACCGAAAGTAGCACCGAAAGTTTTCTTGTCACTTTTTGTTATTATTTAACGCAGGTATTTTTTTTCTTTTCTCTGTTTCCCAATCGTTAATAATACAGTGAGGCACGGTTGTTTTTCCGTATGATTTCGTACAATATTCTATACGATATCTCTCCACAAAAACAATTATAATTTAATTATTATTATTATGATACCACAAAACTTTCGAAATGCATATTGCTGTGAGTTGAAATGTGCTTGCGGTACCGCATTAATTATTATTTCACTCTAAAGAAATTAAAACGAACTGAATAGTCAATCGTTTGGAACGTTACAATTAGTATCGGATAATAGTCATTATTATTATAATTATAATTATTATTATTAATTTTTTATTTCAAAAATTCTTTCGTCACAGGGCGTTTTTTCAAAGAAAATAATTTGTTCTCAACACAATAGTTTTGGGAACTCAGTCACGTTTTTCATTGATCTGTTTCTCATTTGCTTACGAAATATACTCACGTTGCTTCCACTATCTTTATTACACCAAGTTAACGTGATATTTATTATTAATACTCGTGTTAACACGAAAACAGTTCGAAAAGAAAGAGTGTACATGCATCTGATATACATTTAGAAGAAAAAAACCGTTTCATGTTAAGTGCATCGAAATGTCACTTAAGTAAAACTGCGGGGTCGTACATATTAAAATAGATAACTCTGCGTAAAAAGTTTAAAAAGCATATTTGTTTTATAATCTTCAACTGAAAAACCCGGTTTCCACCAAGAAATAAAAAAACTAAACTAAAATAAAATAAAAAATAATCTCTTCGAAAGTTTTCGTTTCTTCAAAGTGATCATCTCTGGATCGAAAAGTTTAAAAAGAACATTGTGCGTAGTATTTAAAAAAAAAAAAAAACTAAAACGTAAAAGAAAAACAAAATAAAATCTTAATAAACAATTAGTTTTCATCGAGTTCAACCAATGTCGTGTGACATTTCTAATGCCGGCACCCAAACTCTAAAAACACGCATAGTACTTTATTTATTTATGTACCGTTATGACGTCACGTTTTCTACGATGATAGGAATAATAAAATAAATATTCATAACTCAATGATATAATATACAATAAAGACACCGTGCGCACGCAATTTCCTTTTCCGGTACTGACTGTAAAATTATTTAATACTTTAAGGCTAGGTATTGTAATTGTTATTATATATTTTATTATTGTAATTATTATTGTTATTATTATTATTTGTATTAATATATTTTATATAACTCGGGAATATCGCCGCCGAATGCACGTCAGAACATAAAACCAGTTCCGATGTGGCAGCCGTCCGATACACACGTATGCTATCAACGTCGTCGTTCCTCGCCTGCCAATTAGTGCTTTAATTAAACAACGCGTTTAAAATTTTAAATTTTAACGTAGTAATATACCAATTTCTTTAATGTCTCTCGTACATATAAATAAACAAAAATAACAAAAATAACCTATTTTTTATTATTAATTACTTTTTTTTTTCTACGCATTCGTACAGTCGTGCGAATGAATATTATTTTATACAGTTTTAAAATAATTATATTCATAAATAGTCCAATTACTGTTCTATCACGTAACACACCGATCGGCGTTTCCTTATCTGCGGACCGTCTTCGACGGCCCGATTAATCTAATTAATCACCTCCGCATCGACCACAATGTCAACTACTACGAACAAAAATAATAACGCTGATATGCCTCTGATCAACAAACTTGCAAAACCAAAACTCAATGTAAATACAAATCTAAATGTATCTAATCACAAGGATTCTTCGTCTAACGCCACACCAACGAGTGACTGGTCAACTCAAAAGAAAAGGAATCACTCCAATTCCTCTTATTCTAATCCTGATTCACCAACCTCTCCACAAGTGCGCCCTACCAAAACTAAAAAAAAATTATTCATTACGAATAATCGCTACGAAGTCCTCAGCTCAATGGAACAATCGGTAGAACCTCCTGCTGAAGACTCGCAGGCTACAACTTTCGAACCAGACGCTCCCTCATCTATCAAACCTCCCCCTCCTATATTCATAAAACACGTTCGCGATTTTCCTGAATTATGCACCGTACTCTGTGAGCTAATTGGTGTTGATAATTTTCAGTGTAAGTCAACGCCAGAGCAACTAAAAATCCAAACAACAAATCCTGAAGCATACAGAACGCTAGTCAAGTTCTTAAGAAATGAAAAAGCACAATTTCACACGTTTCAATTAAAAGAGGATAAACCAACACGCGTGGTGATCCGTAATTTACATCCTACTACACCAACTAGTCTAATAAAAAGTGAACTGGAAACACGTCTTTTTGAAGTCCGTCAAGTCTCACAGGTACTCCACAGACTAAACAAAAAACAGCTTCCACTGTTTTTTGTAGATTTAGAACCAACGACCCACTCAAATGAAATATTTGAACTCAATTCTCTTCTTCATACAAAAGTAAAAGTTGAAGAACCCCACAAAGCCAAAACGGTCGCCCAATGTACTAATTGTCAGGACTATGGACACACAAAGGCGTACTGTGGCCACCCACCTCGCTGCGTCCGCTGTGGAAAAGATCACCATTCTTCTTCCTGTCCGAAATCTCGAGATGAACCTCCTTGCTGTGCACTCTGTCACGGAAACCACCCGGCGAGCTATAAGGGATGTACAATTTACAAAGAGCTCCAACACCGTAAGAAATCAAATTCCAATAATAACAAATTTTTTTTCGATACTAAAAATTCTAATCTTAAGACTAATTATGTACAAGATAATCACCCTCCAGGTCCCGCTCCTCCTAATTCTTCCACGGTGCAAACTCAATCCTATGCAGAGGCAGTAGCAAATCAGACAGCTCGGCATACATTACCACCTCCAACACCTAATTCCTCACCTCCTTCAGAAACAAATATCACACTCTTAATGACAAGTTTCCTGAATGATTTCAAAACCTTAATTAATCCTCTCATCTCTTTATTAACAAAAGTAATCTCAAGTTTATTAGATAAAAAAAATGAATAACAATGTCACAAATAACTCACTCCTAATCCTCCTCTTCAATGCTAACGGTCTCAAAAATCATATCAATGAATTACAAACAGTTCTATATAATAAACGTATAGATATAGCCCTAATAACAGAAACCCATTTCACAAAATACTCCTTTATAAACATCCCTGGTTACTTTTCATTAAAATCGAATCACCCAGATAATACCGCACACGGTGGTGTAGCAATTCTAGTTAAAACTTCCTTATTTTATCAACCACTTCCTAACTATAGTTATGATTATATACAATCCTGCTCTATCCAAATCAAATTAAACAACATACCACTTACTATTGGCGCATTTTACTCTCCCCCACGTCACAATATCACTAAAGAAATACTTTCAAATTACTTTAATACAATTAATAATAATTTTATTGTCGGTGGTGATTACAATGCCAAGCATCAGAGTTGGGGATGTCGTGCCAACAACCCTCGCGGCACCGTACTCTACAACGTAGCCAACGAAAGACATTTCCAAATTTTAGCGCCACCTGGACCTACTTATTGGCCTACCTCTCCTAAAAAAAGCCCAGATATATTAGATATCTTCTCAGCTAAAATTCCGGGCAACTTATATTGCTCTACCTATAATATTTTAGACTTAAACTCAGACCACTCCTCCGTATTACTTTCGATTTCTGCAACACCGTCAGTTCGTATAGAGCCTCCTAAACTATTCTCCCCCTTAACTAATCGTAAACAATTCCACGATCTAATTAATGAAAAAATAAACTTAAATATTAAACTCAAGTCCAACACAGATATAGACGAAGCAGTTTATAATTTAACAAATCTCATTCAATCGGCAGCGTGGTCAACTACCAAGCCCGACAAAAATAGAAACTTAAAACCAAAGCCACACCTTATCCCAGAAGAAATTCGTAATCTGATTGTCGAAAAACGCAGGGCAAGAGCAAAGTACCAGGCCTCCCATCTGCCATCTCATAAAATAAAATATAATAAACTTGCAAATTCATTAAAAAAAGTTCTTGCAAAACATAAATCAAATACTTTCGAACAGAAATTACAGAAATTGTCGGCTGTAGATGGCAGTCTCTGGCGAGAAACCAAAAGATTATTAAATTATAAATCTATCTCAACCCCTCTCAGGAAAGAAGATAACTCCTTAGCTATTAGTGACCCAGAAAAAGCTGCAGTGTTTCAATCACACCTTTCAAATATTTTCCAACCCCATGCTGAAATTGTAGATAACTTACACATGAGCAACGTTAAAAAATTACTAGATTCCCCCTTATCAAAAGGACTTCCTACAAAATACTACACTCCTAACGAGGTGAAAAACATAATTTTAAAATATTCAAACAAAAAATCTCCAGGCTTCGACCTAATAACCGCAGAAGTCGTAAAGTGTCTACCGAAAAAAGCAATCATACTATTAACTTACATTTACAACGCAATTCTAAGACTCTCTTACTTCCCCTTACTATGGAAATTCTCTCACATCGTTATGTTTTCCAAACCCAATAAACCACCTGACTCTCCTGGCTCATACAGGCCTATAAGCCTCCTACCGTTCCTTTCAAAAATTTGTGAAAGACTCATACTTCAGCGCATTTCCCCATATATTATCACCAATAACATACTTCCTCCATCTCAGTTTGGCTTCCGCGCCAACCACAGTACAATCCACCAAACACATCGACTAGTTGATGCTATTTCAACAACTCTCGAACGCAAACAATACTGTACCTGTGCATTCCTAGACATATCCCAGGCATTCGATCGTGTCTGGCACGATGGCCTTTTATTCAAGCTTCGAAATTTTCTCCCCTCGTCACTTTTTCTTCTTATTTATTTATTTATTTATTTATTACAATATACGGGTTTCCCCTTTATTAAGTACAGAAAAGTATACATTAGAAAACATAACATTAATTACAGGAAGTAAATATACAGAATAGTTATTACATTTAAACAGTTATAAAATTTTAACAATAAAGTATTTAAGAATTAGGAATTAGACATCAAAAGAGGGGTCCTCATTAGCAAGTGACATGATCCGCCTTAGAGGCTCATTTTGCAAATAGTTAGTTTTTGCGGAAGGAATATGGAAGGTTACTGGAGAACGAGATGAGTGAAAAGGGACTTTGAAATTGACTTGGGATAGTAGACAAGGGGAATCAATTTGGTTTGTTATTAGACCATGAATAAACTTTAAGTTTAAAGTTTTTCTTCGTTCAGCAAGAGAAGGCAGACCGAGTAAGTTGCTGATATTGTTATAATTATGAGCTAAATGGGGAATGCCCAACACAAAACAACAAAATCTCAAAAATCTATGTTGGACACGTTCTATTTGATTAATGTCAGAAACAGTGTAAGGATCCCAGATAATGGACCCATACTCTAGAATTGGACGTACTAAAGAGCAATATAAAGATTTTAAAGATTTTGATAGCTTGAAGTCTCTAGATAGACGCATAATAAACCCTAAAACTTTAAATGCTCTACTAGAAATCATAGAAATATGGGGACTAGGACTAAGAGTTGAAGATAATTTAAAACCCAAATCAACGATTTCATCAACGCGTGCAATTTTTAGACCCGATATATTGTAGTCAAAAAGTATAGCAGAGCGAGAACGAGTGAACGACATAACTCGACATTTTGAAGCATTGACTTTAAGACCTACTTTAAAACACCAACTAACAAAACAGTCAAGGCTACATTGGAGATTAGCGCAGTCAACAGTTGATTTTATTTCCATAAAAAGCTTCATGTCATCAGCGAAACATAGTAACTTACAAAAAGGCAGAGCAATACGTATACTATTGACAAAAAGTGAAAATAAAATCGGTGATAAATGACCCCCTTGGGGCACTCCAGACGTCGGTGAAAAAATTTTAGACTTGACGCCAAATAATTTTACCCATTGTTGCCTGTTCGTTAAAAAAGAGCCTAACCATGAGAGAAGAGGTTCTCCAAAACCAGATGCTTTTAGAATATTCAGTAACACTTTATGGTTTACAGTATCGAACGCTTTGGCTAAATCAGTATAAACAACATCTAATTGAGACCGGTTTTTAAAAGACTCGAATACAGAATTGGAAAAGACTAAGTTGCACGTAGTAGTGGATCTTCCCGGACGAAACCCGTGTTGTTCATCAATAATAATATTATTTACTGATCGTTTAATACAGTTCAAGACCAAAGATTCAAATAGTTTTGATAGGTGAGATTGAATAGAGATTGGTCTATAATTAGTTATATCTGATTTGTTACCTGATTTATGGACGGGTGTGACAGAACTTAGTTTTAAAATTGTAGGAAAAATACCTTCATTAAGAGAACGCCTGAATAGTAAAAATAGAGGATATGCAATAATAGCACGCAACTGAAAAAGAAAAACTCCGGAAAGACCATCAGGACCTACATTTTTAGCACCGGACAACTTTGAGAGATTTTGAAAAACATCATCAACAGTGAAGTATACATTATTTGGTAGGTCAAAAGATTGAATCCGTAAATCTGTAACATCATCACTAAAGACTTCACATGAGTAGACAGATTTAAAGTATGAGGCAAACATGTCAGCTGCATCCTGTTCATTAGAGCTGATAGCATCATTAAGCGTTAATGTTTTAGGAATATCAGAATTATAGCGTTGTTTTTTTATAAATTTCCAAAAATTGGTAGGATTAGTACTAATCGAAGCTTCAGTTCGGCCAACATAGTCACGATATAATTTTTTTGATTCATACTTATAACGTGCCCTGAGAAGTGAAAAGTGTCTGTAATCATCTGAGCTAAATGTGGATTTAAATTTTACATGAGCTTTTTTCTTTAAAAATAAAATTTCTTTTAACTCACTCGTGAACCAAATAGGAAAGGTTGACTGCTTAAAGTGGCGTAATGGGACATAACGTAGTATAGATTGGTGAAGAGCATCATAAAAGGTATTAAAAGCTGACTCAAGACTGAAAGCGGATAAAGTAGAAGACCAATCAAATTTAGAAATAAAATTATTAATTTTAAAATAATCTGCTTTGTCAAAGTCAAAGAAGGAGTGTGAGCTATTGAAACAAGGAACATGCTTATAATTATAAAGATTAATAAATAGAGGAGGGTGGAAGAGATCGGGTGGCACTAAAGAATCTAAGGATACGGTGACTGATAGTGAATCAGCATTGCTAAATACTAAATCTAATAAGGAGCCATGTTTATTAAAGTTGTTATTATTTTGAAAAAAGCAATTTGAGGCAAAAAACTCGGGGATGCATGGAGCGCGACAGTTGGAGGACGAAAAGATTAGTCCAGATTCATCATTATCCCATAATACTTCAGGTAAGTTATAATCACCACAAAATATATACTTATAATTAGGGAAAAGATTAAGGACATGTTCAACAGAGTTAATATGAGATTGATAGACAGCGAGTGGAGATTGAGGAGGAATATAAACACAACTAAGTAATAAATTAATTTTATTATAGGAAAAACGAACAAAAATTTGTTCAACATTTAGATCGGGAACGGTAATAAGAAAAGAAGGGATATTTTTTCGAACACCAATGAGGACACCTCCACCAAGAGAACAATTGCTAGTAAGAGCGGATCTATCACATCTAAAAATATTATAATTATATAAACCAAGTTCGTTATCAAAAATACCATCAGTTAGCCAAGTTTCGGATAAAATAATGAAAATGTGGTCAAACGCTGCGGCATTACACTTAAGATATAATAATTTGGATCTGAGACCTCGACAATTCTGGTAATATCCTTGAACTGGTTGACCACTAACTGACATAGTTAGCGATGACCTATTCGATGATGAGGCATGGAGTTTTTTGATATGGCAACACGTACTTTAGGAACACCATTGAAGTATGAAATCACGAGATTTGTTTCACCGTTCAACTTCCGTTTTTCAAGCTCAGCATGACATGAACGAAGCAGGTTACGTTGAAGCGATGTTTTATCACTTACAATACGAAAACCCGTAGGGAATAGAACACCATTTTTCACCGAGTCTTTAAAGTCAGAAACCAATTTACCAGCGGATTCACTGCTGTCACACAACAGCTTAATCGGACGAGATTTGCCAGAAATCACTCTACCAAGGCGTATGATTTTGGAGTTGACCGGAATAAATATATTATGAGGTTCAAGAATATTGCAAATGGTAGACCTATCATCGGAAATCCGCTGGGTTGGTGAAGACGAAGTGGACTCAGGTATACCATAGACAACTGTATTCAAAGAGCACCTTTGTCGCTCGAAGCTTTCCTGTATTACCTGGGATATAACATGAGAGTTTTGGTTAGGTGTATCGGTATTCTCCAAAGATGTTACTTTAGACTTAAGAATTTCTAATTCACTACGTAAGATGGTATTTTCAGCCTTCAAATCCATAATTTGAGTAGATAGTTGTCTTAGGTCAGTTTTCAATTCCTCAAATTGAGAGGTTTGAGCGGACGAAAGATTTTTATTTGCAGATAAAACTTCCTCACGAAATAAATCAAGAGCTGCCATTAAGTCACTATTTGAAGGGACCGAGGAGGAATTAGACCTTGTGATGATTTTATTTGAAGTTTTAGAAGTAATACTAGGAGTTATTTGTTTAGTCGCCATGTTAACAAACGATAACTAGTATACGGTGTATATGGATCGTGAGGTGAGTAAATACGAACGCGATGTATAGGTTGTGTGCGGCCCAGACGAGTTGTCAGCTATCGCAATTAAGATTACTTGACAGAATGAGATAGCACGGTCGATAAGCCTTTTAACCGATAAGAATAAAATTAAACTCACGCTTTAAGATTAAACAGCAGGAATTCAACGGCGGCCGTGTATTAACAAAAATAAAAAAACTGCTATAATAGAGACAATTTTGGGTAGAACGACTCAAAAACACAACGGACCACGCACGTACTTATTATGGAACTGTTAAAACAAAAAATAGAAAAAACGACCTGGTATTGCCAGAGTAATAGGGCAAATAACGAGAGCGTTACTTTACTGTAATACACAAAAGTCACAATTTATTAAATCGTACTTAACAGATAGATATTTCCAAATTCGCCTCGGGTCTTGCACTTCCGATATGGCCCCAATCAATGCAGGAGTACCCCAAGGAGCCATTTTATCGCCTATTCTTTTCAATATATACTCCTCCGATCAACCCATTACGCAAGACACCCTAGTCGCCGATTATGCCGATGATAAAGCTATAATGTCGATCCATGAAAATCCAGTCACAGCTTCAGCCAATTTACAATCCCATCTTGATCAACTCTCACAATGGTATACCAAATGGAGAATTAAACTAAACCACAGTAAATCAGTCCACACTACCTTCTCTCTTAAACATGGTTTTTGCCCGCCTGTCACAGTTGACAATATACCAATTCCTATGTCCAACTCTGTAAAATATCTTGGCATCATACTAGATAAAAGACTAACTTGGAACCAACATATCAAATCAAAAAGATTAATTTTAAACTCTCGCTCTCGATCACTTAAAAATTTAATTACAAATAATAAATGCTCAAGTTTAAAAACTAAATTATTAATATACAAATCTCTGATAAAGCCTATTTGGTCATATGGACTACAGTTTTGGGGTTCAGCCAAAAAAACGAACCTAAACAAAATTCAAGCCTATCAAAATATAACACTAAGGAAAATCACAAATGCCCAACCCTACATATCCAATCTTACCCTTCATAACGATCTACGTATGAAAACTATAGAAGAAGAATCTGTAATCTTTTATAAACGATTCTTCTCACGCCTAAACAATCACGAAAATCCTCTGATCCAAAGCCTAAACTCCTTAACGCTCCCGGAAAACCCTCGCAGGAGGCTAAAAAGAAGATGGTGCAGAGACCTCTTAAATTAAAAAAAAAATAAAAAATAAAATAAAAAATAATAATAAATTAATTAACTAAAAATAAAAATAATGTAAAAAAAAAAAAAAAAAAAAAAAAATGCGCCTTACCTAGTGCTTAATAAATTCCTGCCTTCTTACTCCCACCTTCCATTCTTTTCAATTTATAGGGTTACCATAGGGTGATTTCTTAATCAAGTTTATTCATGTATAACTACTCTTTTCACATATACTTATTGTGCTGTACAGTATAGATTGTATATTATCTCATAAAAATAAAAAAAAAAAAAAAAAAGAACATAAAACGCAGACCAGTCGTAAATATCGGTCGGATATAATTGTATTAAACAAAAACGGTATGATGTCCCGCAGACGTCCCCCGAATTATAATATTATTACGTACCGTGACCCACGGTGGCCGTGGCCTAGACCAGTGGCTCACGACCTTTTTATAATTTGGCGACGTCCAAATTAGACATTCCTGACTTTTTCGCCAAACCGAAAGCACATACTTTGTTCTCTGTGCACTATGCGAATTTACCTCGGTCGTTAAGTTAAACGTGTTGGTATTTTGTTTCTACCAGGTGTCTTATGAATTAATTTACTTTGTGCGACACATTTTCCAATTACGAATTATTTAGTAACATACTTCAACATGTCATAATATTACGTTTTTATCTTATTGAGTGGTGATTCATATAACTCTTTTCGGTGCGTATGCAAATCATGCTCATTTCAAATAATTGAATTTTGATTGCTTGAGTTAACGTACCAACTAGCCGTTGTTTAATGGTCACCCTAAATAATTATTTAGTGACCCTCAATAGGGTCATGACCTCCAGGTTGAAAGTCACCAGGCAATATATTTTACGTCTCCGATTGGCCTACCGACGCCACGACAGTATAATATGTGAACGACGATCATAAATTAGTCGTAGCGATGTGATAACTAACCATTACAGTTGTGACCGTAACTCGACGAGCGCTTGAGTGCTTGACTTTATACCAATGTATACAATTGGTAATTACGATCGCGGTGTTTTTGGTTAACTATATCTCTCGTATAGTTAGTGATGTACTATTCTACTGAGTATGACTTAATTAAGTATTGGAAAAATTGTAATTATTTCCCCCCTGGATAATTTCTGAATCCATCACTCTTTACACATTCCTGTTAGACTTTTCATTTATTTTTTGCATATTTATTCTAGCCTAAGTTATTTTTATTTTTTTTTCCAATGAAATAAATAAAACGATAGAAATAAAATTCTTTGGACAGCACTGACTGCCGTTTTCAGGAATCACTGAATAGTAATATAACAGTTTCAACAAAAAGAAGATATTATTTATATTATAAAATAGTACAAAGTTAGACTTTTCAATCACAAACTCGGATATTGAGAGTTAATTTATTTCATAATACACATATTTAAATGTGCACATTATGAAATTTTAATCATTCATATATTCATAATTAATATGCATATATTTAGTCGAATGGTCACTTTATTTGTTGTATTTTATATATAACAAGATTACAGGGTGCATCAAAAATTCTTATCAAATATAAAATTTTATCTATCCTAACCTTATCATAATAATTATATGGTATCACACATTTAAAACATTTCACTTTGTAAAAAAAAGCTTTTGTCGACTATTTTAAATCGTAAAAATGAATAAAGTTTGACATTAATCTGTATAAAATTCGACTAACAAATTATGATTTCTAGATTTTTTAAGATATTATATTTAATTACCTAGAAGTAAAACTTTGTAAATTGTGCATATTACACGAACGCGTATAATGCACATTTTGACTAGGGGGTCTATTCTTGAAATCATTCGGATCGGATCCGTATACGAAAACCGTAGTTTCCACACGGATTTCCACATGATCCAAAAAATACGTATTCTTGAAATTTTTCCGTGTACGGATGGGTTCGGCTATGTGGAAAAGTTCCGATAGATTCGTCCGAATGGGGGTATGGCATTCGGAAACGTATTTCCGTATACGAATTAACACATTATCATGTTACTATCCTATTGTTATCGTTAATTAAACCACATTAATTAATATATGATTACTATAACTGCGCATTAACTATAAAAATAATTGATTTTTTTTTTTCATTAATTATGTAGGTACAGCAAATTAAAATAAAGGAAAGCAACAAAATAATTGATAAAACAAATCAATAACCGTGGTTTTTGACAATATTTTAGCTGATGTTAATAAATAATACATTTTTTTATCCGAATAATATTGTACATACTTACCTATCTTGTAATGTTTATAAAGTTTAAAGTTTCAACATTAAACATTGAGACAGATATTTAATATATTAACACAAGTTAAAATGGATAATTAATTGTATCATAGTTAAAAATATTGTTGCTAAACCAAAAATTACCGAGGGAAAGTACGTAGGTAATAAAAGACTTGCGATAAATATACCGTCATTAATTAAAATCATCGAACTCTACACAGAGAGTTGTCGAGTGTAGAGTTAAAAATAAAATATATACTAAGACTCAATCAATGAGATTGTATATTTTAGTAGTGTTACCAACTTAATTCATACAATATAATAAACCATTCGGACAAATTTCCGTGTATGTGGAAAGTTTTTCGTATACGGATAGTTTTATTTCAAGAATACTATTTTTCGTCCGTACACGGAAATCTATCGTGTGGATTGTTCGTATACGGATCCGATCCGAATGATTTCAAGAATAGACCCCAGAGATGAAACTTTTTTCAATCAAAAAAATATCTTAAAATTAAAAATTGCATTTTAATTGCACATACCTACTAATGTAACGGGTGAGTAAGAGTTGGAATTTCCTAATTAATCACTAAGCATGTGAAGCTTAAACAACTATTTTGATTACATATGGTACAACAAAATTACATTGTCATATTTAACGTGTTTCTGTGGCTACTAAGGACCATTTGTTTGAGACGTTTCGAAATTTAATTGTTTCGGTAAACGTTAATTGCAGTTTATATTCTATGAAACCATTGTGACTGGTGAGTTGTAGTCGTTTGTAGAATTAATTACTTATCATTATTATTAATACTGTTACTGTATCCCAAATAATATAAAACCCTGTAGTTGGCCTAAGCATTATATGTGTTTAAATAAATCACACACGTTTATACATATTTTAAAATGAGAGATCGCAGTATTTTTTGGCGGAATCAAAAAACATTATTAAAAATTTGGTTTATATGTTTTAGACATATCAACTACGACGTAGAGCCAACACAAATAGCTATTTGAATATATGTTCATTAAGATTTTTCTTTACAATTTCTTTCTACTTATTTATGAAATACCATTGATAACATTATATTATGAATTGTGGATTTTTTGAATATCATGGGGTAGAATAATGATTTTGCATTTTTATGCTTACTGTTCCGTTACATTATTTTCTATGGTAAATTTTGTAAATAAAAAAAAAAATTGTATTACAAAATTAAGTTTAGTTCATAGTTTTGATATTTTTCAAAGTAAATTTTTCTCAGAAACTTGGAAATAATACATTGAAACGTTGACATTTTTCTTAACGTCTAAATTCAATTTTCCACTCGATTGACTGTACTACGTCTAGAAGCCAAAAGGATTGAAACGCATTAACAACGCTTTAAATGTCTTACAAAAAAAAAAAAAAAAAAAATAGAGAGAGAAAAATATTTTAAAGTTTGGAACAAATTTTAATGTGTTCACAAATCTACGTTCTTGTAAGTTTAAAGTAATCAAAAATTTATTCAAAATAATTTTGATTACATTTTGTAAAAATATTTCAAGTTTTTAGTGCATTTTGCAGAGCCTTTTCGCCATTTAGCATAATGCATTTCCGAAACGTAACATTTTTAGATTCTGAACGGAGTGAAGAATGTATTGATTTTACAATGATGTGTGTTTTTTTTTTTTTTTTTTTTTTTTTTTTTTTATTTTTTTATTTTTTTATTTTTGTGTCTGTCGACACGATTTGGGGCAGTAAAAATGCTTCGATTGCCTTATATAGCAACTTTTCTGAAAGGAAATTGAATCTAGTTGGTACTTTGGGGGGTCAAAAGTTAAAAATTTTCAATATTTTTTTAACGCGCCGGGAAAAACCCTTAAAAAATGAGGGAAAAACGGTATATTTTACGCAAAACCAGTTTTCGACAAAATCAAATTTTTTATTTTGCTATAACTCAAAAACTAATCGATGTAAATACTTGAAATTTTCACCAAATGTTTAGATTAGCGTTCTCTATACACCGTTAAATTTTCAAAGTATTTTGACTTTTATTGAGCTAATTATAGACAATTGAAATTTTCAATTTTTTTAAGTATTTTTTTTTAAAATAACGATAAAATTTTTTTTTTTTGCCAGAAAATCTTGAAAATTTAATACAAGGTTTCTTATAAGTTGTTCCATAACTGATAAAAAAAAATCCAAAATCGTAAGTCACAATTTTTTTTTATAAGTGCTCAAAGTTCCAATTTATACGAAATATGTAAAAATTGCGAAAATTTGCAAATAATTTTGTTGTTGAAAAATCGTAAAATTTTTTTCTTTTATAACTAAGTTTTGAAAATTTGGTACAAGGTTTTTCATTAGTTTTTCTTCAATTATCTGCAAAAAAAACTCTACCGGATTCAGACAAAAAAATTTTATGAGTGTTTGAAATTTAAATTTTTACAAAAACACGTTAAACAACGGTTTAGCCTCAAACGATTTTTGCTATTTGTTTTTTTTTCAAAAAGTATAAGTTGTAGAAACTTGAAAATTTTATCAGTTGTTTATATTGGCATTTTCTTTATATAATTTTATTTTCAAAAGATTTCACTCATTTTTAATCAATTTATAGGCATTTGAAATATTCGATTTTTTTTATTTTTTTTTTTATAAATGTTGATAAAAAAAATGTAGCTCAGACGAAATACTTGAAAATTTAATAGAAGGGTCCACATAAGTTGTTCTAACTCCCATTCAAAAATTATAAAAATACATAGGCACAAAATTTTTTTATAAGCGTTTATAAGTGCTAATATTGACAAAATTCGTCAAAATCATGTATATTTGCTATGTATTTTGCAGTTGAAAATTCATAAAATTTTAAGTATTCAAAACTAAGAATTGTAAATTCGGTACAAAGTTTGACATACGTTTTCCTTCAATTATCTGTAAAAAAATTTGCACTGGAATAAAATCAAAAATTTTTATGAGTGTTTGAAATTACAATTTTTTCACATAATCGCGTAAAATAACAATTTAGGCATCATTGATTTTTGATATTTGTTCTTATTCAAAAAGTATAGGTCGTAGAAACTGAAAACTTTTACAAAATGTTTAAATAGGCATTTTCTTTACATAGTTGTATTTTCAAAATATTTCGTTTATTTTTTAGCTATTTATAGGCATTTGAATAATTCGATTTTTCTTAGATTTTTTTTTATAAAAGTCGATAACAATTTTTTGGCCCTACCAAATCGCTTGAAAATTTAATAGAAGGTTTTGAATAAGTTGATCTAAGAGTGATTCAAAAATTATTCAAATACATAAACACAATTTTTTTTTATAAGCAGTTGAAGTTCAAAAATCGACAAAATTTGTCAAAATCACGAATATTTGCAAATTATTTTGTAGTTGAAAATGTATAAAAATTTTTGTATTCAAAGATAAGAAATGAAAATATTATGTAATATCACAGCTGATAAAGATAATTAAATAGATTAAGTTTATTATAATATAATCAGTAGCTGACAGCTGTTCTATACAAAATATTGGTAGATTGTAAACACAAGGTGTATAACGTACCTTTACATGGTTGAATAGAACGTTACTAACTTCCAATTTCCAGTTATTTTAATGTGTGTATCAGTTCCATAAACATGCGGATTTTATATATTATTATTAATTATTAATATTTAAATAGACGTAGCCACGGAGCATTCAGCATATATGGATGGCGGGGTCGGGTGGTGCCGTCACGATAGTGCATTTAGGCAAATAATATGGTATTTACCTACGCCCTATCTATGCACATCCTGGTTTGTCCAATGCTCACGAGCAGAAGTCACATGAATAGACAAATGTAAATTTAACCCAATCTAGGATATTAAAATAAAATATATATTACAATTTAAGGCTGACATCTTCATCTTCGTTCAGAATCGTTTTTTTTTTTATAATATAAAATAATTCCAAAATCTATCCAATAATGCCTAATCTAGCAATGCATCTCGTGTATCCCACCCAACTACTGTATCCTGTACTTAACTTACAATGATTTATCATTGCATTCAAATGTAAAGTACCATACAACTAAACTATCGTAAACCAGGTGATCCCATGATAGAAAGTGCTATACACTCCTCACCATTATCTTGTCCGAGGAGCGAAGCGACGAAGGACGAACTTCCACCACCATTATCTTATCGGCTTTTTTACTCTTAAACTTAGACATATGTTTTACACTGACACAGTTTTTATTATTTATTTCTTCTATTGGTACTTGGAAAAGTTCTTCAGTCGTCACTTGTTTCACGTCTTGTCGAAAACTACTCAATTGAAATTTGCATGAACATGAATCGACAAGGTAATATTTTAGAATACAAAATTTGATTTAGTTTTTTAATCTTATTTTTTTTGCAACATTGCCATGAATAAAATAATAATTTCAAAAGCTTACACAATTAAAGTAAAATAAATTAAAAATATTACAAAAGAATTTTGATTTTTTTCAAATCATATATTTTCATTATTTCGCAATTATAAATTTTTATTTGACAAAAAAAAACATCCTTTAACATTATATTTATTACGTTAAACTCTACAAACTCGATTGGGCCCTTGAACGATTATTGGGTCAGATCATTAGTTTTATTTACTTCCACACAAATTACTCGGATACTCTGCTCCGCCTACTATGTCCACGTGATATGCATGTGTGTGGGTGTGTGTGTGTGTGTGTGTGTGTGTGTGTGTGTGTGTGTGTGTGTGTGTGTGTGTGTGTGTGTGTGTGTGTGTGTGTGTGTGTGTGTGTGTGTGTGTGTGTGTGTGTGTGTGTGTGTGCGTATCATCAGTACACTATCGTTTGATTTAAATAAAGTTCCATTAGTCTCTTTCGCATCAAAAGCATTTAATTTATATTCAAGTAACAAGTACGAGCATAGTGAATCCACGTAATAATGTTATTCCCTCAAGGTAATTATTAAATGTAAGTACACGTATGTTGTAAACTATATCAGCGTGTACATAGGTATTTGACAGATAGTGCAGAATCATCATAGGAACACTTAGTATGATATTATTTAATATAGTACGCCGAGGAGCACTTTATATTAAGTATCATCCCATGGATGTGATACAAGTAGATTTGTCTTCTTGAAAGTCTTAATTATACAATTATTGACGGAGTGTAAATTATTATTACATTTATTGGGACTGGACGCCGCCTAATTTACGTAAACACTGACTACGTGACCTGTCCGCGTGCCAATGAAGTATACGTTTTACCGTTTTTTTATAATTTTTTATTTTTTTGCGTTCATTTTAATTCTATAACACAGCATCGAAATTTCCCTAAACGAACGTGTAAAATTCTAAAAATTACTGAAATGTGTTTTATCATGATAATATTAGTAGAGATGAAAAAAGAATTGAATCGAATTACCATAAAAATAAACGATTCTTATATTAAACCAAAAACACAGTTTTCATTTAAACTAGTTTTAATACATTGGCACATTAGAGTTAAATACAGAATAAATATAAAGGTCATATGATGTATTAGATAATAAAATAAAATCAAATTTACTAGATTTCTACTAAATGATTTATCATAAGCCGACCTGATTTATATTTGTAAAACATTAAAAACGCAAAATCACCAAACCCATCGAATTTTTTCAGATTTTACAAAAATTTAACGCACGTTACGATAAAAAAATAATCGAACGTTTTATCTTGCCAACAGCTCACAAAAGCAACAGTAGCAAACTGAATTTATAGATTTTCATCCGAGTCGCATGAAATGATAATTAGTCGTTTATGTACACACCCTAATGGGCATACGTTGGCGATTATTATGATCAAACTATTTGTCGACGAAAGTTCAATATTGTCGATGAACATTTCGAATTAATTTAGTTTCGGCCTACACAGTGATTTCTACCGACGAGAAAATCTGTGCAAATGATCAGAGTTATGCAGAACCATCCAAACGCAATACAATATAAGAGCAAATATTTTTAGGATTATGTATTTACGTCAATCACGGTGCATTTTCATAAACTTATTCGTATTTCGTAAACCTTATGCATTTTATAATCGACATGAATAGTATCCATAGTGGCTTTGCCTTGAGAATATTAATTAATCGGTTTTGTTTCTGTTAAATAAAAATATACCGTTAAAAACTCGCGAAAAATTCAAAGCAGCGAGTTTTGAAATATTCACACGTCATGTGCTCTTGTAGAGAAATTTAGTTAAATCTTTAATATCGATCGGCGATTTAATAATTTATAGTACACAATAATATGTGATAAAATTACGTCAAGCGCAATACTATGATTAACTTTTTCACATACTTAAAAAAAACGAAGAAAATTAACGGACTAACCTCTGTAAAAGATTTAAGCACCAACATTTTTATTTAAATCCGTTTCATAAAACAGCTATTTTGAATTTTTTTCATCAAAATGGTACAATTAAAGTATAAAAAAAAATTTAATTTGAGTTATAAAAATAAAAAAAAATATCTAAATGCAAATTTTTTGTAGTACACGACTTGAGTATTTATTTCAAAATAAGGTGAAATAATATTAATAGAAAAAAGTTATTGCATCAGTCGAATAGATCTGACTCACTCTGTATATAATACACAGTACATATAATGTAAATATAAAATGGTATGTGAGCCTACGCTTCCAGTCTTTGGTTTATGTCTAACTAACCTGATTTATGTTTTGAAGTATAAAATAATTTTCTTGCTATCGTGTTTAACACAAAATCGTAGTTTTTGAATGTGTTTAAGTTCGTAATTAATTTGTATCTATACAGTAAACAAGTGATTCAGGTCAGTTTATTTTCATATTTAAAAGCTAATTATTTTAATATAATATAACAGCATAGTTGTACCAAAGTTACTCATATGGTGTAATTTATCCTTTTGTGTACAATTATCATGTACTAACAAACAAAAGTCGGATTCAAAACTTTATTTAGTCTATTACTGAGATAAAATTAAAAACATTAAAGTTTATGGCATCTCAATTATAAAATAGAAAATAATAAAACTTCTTAATTGGGTCGAATTACCCTCAATTATAATAAAACATTCTTTACTTCAAAAATATTAAAATATGCATAGGATTTGGGGAAAAAAATGTTGTCGTTAAAATCTCTAAAAATAATACGTATTTTGACTAATTTATTCAAACTTTAATTATTTCTATATTTCTAAAAGATTGATGTTTACTTAAAATTTTGAAATCATTCTTTATTGACTCATAGTTGTTCAAACTAGTCGAAGGTTCCTAATTAAATTTTAAATTTCAAAGAATAAAATCGGACCTGCGTTGTGATAAAAAATGATTGGTTAAATATAAGTATTTGAAAAAATATTGTAAAATATCTTCACGATCATAAAAAATATTCCTCCTGCAAATAATAATAAAATTTTAAGTTAAATAACTATGCCGGAATGATCACGTGTTTATAATATATTATATAGATATTGCTACAAAGTGTAAAATAAATTACAGGTTATATTATATTTAGGTAGGTATATACATTGGCGTAGCATGACCTAATAAACAGGGGGGACTTAAGTCTCGGATAATTTTTACTAAACTACATGTATAAATTTTAGTGTAGATAATAATTATATTTATTGGCTAGTTATTATCTGGTAGATAATACATTTAGGTACACAGATTCCAAGAACTAACATATTATAAGAATTTGAGTTACTAAATAATAATGTTGTTATAGTTTTAATGTTTAATATTAATATTTTATTATATATGGTTTTTAGGAGTCACTAAATATTTTCAACTTTAATCTATAATGTTAAATCTAGTCTACGTTTATTTTTATTGAAAATATTCAAAACATTTTCTTCATTTATTTTGTAAGAAAGGTCTCTTTCTATATGTAGTATAGAAAGGTTTGAAAACCGATCATTCGTCATTGCACTTCTAATCCATGATTTTATACGTTTCATCGCTGAGAAAGAACGTTCACAAGACGCTGGACTAATTGGTATTGTTAATGCAGCTTGCAACAACTTATAGACATTTGGAAACATATTATTGTTTATAATTGGCAAAATGTCATCAACTTCATAATTTTCTTTGCTAATACAATTCCTGGCAACCATCATTTCTGGTTAGTTTTGTTGATGTTCAATACTTTCTAAAAAAATAGTAATTTTAGTAGGTAAGAATATTAATTGTTGTTTCATTAAAAAGCAAATAATTCAAAAAAAAAAAAGTAAGTTAATACATTTTTTTTAAAAAATAATTCACACTAAAAATAAATTTACCTCATATTTTTCAATAAACACCAAACTGTTTTCATAATTTAATTTTAAAAAATTATCTACAGCATTTGCATTATCTAAACTTTCTGTTGAAAACCTCTTTTCCATGCCAACTATGATGCAATCATTTACTCTAAAGTAGGCATTTATTTTCCAGTATTCACATTCAATTTCTTCTTCAGTCATGTTGTCGTGAGTAATTTAGTAGAACATTGATCTCCAATTTTAGAAGAAACATAATAATCTTTAAACTGAGTTGACTCATTTATTTTACGTTTTGTCTTTGATCCTTTTTAAAACAAAAAAATAGGTATTTGTAATTTAATTAAATATCGCGTGCATAAATGAAACATACAATAGTGAAAACAAACATATTTCCAATGATATGTCAAATTTATTGGTAAATGATAAAATGTCAGTCCAAACAAATTTAAAATTTTCATCAAAGCGATTACTTTTAAATGTTTTTATTACACCATTTATTAAAATAACTGCTTTACCTAAAGTTACTTTTTTTTTGGTACTTAAAATATTCATTTTGCTTAATATATCTTCAAATAAAAACAAAAATACTACAAATGATCCTTTTCTCATCATTGATTGGATTCCTGAATTGTAAGTAAAACAACCAAATATATTTGAGATACAAGTTAACAAATTAAAAATGTATTTATTTATTGGAAAAGTGAATATACCTATTGCTTGTGCAACATCCATGTCGTTATTATTATTAATATCTTCTGTTAAAATTTCTAAAATTATTAATGTTAACAGGGAGACGGAGTGGCCGAGTGGAACCAGGCATCACTGCTGAGGCACACTGTCGCCGGTTCAAACCTCGGTCACGGGCGGCTCTCTCTCTCTGGGCAGGCGACTGTCTAGAGAGAGCGGCCGCCATCTCCCCTGTGCAGAAGGCAACGGGAAACCACTGCACAGTACAAACCCTTCCCTAGTAACACCTTCTTCTAGGTGCAAACCAACCCTCGGGTTGTTGACCCTAAGAAGAAGAAGAATGTTAACAATAGTACTTAATGTACTTGCTACGTCATGGTTAGACTTATTTTTGAAATTAAATATACTAAACATATTTAATAAAATAATAATGTAATGTAAAAACTATTATTGCACTAGAAACATTTATGTAATTGTAATAGTCAAAATTCACGAAATCACGACTATGGAGTATGGAGTGCAGACAGGTCACAATAATTAAGGTGTATGATAAGGAATCTATCATGATCAGCAGTGTGTTATTTTCTATAGACATAATTTTAGCTATAAAAAAACCCATGATAATTTCATGTATAAATTTCTATTTTTAAAATAAAATGAATAATACAATATTGGAAAATATCATTACAGTGTTGCCGTTAGACGTGACGGAAAATGTTTGATATAACTATGTCACCGTCAGAGGACAATACTTTAATTTAAATTTCCAAAAAAATAATATTTTATTATATATACGGGGGGACTACAGTCATATTTGGGGGGACTATCGTCCCCAAAGTCCCCCCATGCTATGCCAATATTTATACCGTATATATTGAATATTGAATTTATTAGACGCAAATAGTATCAAAAAATGTATAGTAATTATTATTATTGCATTATACACACTCACACATACACATATATATATATATATATATATATATATATATATATATATATATATATATATATATATATATATATATATATATATATATATATATATATATAGGTATATTTTTTTTCAATGACAATTTGTGTTCACGCTATCCACTATACCATATAGCATTTGAAAGGGAATATTAAAAATTATTTTTCAACATTATGTTGGTGTACATGAAGTTGTACGTTAAAAATATATCGTTTTATTAACGTTACTTTATTCAACGAACTTACATTGGTAGTAACTACCCACTGTAACAGTGGTGCTCTGGGGCAAACTCTTCTTCGACCGACTTATCCTCCCTTGTTTACATTTATATTATATACGGTGTTAAGAATTTTTTTACAGGAAAAATATCACGAAAATGAGAACCTAGTAATAACATCATCATTAAATACAATTTTAAAGAAATGTCCCTGTGAAGTTTATTTAATAAAGAAAAAGTAAAAATTATAAGTAAATAATGATTTATACATGACATTATATTATCTATATATATGTAGTCTGAAAAAAAATAAACATTCTTAAACGTCAAAAATGAATTTAATGACTTATAAGATGTCAAGAACACTCGTAGAAAGTTAGTAGAATGACAAATAGTGATAATGATAATTTAATCAATATGATTTATCACGTTTTTTTCTCTATGGTTTATTAATTGTTAAGTATAATTTCGAAATTCATTAATTTTAAGTATATTAAGACTTGTGCACGTTGTCGTGTTCTTATTTGCTTGACACGGGCACAATTGTACTGGTTTTTTTTCTTGACTTAGCATTTAAAGGTTATAAATCAGAGAGAAGAGGTTTATTGCAGGGAGGATCACTGCCTTAATTTCTTATTCTGGAAAAAAATTCGTATTAGTATATTTTATCGAATAGATTATTTTCAGTATATTTTTCTTCATTAAACTGTATGCATATATTATGCATACTTTCTAGTTTCTATTACGAATTTCATTATAACACGCTTTCACATTCATTCCGGTATCAATATGATTACGATTTACCGAACCCACGACCATCCAACAACTCTGCACTGATCAATCCAAAAGTCTGTGAGCTGCGACTTCTGACAAACACAGTTCACCGCGCCAATGTGTGGCACTGCGAAGTCGGGTTAGGTGTTTATAGCGTGTTCCAAGGTTCCCACGAGAATTCGCCGCGTTCAAATATAGGGCAAATGCGAAGAGTTCGTAGATTGTATTATCACGCCCGTTCGCATTTCGAAACGGTACGTCTCTACGGACGCCCTACATATTGTGCACAATAATGCAATACGACACGTCGCACAGTCGAGATCAACAGCTATGACAACAATAAAAGCTTATCGTCAAAAAGCGTAACGTGTACCTACCCCGTGATAGAAAAGTTAGTTCCGATCCACATGATTTAATCGTAACATGGATATTCCGTTGTTTCACCGCCAAAAAATACCTAATGAAATAATAATATTAATAATAATAATAATAATAATAATAATAATTATATTAATAATTATAATAATAATAATAATAATAAAAAAAATAATAATATAACGGAGTCCCTATAATGCATTGGCATATCAGGTCTCCGATAAAATCGACCGTCACTTGTGTACGATTTATACTCGTTCACTGAACACTTGTATCCGTTATAAAAATCATCTACGTGGGTTTCACAATTCGCACGGATAAAAACTTTTTTTTTAAATCCTACGAAAAAATTGTGCTAACGTGCATCACACACATTCAAAACAGTTCATACAATCAAGTCGACAGATTTACATAAGAATAATATAAATGCTACTAGCCAATTGAGAATATTTCATTATGTAACTATTTAATACTTTAAACGTCAATCATGAAATTCAATTTAAATTATTGTTGTACGGGGGATGTAAAACTCAGGTCGCGAGTGAAAACTCGGAGGGAGTACGAATTCCTAATAATTTATTAACAGCTAAAAACATTATTTATACACGGCATGTCATTTTAAAAACCAATTGTAAAACGGGGATGGTAATATACGAACCCCGGTCTCTTTTTCCTTTCATTCTCCTCCAAACCATTTTATTAGATACTTGCGCCCTAAGTACCTGTACAATTAGTGTCCGTGCGTGGGAGAAACGTTTTAGTTAAACCGTGTAACTTACGAATCAAAAGACAAAAATTTAAATCTAATGTGCCACCGGATTAAAATGTTATCCATCTTTGCACACGCACAAACGTCAGCCTCCCTACAAGAGCTTATCGAAAATATTGTGTCTTTCGTTGCAGGACTTCAATTCGGTGTTAGTCAATGGATCTTGTCAGATACCGGACCCTCTGTACAAACTGATCGGATCCATAGTGAGCTTCTACATTCCTCTGGGAGTGATGATACTCACATACACGTGGACCGTCCGGCTTTTGGCAGCGAAGAGACAAAACCTACAGACGGGCATCACGCACATTTCGAATCATCAAAGTAAGTCGATCCAAAATGAGTCATTTTTATACTGTCGATCCTACTGTTGGCGAATCGGTATCGTGGTCGTCCCATATTATGAACCGTAACGCGCGTTTCGTTATTGTTTATTACAGCGCGAATCATCCCCGTATAATTGCACTATAATACTGCTCGTGATTTCGTACATTCAATCAAATGGATCGTACGTAATATTCAATCGTTTGAAATACGACGAATTGTTGAAATACCGGAAAATTTGATCGAAAACTTCTTTTGTCAATGCTCAATATATTCCGGGAAAAAACTTAGTTTGGAACGTTGACAAACAAAAAAAAAAAAAAACAACGAATAAAAGAAAATAAACTGCAAGTGTGGCTGTTGAATTTATTACACTCAAAATACTGTGATAAAGAATTTATTGAGCTTTCTTTGTATTATTAAATAAAAATTTATCGCTGTAATGACTCAATAAGAAAACTTATGTCTAACTAAATATTGTTAAAAACAATATTCTGTAAAAACTTATTTTGATGATCGTCAGAAGATTAATTACAATTATAGAATCTATAGTTATGTATCTAATCTCTTTTTTGGAGTAAATTAGCACTATTATTATTTCATGATTCTTATAATAGCCCTTAAGCAGATTACAAATGAGGCGCATGTAGGACTTAAGTCAGGTGATTTTTTTGAGTTTTCTTCAATTATTCTGACTGTTGAATGACTGTGAATAATTTATCCATCTACACACACACACACACACACACACACACACACACACACACACACACACACACACACACACACACACACACACACACACACACACACACACACACACACACACACATGCGCATATATATATTTATATATAGTACAGTTTTATTATATACTCTAACTATGCACATAAGTACTTGCTTTTCTCATCATTCAAATGTCGAAAAATCCATTATTTTCATTATCTTTCAGCAAATTTAAGTAAATGACTGAAGTCCCAGGTTTATATTATATCACCAGGGACAGAAATATTTTACATTGCCTTAAAATCACTTAATAATCCTTTAGACTTTTCGTTAACGTTTTCATCTCAATTTACTTAAGTAGTTTCAATATAAGAGTAGCTTCATACAATAAGTAGGTGTGATGCAAAATAAATATAATTTTAAATTACGTTTGTATACCACTGTAGTTCAATTTTATTTTAATAACTAAATTGGACTTTTATAAAATAATAATACTTCCGACCCATTTCATATTGTATGGTGGTAAAACTATTTTCACATCGATGACTTTTTTCACAATGTTTCTAAAATATTTAACAGTAATTTGGATCATGATTGGTTTCAATCTTTAGATTATTACATATATGATATAGTGTAATAACTAATAGTATATATATATATATATATATATATATGGGAAACCGTTATCACATAGTCTCGATAACCAACTTTCTTTCAAACGTATATGACACATACACGTATTACTCATACATATTTAAGTTCGCACGTTTACGAATGAAATGAAATATTTATAACACAATCACCGTTCGCATATATATTTAATACTAGATGACATAATCTAAGGGTTTTTTCATTTTTGATATGTAACGTATTAGGTAGAGTATACCTCATTTAAACACGTAGTATTGTCACAATTATATTGTGACGGCAAATACGATGTAGTACATTTTTTTACCGGCTAATAACAATTTTACCGAGTTATTTAGTCGTATACAATAATACATTTTTCTTCTAAAACGAAATACAGCCAAACCTCTAAATACCGTACAATCTCGGAAACCGAAATATTTCCCGTTATTTAGAGGTGTCCGCTACTTAGAAGTGTCTTTTAAGGAAGGTTTCACTGTATATTTATAATATAAATTCGTCCTAGTTTACACCAAGGCAGTGTTTTACTCAATAAAAATACCCGGTATATTATCATACTTCCTTCATATTTAGTTGGTGATTTTGAGTAAAGTGATATTATATAAATATATAAAATATTAAATTGTCTAGTATTTTACTATCAAAAATTTAACATTTCATTTCTATATGTTATAATTTCAAATATGGCATAAAAATACAATTTAAAATATATGGTAAGACCAATAGGTCTTTCACTTTATACTCCATTCAAGACATATCCTTCATAGGGTTCCGTCAGTTTGCGTATTTTCGTCACCAACAAAAATTTTAAAACACCGACAATCGTTTAGACACCGTCTTCATCGCGTGAAAATTTATTCGTTTTTGAGTTTTCTCGTGGAAGTGGAACGCCGTGCGTTTTATATCGTGCAGACACGAGTATTGACAAAAACAATATTACAAAATAGTTTATATCAGCGTGTTGTACGTGCCTATGTCTAGTACCACATTTGATAAGTGTATGATAAAAATCATTTTTTAATGCAAATCCATTTTCTAGTGGTTGTAAAAAAAAAAAAAAATCCCGATAAACGAAACATATATTTTATATTACAATATTTTCCATAATTTTTTCCACCCCTGCGGGAAAACCAAGATGCACCAAGTGTTCCGGAATAAAAAAAAAATCAGTGTAGGTAGATTTTTATCCGTACGCAATACCGGGTACGACAGGCGTGATTTTGCCATTAAAGTGTGGGGAAAAGAAAAATTGTATTGTTATATTTTCGTTATTTCTCTAGGCATTGTGCATTAAATTTATTGAAATTTTGAAATCACTAAAATAAAAAACAACTCAAAAACAATAAATACAACACGTTTAATGTTCAACGCTCACAGCGGACGAGAGCAAGTTATTCCACTTCTATACTATTTACGTATTTCATTTGACATGCCTTTCGATGTTTCTCGGGCTAACGAGTGCCCGAGTTGTATACATTCATTAATTTTTTAAACGTGATAAATATTTTAAGCGCAAATCTGGCTTAAACAACAATTTTTTATACCAAGGAAATATCACTTATCCTAATTCTTGCATCAACAATATTGCTTTAATGAATTTTTATTTATTTTTCGTTTCGTGTTGGTACACTGTTAAAAAAAACATAATATTGTATCATTAATTATAATAATGATTGAACATAATCGGTTTATTTCAAATCTTAATAAAAAATGTCTAAAAGAATTCACTAAAAAAAATTATATACATATTATGCACATTATTTTTAACCATTGAAAAAAAATATGATTAATTTTAATTAAAAAAATAATAAACTCGAAACTAAAGAAGGACAGCAGTGTTATATATAATTACAAATACTGGTGCAAAACTTCTTTTGAACGTCTACATTTTTCAATCATTACTTTCTTATAGTTTTGATAATTATTACTATTACAATTATTATAATTTTTTACTGTTTCGTTTTCGCTTAACACGCATTTAATTGGCGTAAAAAGCAAAAAAAAAAAATAATAATAATTATAATAATAGGTACGTGTTAAAAGTAGTTATATTTTGGATTCTGAGTGAAACGAAGGATCTATTGATTTTACAAAGATGTTTACTTTTTTAGCTCCGTTATCACTTTTTGGTACATTAACCTTTTTCCAAAAGTTTCATCGAACTCTGTAGATCGGAAATCGCACGCAAATGGAACTTTGAGGGTTCGTTTTTTTTCTTCGCACAATAGTTTTTTCCAGGCATGAAAAAAACTGCCGAAAAACTGAGAAAAATTAACCGCAAATGACACTTTTACCAAAGTGGTTTTAGTTATTTTGTCATAATTCTAAAAGTAATGTAGACAAAAATCTGAAAATTTTACCATATACGAGTATTAATGACATATTGTCACATACTCAATGCGAGTTTAAAAAAATAATTTAAAATATTTGAGCTAAAAATAGAACTTTGGAAATACCATGATTTTAAACTTTTATCTCTGATAACATTTTTGATATTTGGCTAAAAATGTAATATGACCTAAGGTCATTGACCTTGCTCAAAAAATTTATCAAATGATAATGAAAAAACTTCAAAAATCGTGACTCAGGATTTATATAATCACAATGAAACTTTGGATGTAGATAAAAAACATGTTTTGAATCTTTCAATTATAAAAAAGACATTTTTGTCGAACAATCATAATATCTAATACATTTTAAAAATAAAACTTACCAGCAATGAGACTAAAAATGGTAAAATATTTAAACGGTATATTATTTTATACCAAAGCTTTGCTCAGAATCATATAAATAAAGGAATCATTTGTAGTTTCTTTAAAGTTCAACACTCTCCATTTCATTATTATGTTCTTGGAGCATAGCATACCCGTTTTGCGAATTATATCCGGTTTTTTATACTTGTCTTTTGACCAAAAACGTTGAAGCGTGCGGGCGTGTACACACACACACACACACACACACACACACACACACACACATACCACATTGTTGGCTTTGTCCATTTATCACCGACGACGAAAAACTTTGTTTCTGTGCTATCGCAACAAGTGATTTATATTAGAAACGGTGGTAAAAAAAACGTAGCTTACCTATATATAATATTATTAAATAATAACATACGAGTAAATGTATTATTTGTTACCATATAATAATCAGTGCTTCATCAGTTAACGGAAAGTTGTACGTGTATGTGTTGGCTTTCCGGCCGGAATACCGATTGCCTACTTTATGTGATATGGAACGTTACGAAATATCTATAGTAATGTTTTTTTAGCACGCACCACTGCCACCCTAAAAAAATGATTCAAGAATACCGCATTTTTTTCTCATTTTCACCGATAAAAAAGTTAAGAAAAGTTAATATTTTGTAAACCAGTGATCATATTCAATAGGATTAAAGAGACCGTTTCCAATGGAAAAGAAAATTGCAAACAAATTCATGTTAATCACTTTGCCGCATCGTCGTAAACTACTTACGAAATCTATTCCCCCATTTACATATTTTGATGTTTGTTACAGAGTGTATTTTTTTATTTTTTTTTTACTAACGTATTCAACTGAAATTGATAAAATGTAATTCTTCTGAAATCCTATGCAAATATTTCCATTCAATTTTCATTGATAATCCTATTTTTAAATTGATTAACAATGACTCATATGTATATGCAATCCCTGTAGGTATTTTATAATCGGAAATTTATCGAATTCGTTTAACTAGACATTTTTTACGATTTATCCTATGTCAACCGTTAATGAAGTGAAAAAAAAGTTTTTTCTATACGAATTTCAACGCTCGCCAGAGCAATATTTTTAAATTAAAAACGTACCGTCGAACGATTTACTCCCCTGTCCATCATGCAGGCGTTTTAAAAACATATGATCAATAACGTTACGGTGTGATCCCAGTACTAACGGTTATTAAACCGCGTCAGGTACACGGCCGGACGAGGATAATGACACGAGCTTTATGCTGTAAAATTAAATTTGAATAGTTTTATTTCATACATTTCCCCCAGGCCGAATAACGAAAAGGTGAAATTTGCACGCCGAAAATGGACTTTTGACGTCATTAAACCCTGACGGTTTTGCTAGTAGTTTTTGTATTAATTTTGTATTTTCTCCAACATTTCAATGCAAACAATAATTCTCCAGTCTCGTAATGTGATGATTTGTCATCGGTTTATTTGAAGAGCAAATGGAACGGAAAGGGTTTACTCACTCGAAACTATATTTTTGTATCTACAATGAAATCAATACATTATATTATGATATTTTATAATATTTGGGGGGGAAATGGAAAAAAGAACACTAAAAGATATTGTGTTATGGAAGAACATATTTTAAAGTGCTCGCCATTCCATACACACGTACATTACGTCTTACAAAAATCACACATACACACACACACGCGCGCGCGCGTGCGGACGCAACAAAAATCGCGTGTTTTCGAACATTTAGCGTGGCTGTGGGCTTTAAATGCTTTTAAATTTTACACTTGCGCAAATAAAACGCACTGTAAAATCCAAATGCACAATATTAAAATATAATATATTAAGACGTGCGCTCCACACACCACACAATTTTGTTTTCTGTAGGCCGTTTTACCCGTTTGGTGTTAAATGATTTTTTTTTGTCATGTTTAAATGCATAATACCTAAACAATGTGCGAAACTTTAAATGATCAACATTATTTTATCGATTTACTCACTGTACTACCACGCCAATATCCATTAACAAATTGAATTACTAATTATATAATAATTATTGGTAAAACTACCTACTTAAATAAGTGGCTTATTTTTAGTCCGAACCCTGATAGTGATCCCACTGAAAATTCACCGTCGAGATTGAAAATAAAAACATTAAACACACGTAAAATTTAATAAATTACACTGATGAAATAAAATATAATTTATGTGTAGTGAATAATTCGTTTAAGACTGAGACAAAACCAATTCCGATCAGATCAAACACCCGGCTATTTCCTCAACATAAAATACATTTTGTGGGGGCAGGGTCTGAATTTCTTCTACTGTTACTAAGAAAACAACAAGACTGAATAAACCAAGAAAAATATGGATGAACCTGAGCGTGTTCATCGCGTGTCATAGTGTTACAGAATAATGTTGTTAACAAACGAAACCCCGTATACGATATTTTTGGTCTACTATAAGTATTCAGAAAACTTAAGTATTATTTACAAAATAAAAAAAAAAATGTTTAATATTTAAATGTGAAATATTATATTTTCACGTCTTGAGCTCCCAACGTTGGTTTTAATGAACTTCAAAATACTTGAATTCTATACATTTATGAGTGAAGGAGGGGTTGGTGGGCCATCCAGTTTTCTTCAAATAGCATTTGATTTTAAATAACATAATTACATAATAGAACGCTAGGGGTAAAGGAACGAAAAATACGGGGGGCACGTGAATATTACGTTAATACACTATACACGCACGGTCAAAACGGTCGGAACGATATTCGTTCAAAACGTACGCCCCCCTCCCCCATTCCCCATCGTCATCCGCCTTTGAACGACCGCGTGCGTGCTGCGCTGGTCTACTATTGTAAAAATAAAACACACAAACAAAAGTTATCCAACGGTCGACGAGCACTCGTCCGCGACAATGACGCGTGGTAATCGGAGTAAAATATTCTGCGCGCATATACTATCGTATATTTTACAGTACGGTGGAGCCGCGTGCGACCTTAACAAAAAAATAAGAAAAAAAAACTGAAAAACAGAGCCCACGACAGACGTTTTAAAACGACGACTTCACCACCGTTGTTTTTCCGAATACGAAACGGGTGGCCCTACTAGCCACGCGCTCGTGTCGCATGAATAATTCATTTTACGCCACAAACGATCGCCCACCGACCGCCACGCGACTACTACGCTCGCGGTAATAATAGCGTTATCGTTGTCGTCGCGACCGAGGCAAGATAATATTTTCGAATATTTCGGTAATTTTTTTTTTGAGGATGAAAATGCGTTTATTACCACTGCCGTTGGTGGTAAAATTAATACTATGCGGTGTGAGCGTCTATTATTCGCGCGACCCGTATTATGGACGTCAGTAATAAGTAGGTGTGAAAAGTTTTAGGAATCGCATATATGTGTCAATTCCTTCTATGTTTAGCTAAGTGAGCTAATGATTGGTTCCATAACTAAGTGAGTTCATGTTGGTGTTTTTATTTTTTTCATTTTTGCATATTTTAGCAATTTGTTTAAGAGTCACATATCATGATGATTTTTTTGTGCGTATAAATGCATTTTAGTAAAATTTATTAACAAATTTACAAGTATGAAAACAAATGAAATATGAGTGTTACAATGTTTATAAAAATTTTAATTTTTGGACGTTTTTCCTGTTTAAACAATATTCATTTAGTTAACCACCGTTATTTAGATGTTCAAAAATAACTTTATAGCCAGTTTTCTTTACTTACAAGTAAAATTCATTTATTTATTATCTATAAATTATTATTTATCATCTGTCATCATGAAACGTATTATTCGAATTGTTTTAAAAAAATATTCACAAAAATAAAATTCCACATATTTTTCATATCTAGTGTTTTTAACAATATTTTTACGGATTTGGATGCATATTTTCCATTTTTCATTAATATTTAGCTAATCTTATCTAGAAAATTTCTCATCCCTTGCATTAAGAGTAGTTAACAATAGCCTAGACTACAACCCACAATGCCACGATTAGAGCCTATAGTACACAGTACAACATATTCGACGTTTAATTCGTAATAATGGTCTGTGGGACCGACACGAAAAATGGACTCTTTTTCGTTTCGAGACGGGCAATATTTTATTACTAACGTTTCTTCTAATTAGTGTAAATAATTCAATAGACAGGTTGTTTGTTCTTTGAACATACTTGCCCCTTTATGACCCTGTACAATATACATGCATTTATGTGTTACGCCAAATTTAATACGTTTAATAATAATATAGTTTGTTTATGAAAAAAAAAAATTATCTGCATGGTTTTTAGTTGACATAAATGGCGTGAACACTTGAACAGAAAAGTAAGGATTCCACTAACTTTCATTAACCACTGTTATTCTAAGTTTTTAACGTTTGTACCTAAAAACACGAGTAGTTCCTAAGAAAACAAATTAAAATATTACCGTTGAAAAAAATTATTTTCTCAGAAGAATGAGTTAAAACTAAAACACTTAAAAATAGTCACGTAGATAAAAAAAATACATTAATTTTTCAATTTACTAGTGTTTTTTTTTGTTTTTGTTCTTTTTTTTTTTTAAATATTGTCTATAAAAAGATTAATACTGTTTATGTACTACGCAATACCGAGTCACGAATTAACGAATGATGTCAGTAAAAAAAAAAAAAAAAAAAAAGGAAAGAAAAAAAGTGCCATCCTAAACCTTGCGGTCCCTCCGCTAACGGCCGAAAGTGACGGCCGGCCGGGCAGACGCTCGTCCGGGAGTTGGCTAATCGTTCTCCGGACCCGTCGTCCGTGCATCCACTACACACGTACCCCGTGGCGTTCGATTCGATTGCGTGCGGAATGCCGGACAGGTCGGGAACCGGACCCGGGAAAACGACTGCTCGCCCGGACAAACGTGTGTATTGTGTTATATTGTATTATATTTTGTCATGGCACTGCGTCGCGGACCGCTGACAGGTACCTATATCCTCCGATTCGCCGTAACAGCCATCGCTTTGTCCATTCACGTAGCGTCACACAGGTATCTGCGGCGCCGACAGTCATATTGTGCGCGGACGGCGGTGATTTGTCGACGGTCGCGTGTTTTTGCAGCGAGTGAGCAAAAGGCGATTTTCCGTTTACCTCTCTCTCTCTCTCTCTCTCTCTCTCTCTCTCTCTCTCTCTCTCTCTCTCTCTCTCTCTCTCTCTCTCTCTCTCTCTCTCTCTCTCTCTTTATCTATCTGTCTATCGATCAATCTCTCGGAAACACCGGCGGATCTTTATGATCTACGATTTATCAACGTGATAAACGCACGCCACCGACCTGGATATAACGTTTTCGCCACGAACTCGTCGTCGTCAAATCGCCCGCAATAGGTCATATGGAATCGCGTGTGCAAATGAAATCGTTATTGTATAATGGAATTTAATATCGCACGCGGAATCGTCCGCGGCCGCCGACCGTATATTTCAGGCCGTCGCCGCCGTTTTTCGGAAAAACTACCTTCACGCGCGCGATTATCGTCGGCACGGGACGCTCAAAATCCGTTATTTTTCCGACAGAAACGACAAAACGCCCAGAATTCTGTCGAGTGAAAAATCGATTTTCGCGCGCGCATTACTACGAATACGCAGTGAAATTAACAGCCGCAGTGCACTGCGGTGAATAGTTTTTGTAGCTGACGCGACTATATGTATGAAATAATAATAATAATAAAGTTTTATTCGAATAGTTCTTTTAAAAATTGAGGAAATAATTAACTTCACTGTAAAACTAAACACTTCACTCAGAATCTAAAACAATCGTATTAAATATTGATAGGGAAATCAAGTGTTTGTAATGAAATAATACAACAAAACGAGGAATATGAAAAATATTACATAAAAAATAAATGTGATACATTGTACTTACTCCCATTAATTATGCTACAGGCCATAATATACAAAAAAATGTCTTATCTAAAACGTAACTAGTTGATCTCTAAAAATACTAAAAAACACACTCTATTTTATACATAAAATTGTATATTTATATTGTGTGTATATATATTTGCTTCAAACGTAGTGTGATTTTCAAAATCTACTAAATGAAATATTTAATTAATTTGAAAAGATTTTATCTTTTATACTTGCATGTAGATGTTTTCGTAATTATAATTAATGTGTATGATTTGTTAAATATTATGTATTTTATTTCGGAAAACATATCACAAAATCCTTTTTTTACATTCGTGAAACTTCCACGACGATCAATCTTTTATAATGATAACAACAAACATTTAACAGATAATAATTTATTATTTTATTTTACAGTAACAATGATAATCTACGATTCATAATTAATTGCAAATGAATCTGCATCAAAAATTAAATGTTCACGTAGGCACATTTTCAAAAAGTAAACAGAATATACATGGTGTCTTGATTATGTAGAAAAAACGTTCGTAATTGAATGATATATTAAAGGACATTAAATCGTAGAATCAAGCCGTATTTTAAATAGATTATTGTACATTTATTTTGTGATTCTGCGTTAAAAGGCCACGCCATTAGACTACAGAGTAAAAAAAAAAAAAAGGTGGATGTACAAGGTTATCGCTAAATGTGGAGGAATCTGTTAAATGTAGAACGAAAACAAGGAAAAGCGTAATATACGCAAAATATAGGACAGTGAATAAATAAAATCGAGCAAAGGGTGAAAAAATCAAAGACAAATATTTCACTGACGCCCTTAAATACCTGAAAAATGTACAAAGCACAACTATTAAAGTCAGTGGTAATTAAATAAAATAAGTTAATAGTATCATAATTTCGACTTTAGCCTTAACAAAAACCAATTTTTCTTAGATTTCTTTTATAGTACACAGTTTATTTTGATGATTAAATGTGTTGAATTATTGGTTCATTATTGTGTTTTGTAAGTGTCTGAACAAAAATAAATTAAATTAATAATAACTATTAATACTTATGCATAATATTGTATGGTTTTTATTAATAAATCTAAATAAACATTTATCTTATTAATCTTTTTGTACAATTATTGGTATCTCTGAATCAAGATGAATTTTATATAATGTAGTAAAAATATTGAATATCTATTGTACATAGATAATATTGTGATAATTTCTGCCATAGTTACATTATAACATGGCTTGTTCGACTTCCTTTAAATATTTTTCAATTAATTATTTGCATCTTGCTTTTTTTTCAGTACTGTCAACACATTTATTTCTTAAAGCCAATAACCTCTGACATTGCCATTTCCTTTTTATAATGTCAATGTCTTGGCGTTTTCGTATTCCTGCGCCACATAAATGTACAAATGCTCTACGACATTAAAAACACGTCAAGGAGGATTTGTGAATTTCTGACACAAGGACAATATCACCATACCTGCGAGCTAACTGCAATAATTAAAATGCCTTTAATATGTTCTTTGACTTACTTATTTTTCCACTCGCGTGTCGAGTCACGGTGGATAACTGAATCATAGCTAATTATACAATATGTCTTGCGATCCAGAATTTTTCCGTAAACCTTAAAAGTAGGGATATAAAATTCATTGTTTCAGAGCTTGCGCTAAAGAAATATTAGAGCTGCACTTACAGTTTTACAAAAATAAATAAATTTGATGCTCGCTTCGCTCGCACATAAAAAATAACACATACTATCATACATATTAAATAATATTATATTATACGTCATAATGTAGACAACGGCCATGACCACGGTTTTAGAACCGTTTTGTGACCGTAGTTTTAATCTTTTGATAATCATAGATAAATATATTTTATTATCAATGTTTTAATCGTAATTTCTAATAATTTCAGGAAACAAAATATCAAATGGTACCTATTATGTTACAAGCTCATAGACATATAAAATTAATTAATAAAAATTCAAATCATAATATGTTTCGTAAACTGCACAACATTTAAATAAGAACTGCACATTTTAATTTAGAACTGCACATTGTACGCACAACTGCACATTAGCGCAAGCTCTGCATTGTTTAATAATTAAGGACGCATTTAATTCATTAAACAATATTAGATTAAGTTGGCACTTAATAATATTATGATTACACCTACTTCAAGGAGAAATGTTTTTTTTTCTACACAACGGCTTTTATACAGAATCTTAATCAAGATATGAGATCATTTTTTCTACGTTCTAAGGCGTATCGTAAATAAGTACCATACATAAGAGGTTACATAAGTATAGAAATTAAACTGCAATTAATTATGTACGGTTTTTATAAATACACATAATACCATAACATAGAACTATACTTGTTTATATTTTCCAATAGGTACAGGTTCCAATGCATCACATTTTTGAATAAATTATTAATACAATTTTTTTATACATCGTCAACATATACTCGTACAAAAGATAAATCGACTAAGGATGTAATTGAACCCATACTATTAACGGCAAACATAAATCCAAGGAATCTTTTAAATATTAAACCGATTCAATTTTTTCAAAACTTTTTTCAATTTATTTTGTAATACGTCAATAATATATGGTGCGAATTTCAAATTTCTAACAACATCAATTTTGTAGTTATGACAAAATCACAAAAATCGATTTTATGAAAGTGTCGTTTAAGGTGAATTTTGCCGTTTTTACTCCACTTTCGGCAGTTTTTCCTCTCGTCTGAAAAAACTATTGAAATGAGAGATTAATAATAAGCCATCAAAGTACCATTTATATAACATTTTCCATCTATAGAGTTTCTTGATAAAATTTTTGGACAGCATTTATTACCTCAAAAAGTGTCTCCAGAAGAAAGAAGAATTCAATCAAATAAAAATCAAATTAAACCTCATTGTTTAATATTAGTAAAACCAATAGATCCTTTGCTGCTCTCGGAATCAAAAAAAAAAAAAAAATTTACACGTACAATGTCCCATAAACTTCATAAAAACAATGTTAATATTAGCCTTTAGATTTTGCTTTGTTTTTTCTTTTTACATAATAATTTCATAAAAATGTCATATCACACAAATCACGCAGAACTGACCATCAGTCGTCCAATGTTTAACATACTATTTTACAAGTGTAGTATAGGGAAAACGATTAAAGTTAAACTGCGTAAGACGTACAAACGAGTATCCGCTTAGCTCTCGTTCTACGCCAGCAACAGTATCGTCTCTGATTCACCCGAATCGACTGTTTTCATACTATAATAATGTATTATATTCACGTTTGTAGTGCCGCCGTCGGTTCTTCGTTGGAGTTCGTCTGCACGAGAGTAATCTCATGAATTGGATTTTCCGATTGCGCACACCATAACACAATACGCGTTAACGATCATAATAATGTGACGTCGTCGTCATAGTTATCTGGCGTGGGTACGTCGTACACTCCAAATGACGTCACACACGTGCTTGAAAATCATAAATTGAAACAATACTCGTATTATTGCCATCGTAAATACGTCCACGCGGTCCTGGAAAATTTCGTAAATCGAGATGAAACGGTATTTGGAAAACCGAACCGGAGACTCTGCTGCATTTTTTACCGTCACGAAAACACAGTGATATTGCACGGTTTTGACGGAATAGCTGCGATGAGTGTATTTCGTCACGATTGAAGCCGGTTAACGGACGTCTGCACGAAATCTAAACGAAGGATCTATTGGTTTTACAATGATAATTTTTTTCTTCCTTTATTTTCAATGTTTTATTTTTTTTGTTTTTCGACACATTTTGGTACACTTAACTTTTTTCAAAAGTTACTGTTAGTTCATACTGTTACGTTGAGCTAATGGTTCTGTTGCATACAGCTACTGGTACTACGAGGGTTCATTTTTCCTTCCTTTTAGTTTTTCCAGGCGTGAGGAAAATCGGAGTAAAAATGGTTGACTCTACCGTAAACTACACGTTCACTAAAACGAATTTAGTTATTTAGTCATAACTCCAAAAGTAATATTGCTAGAAGCTTGAAGTTATCATCATTCATTCGTAAATCGTAATATATCACTACATTTTAACATTTTTACATTTTACATTTGTGTTTGAAATTTGAAAATTTCACCAATTTTTACTACAGTTTTTCATTATTTTTAAATAAATTAGTTTAAAGTCAAATGATTATTTAAGTTTTCTCAGAATCGTTTCCAGAAAACTGAATTACCATTGATTGATGTACCTACGCATATGACACGAATACCCGGAACTCGGCTTATGTATGGCAGTGGAAGAGACTTAAGTTCAATTAGGGAGTAGACCTAAAAAGCTGGGAACCACTTTTATAAAAAATATCACGAAAGATGAACTAATTTAATCGGTTAATTGGTAAAATTTACGATTACTAATAAATTGACCACAAATCGCTTAGAAAGATCAAGCGCCAACAATTTAGAGGATATAGAACCGTCTTCAATGTTATAGTTACAAGTTTATATAATCAGGTTTATCAACAGGTGCTTATGTTACTTTGCAGCACTACTTTGTGATGGAAAATATTTTTTTTTAAACATCTATGGCTCGTTTCACGTAGGTGACAGGCACGGGTTGAGCGCGTTTTCTCGATTTAGCCGATCTCTTGTGACGACGTCAGCCGCACGGACGCGTCGCGTCGAGCACGAGCTGAGCGGGCGCGTCCGACGCGGGCCCCAACCACCGCCGGACCGTGGATTCCACGACATTCGCCCGCGGACTTTTCCTCTCGACGACGAATACTCGCGTACATTTTTCTCGTTAGTGGTTTGCACGCCACCGGCATTTCCAAGCTTAGAACCGGCCTGCAAGAGAAATATGTCGTTTCCTATACATGTTTCACAAACAGACGCGTTTAACTAATGTTATATTTTAGTTGAATGAACAACTTGCAAAAAATTATACCCAAATAAAAAAAAACTTGAAATATTTCAATTTTTATATTATACCGAAACTTAATATGATAGTGTACTACTCATACTCATTGTGCATAACATTTTATTCGTCGGATAAATTGTATGATATAACTCTTACAGTAATAAACCGAGAAAATTTTGAGTTTGACTCTCCTCCTACGTACATTTCTCCTGTGTAGGTATACGCTTGGCCGAACAATTACCCGCCAATAATTTCCAACAACTAACAATAATAATTATTATTATTACCGTCTTGTATTATACGAGTATACGACACGGCATATGAGTAAATAATGTACCGAGTACGAGTCGTAGGTACCTACCTACTTGGTGACGAAATAGTGCATACACTATTTATTTTTAAAATGAACTATGATAAACAGTTTATAAAAACTGTTTAAACGTTACGAGTTTTATTTCTGTATCCAAAATACATACATATTATAGCAGACGACCGAAACATATTACCTGTGTATTTTAGTTACGATTGTGGAAATTCTAAAAACTACGATTGTGGAAATTTCTAAGAACTTTCCGTTAATGCATAGCTCGACAAAATGTTTCTTGTAGGTGCGGTTGCTCTCATTGCACCAAATGTTTCAGTGAATCTTACGACCCCGTCAAATTTTAAAAATGACACAATCAATTATATTACACCAATTGTATTATAACTACAAATAGCATACAATTCATTTAAAATCACTTAGACCATGGCTTAGGTAGTTGGCTCAAACAACAAAACGTACTATCGCTAAAGGCATCTCATTTGGAATTCTACTTGGATGTCAATATTAGAAACAAGGTTGCAAATGTACGTGCAGTTTCAAAATCATATTGTATTATTGTATGTCGTGCAAAAATTATCTAATTTAAGTGTTTCGTATATTTTTATTTTTATTTTATTGATTTTTAATTTTTTTTTTAATTTTATCGCTGTGTGTTTGGTTTTGTCCGTATTATAAAATATGATTTAAAATAAATTTAATCTTGATATACAATATTAATAAAAATAATTACTTAATTACTTAATAAGAACTACAACATTAGAATTTACCTTTAGTCAGATTACTGTAGTTGAAATTGTTTTTGGAAAAGGTTTCAGAAAATATGAATACGTGACTACCGTCAATGTCTGTGCACACCTGTACCAATGAGCATAATATATACAGGCGTCGGTAACCTGTGGTTACGGAGCCACAAGACGCCTTTTAGTTAGAAAATCGCGGTCTTAAATGATATGCATCAACAATATTTCCTTAATATAAGATTTATTATCATTTGCATTTTTAGTATCTATCTTTTTTTTCTTTTTTTTTTTTTTTTATTAGCCTCTATAAAAAAAATATTTGGCTCAACAATTAAAGTATATCTATCTATTAACTGATGACTAAGGACGAGTTTAGAACTAAATGTAATAGAGAGAGAAAGAGAGACAGAGAGAGAGAGAGAGAGAGAGAGAGAGAGAGAGAGAGAGAGAGAGAGAGAGAAAGGTGATTTATGAGGACTAAAAAATGGTTGATTGACCTCCTCCCCCTCTATAAGGCTTATTAAACTTGAGGGTTTTGTTATTTTTTAGATAAATTGTTCTGTCTATGAAAAGGTTGCTGACCATAATATATATATATAGTAATATTTTTAACTATTTTTATATAAATATGAAAATCATAATACCAAATTTCGTTTCCTTCATTAAAAAGTACTCAACTATTTCGTCATAGTAAATTCACTTTTATTTTTTGTAATGTCAAAATAAAACAAGTCATAATATTATGTTTTTATTGATACACTGGATTCCCAAATCTAAAAAAGTGGGAAAAAAATCACATGGTATAAAATTATTTTCCAGAAGAGTCTTTATTAATTATTATTTTTGTACGTTTATACTTCTAATAAAAATCGCCTCGTACGTTTAGTTGAATAGTGTTTTGTTTGCCTTCGCGAGAGGAAGGATATCCTTCCATTTGAAACAAAAACAGAATAAATTGTTATTACAACAGTTTGGCTTCTATGTGCAAGTGTGATTTACTGTTAAGAACGCGTTGCACAATATATTGCGACGTCAATGGTTGTGTATTTCTTTTGCGATTCAATCGATTTATCATTTTTTGATGACTATTCTCGATGGAATATAATTCTTTTTTTTCCATCATTCACAGTAACTTGTGAGCATAAAGTAACGAAAATGTATCGAAGGCATTTCCCTTGAGGTTAGTTTGCATGTTGTCAAAACATGAGATCATATATCAAAATAATAGTTCACCTGGTCAGACAGTTAGTGGCCAAATTCTACTTGAACACACACTTCGAAATACACTCTCTCTACAAATTTAGATTTTAGACTCTGAGTGAAACGAAAGATTTATTGGTTTTGCGGTGAAGTTAATCTTTTTTTCTATGATTATTTTCGGGTTGTATACTTTGTCTAAAAGCTATGTTTAGCTCGTTTGTAGACTAGAAATCACTTACTCTGTGTATTTCAAACATATTTTTTCTCTACTCTTAAAATCTTTTTCAATAACTGGGAGAAACTATCGAAATTTATGTAAAAATAATCAAGTACCTATGTCAATGCATGAAATTGCTTAGCTATTAAGCTATGATTGGATCGCAAAAAATAATATTTCTAGAAACTTGAAAATTTATCATTTTTACATAGACTAGATAAAATTTTCAAAAAAATTGATGACTTTTTAGCTGAATGTAGAAGTTTAAAAAAAATGTTTTATAATAAAAAACCTAAAATTTAATATAATTCCACTTGTTTACATTAGTCACTATTCCAATTCCGAAAAAATTGGAAAATAATCTGTCAGGTTTTTTTTTTTTTTTATAAGCACTTAAAGTTGGAATTTTAGTTCCTTGATATACGCTGAAACTTTGCTCAGAATTATTTTTCTAAAAACATGTTTTATCATTTTTTTCAAAATATTACACACCCACTGTCTGAAGTGCGACCATAAAAGTTATACATAAAATAAAAATTTTATGAAATACCAATTATATTATACAATCACTCGTAGTACAATAGCGTTTTACTGGAATGACGGAGACTCGCATTTCTAACAGTAACTTTAAAACTTTGAGGTCATGTTTTTGCTTTTAATCCTTCAAGTTTGAAGAACAAAAAAGTACATTATATTTAATGTTCAGGCGCGTCGTAAAATATGTTTTTTAGTTTTAGTGACGGATAAGAAAAGACGCGTGTCGCTAGTGAAGAAACTATATAAGCCCTCGGTCACGTTTGAAATCGTTATGAATAACAAAAAAACACTAATGTAATCCGTAATGTATGTACCTAGCTGTGCCCCGTGAATTGAACAGTCCATATTTTATTTACGCCAGTAAACCTAACCAGATGTGATGATGCGCCACGATTATGGTTCAACGATTTACATTATATCCGTTTGAAGGCAATATTCATCCGATTCCGCACTCCCTCGGGGATTCTCGAAATGTGCTACGTATATCACACGCGTAGCTAGTGACCCGCAACCGACGTAAAAATTCTCGGAAGACTATGCTCCGACCGAAAGTTTACAAGAGAACGCCCATGGGGGCTTTGCCCGTACGCTCTTCGGCGCCACACTTCCGTCGGTAAAAATTTAACACACTGTTGCAGACGTACACGTGTGAGGTACATTGGCATCACGTACACGACGTACGCATTTGCACGCAGTGGTTAGTGGTTACAGTTAATTATTCGCGTGTTAGTGATTGATTTCAGTAATACGTATAACCGAAACGGATATTCATCGATTAATTATAGGATTGAACGATGGTTCCATGTTCGATTTTCGTGTAATAAAATAAACGTGAACAAATCGATTATCGACAGTGTTGGGAAATATCTAGATAAGTTATATAGATAACAATTATTTATCTTTTATCTTATCTAGATAAATTTATTTTCAGTTATCTTAATCTTTATCTAGATAGAATTTTAGTTATCTATGAGTACCTATCTAGATAGGTAATTTATTTAAATGGCCTGAAAAAAAAGGAAATTTAAAATATATTATTTTATAAATTTTTTTTTTTTTTTTGAAATTAATCGAAAAGATTACTGAGAAAAACTCGTGTGGAAGCCCAGGAAAGGAGATAATAATATGTACTATCATGAAAGTGAAGTAGCCATATGCAACAATTTGTTAAACAATCCAGAAATATATTATTATTTTAATTTTAAGTCAGAGAATGATTTGTCATCTTTTATGAAGTTTATTTAAAAAAGTACATGTATTTTTAAATGTTTTAAATTATGTATTTTTATTTTTTCCTTATACCTGTAGGATGTAGATCCTGAATATTTTCAAAATTAAACATGAAATTATCTCAAATTTATCTAGATAAAAATGTACTAATTTTTATCTTTATCTAGATAAAATTTATTATAATTATCTTTATCTGTATCTAGATAAAAACGTTAATAATCATCTTTATCTTTATCTAGATAAATTATTAGTTATCTATTCCCAACACTGATTATCGACCAACTGCAGTGAATCGATTATTTTTTCAAAGCCAGACGATGCGCTCACGACTGTCGATCGTCCGTCTTACGAATATACATATCGGATTTTTCTCTCTTATTTGATCGTTGATTTTTTATTATGATTTTTCTTTTAGCAGCCAACCCGAGGAGGAGCTGGCGCCGCATGCTGCGTCGGAACTACCGGAGGACCCGTTCCGACGAGACGGACGTGCGGTTAGCAACGGGCGAGGAGCTGACCGGCGTGATGGCGGCCTCGGTGGACGGGCAGGGCAGACCGCAGTCGGGCCGCGCCGCGCTCGTGGTGTCCGTGGCCGCCGCCGCGCTGGCCACGGCCAAGCAGGGCGGCGACGGGCTGCCGGGGAACGGGGCGCTGACGGGCGGCCGCGGTGGTGGCCACGACGACGACGGCTACGTGGACGACGGCTACGTGGACGACAGCGCGGACGACAGCGGCAGCCCGCGGACCGGTCACCGGCACCACCATCACCGTCACAGCAACCATCACCACCAGAACCGCGGTGGCGGCGGTGACGACGACCACCATCGGCTGATGACGCCCAGCGAGAGTTGCCGCAGCACGCCGTTCCGGCACAACCCGTCCGTCGGCTCTGCCGACACCGAGATGACGTCATTGGACACGCGCGAGCTGTGGCTGCCCGACACCGAGCCTACGCCGTCCACCATGTCAGCACTGCACCAGTTCGGCGCCGAGATGTTGAGACTGTCCCGGGGGCTGGAGAAAGTGGCCTCGCCCGAGTCCAAGCCGCCGTCGCCCGACGCGTCTAGGTAAGAGTTCTGCGGCCGTGTATGTGTGTGTGTGTGTGTGTGTGTGTGTGTGTGTGTGTGTGTGTGTGTGTGTGTGTGTGTGTGTGTGTGTGTGTGTGTGTGTGAGTACGGTTTTGCAAAACAATCTATGATATTCACGAATAGAACATACTTACGATTAGCAACGTAACTGGAATGTGATGAGTACTGAGAAAGCATAGACTCTTTTCGACGCATTTTTACTGAGAGTTCTTAAAATTCTAAAAGAAAAACGAAATCGTTTTCACATACTTTTAGGTAGAAAATTCGTCCGAAATTTTCGTTCAGAATTTTAGATTACGGATTTTTCTTGCTTGGTATTTGGAAAATTTAATTTTCGAAAATTCTCAATACTATTTCCAATAATAAGTGAACTCTACCGAAAATTCTGATGTAATCAGTAAATTGTACGATATGCTTAAATTCGATATTCGTGAAATCAATTATTTTTGTATTGACAATTTAGCTTAGAGACTTCAAAAATTAAAATTATTTTTGACGACATATTTCTCTTTGAATTTTCGAAATCATATGTATAAAGTTTTAAAATTTTTAATTAAGTTACTTGCTTACTAAAGTATCCTAATTTCAAAATATAATAAAATAAAAAATTAGATGCGTATGTAGATTTTGAAGATTTGTAGTATTTTACTGATTATTGGGAGTTTACATCTACATATTGCATGAAAAACGTCTGTAAGCTCCCAGAAAAAATGTATAGTTACATCCCTTACTCCGTATGTTGCAATCAAGATGTGTGTGTGTGTGTTTGTGTGTTTGTGTGTGTGTGTGTCTGTGTGTGTGTGTGTGGACGGGGATGGACGGTGTGTTAAAGCCCTCTCGGGCCCGTCGTCACAACGTCCGGCCGTAAACGTATTTTTAATTTTCCGTCCGAGGGTTCTAAGCCCTAACAAAAAATTGACGTTAGAAATGAGCGATCGTCGGTCGGACCCACCATGTTTTGCGAAATTTTTGACCATACGAAAACCCGATAATGCATAACAAAAGAGTGGCCCCTCAAAGACGCAGCAAACAGAGAGAGCACGAGTTTTATTATTTCGTTCAAACGAACACCGTTGTCCCATTCAAAGACGTGTTGAAATGGAAAATATAATTGTACGTACACTGTAAAGCGACGTGTTCTGTGAAATTTGTTTGTAATGTTTGCATTTATTGTTATGGTAAAACGATATCGAACAAAAACGATCGATTTTCTCCCGCTTTCTTGTCGTGACAGTCAAAACCCACAGCATGGTTTACGAAATAAATGCGATGGTTGTGGTGTAAAACACGTCGTAATGTTTAATGTTTGACTTTCTGTCAGCCGCTAATCGCGTTTAAATGTCATTATAACCGCCGTCTTTTGTAGGAGCCGAATCAGATCTTATCACTGGACACGATCGGTGACCACGAATGACCATCATAAACACTACGTCGTCGTGGCCGTGATTTTTATGATTATATCACCGATATCGGTCGTCACACTAATGTAACGTTCATCGTGTAGATATACATACATTTTTGTTTTCTTTTAAAATTATTTTTATTCGATTTATTCAAACAAAACTGACGGTAAAAGATGGATACCGATTTAAAATGTTCGTAATATATTATTAAACTTTGAGATCACGAAAACAAGATGACTTTTGCAGTAATATTGATTTTTTTTATTATTATTATTTTATAAATACTTGAATAAATAATTCATGTTGCTAATTTTAAAAAAATCGTAAAATTAAAAAACAAACAACGTGTAGGCGTATCCAAAAAAATATAGAAAATTCAATTTCACGTGGAAGTTATCCCTATTCCACACACTTTTGATTATTATGTAACCGAAGTACCCACCAAATCTACGGAGTGCAAATATTCATACTATAGTTAATTTATATTAACAATTAAACCACTCCACATTCTCTGTGTTTACCCTTAAATAAAACCAATTACTTAGCAATGTTTTGATGTTTAATTAGCTGTTTCAAAATTATTTTATTTTTCTCGACTTTCCTGGAAACCTATTTGAATCTTAAAAACGCGAGACTGTTGCGTCGTTCTTGTATTTTGACACAAGAATTCCAAATCAATCGATATTTCATAAAAACCTAACTTATCGTCTCAATATCACCTACCCATGATTATTTTTCATGATTTTTACGATACAAGAAAATGAATACTAAGTTCAATACGTTTTCCGAGTGGAAAATGTCTTCTCACTTTTTTTTTCCTTTAGCATTTATACATATATATTTAACTATATTACTTGTGTTAGATACGATACCACTCGCCCAATATCAATATGCTTGTCGTAGCAAATAATTGATAAAACGTTAATAATCTTCTTCCGTAAGCATATTGGACGGCTAACACAATAGGAACAATGTGAATGACGTACATAAACGTAAAAACCGTTAAGCTTTTTTATTATGACACGATGATTAAGAAAGGAAAAAAAAACATTACACGAGTAAGCCTTTTATAAACCCCAGGATTCCGAGAATCTCGTACGTGTGTCTAATGGAAAATATGTCTCTTGCTATAAAGTTAATTCTACATACACCCGACTGAGTCCACGGTAAGAAATAATTAAATCTCGCCTGACATTAGCGTGCGTCTATGCCTACACATCCATCAAGATTGTAAAAAAGATGTTCCTTCTTTATTTTTTTTTTTTCGTTAGTGTGTTTTTAATAATAGTTTAAAATACTTTTTTTTCTTTTTTCTCGTTGTTTTGGTCTTATAAAAAGTGTTTAGACAAACGGGTATTAAACAAAATAATGCGTTTGAAAATCCGTATTCAAGTGTTCTCTGCCAGACACAAAATTATGTTGTGCTCATTCTGCTTTTTCCTCGGAATTTTCAATAACATTTATTTTCATTCCATAACTTAATATTTCAATATACTTTTATAAAACGAGCTAAGATTTATATTGATATCCGCTGCAGTATATGGCGTTTGTGTCGCCGCATTTGGTAACACAATGGTGATTTATAGTGCCGTTAATGTAAAAATGAAAATACATAATACATACCACATCACCGCCTTGGATTGTAAAGATTCCCATTCTGGATGCCATTGTATAAGGTTTACTTTGGAATTTAAAACGAAACAACCGAGTCACTTGATTAAAAAAACACGATTCTATTTGGAATGCGATTTTACTCAAATTCTTCGCGTGTATGTTTCTTAATACTCTGAAAAAGATTAAATATCAATTTTTTTTACCTTCTCAAAAACCAAGAGTTTAATTTTAACAGTATTTTATACATAAAATATATTAATATAATTGTTGAAAATAATCGAAATATCTGACATTTCATCTTTGTGCTGTACTAATAGTTTCTATACATAACTAATGTGCTAATATTAAAATTGGTATTAAAATTAATTTCATTTTTGATAATTATAGTTTTCGAATTATATTTAAGAAAACGTTGAGAAGCAAATCGTTGAAAAACATATTTTTCATTCGTTCATCTACGGGAATCGATAATGTTTTTTTTCTCACATATTATTATTGTAACAAAACGATGAGTAATTAATCTGTTTTGTCTTTATTTATTTTATACTTAACCTGTAATATTTTAAAATATTTTTATGAACCATTTATAATTTGATATGGTCCAATTTGACATGATAAAATTAGGTAGTTTTTGATAAAAATTTCGATATCAAATTTATTCATTCAAATAAAGATAAGAAACACTGCTTTCGTGTTACTATATTTTTACAAATTACGAACTATTCAATTTGATAAAAAAATATAATTTGTGATAAAAATGAAACAGTGAAAATATGTTAGAGAATTTCAAAACATATAGTGTTTTCAAATAAATGTCAAGCCGTAAATAATTGAATATTATTGAAGACATATAAACAAAAAGTGCGAAGTCAATAACTGTTATGAAATGCCAAATTTTTGTCGAAAATATTAATTGTTTTCAAACTTTCAAACGTTTGTATTTTTGATAGTCAAAGGAAAGAAATTATTTTGTCACAGTATCCATGTCAATGTATTAATTCCTATATTTTAATACAAGATCGATTACGCATATATATATATTATATATATAATACGTGGCTACATGTCTAAAATTAGGATGGTAGCAAAACAAGTGATAAAATGATACAAATTCAAATTCTCCTACGTAATACTATCTTTAAAAATTATGTGGATTTTTATTTTCAAGATGTTATTTACGAGTAGATACGACTTCAACGACAAAATTATGCATACCGCTTAAACAGATCTCATCGTAAAAAAAAATTGAACATTAAAGTGACAAATCGTTAATGCCCAATGATAGAATAAGCAGCTAGTGTTTATTTATTTCAACATTTTGAAATTGAATTTTCATGACCTTTATCGAAGACCGTTGATCCTTTTTTATGAGACTAATCGCAAATTATTATTTCAGTTGCATAATACTACAATACAATCCTACATAATATATACGGTTGAACTTATATACATATATATGTATATATGTTTAGTTTATCGTTTTTTTTTCTTCTATTTTGTAGACAATTTCACCTTAATTGAACGTCACCAACAGCAAGTTTCAAGAGAAATATATAATCAACCTACTCGTAAACTATGCATATGGCACGCTCCGTTCGGAATATACTATTGATTTCGAACATGTGGAGTAGTAATGATTCATTTGAAATTCACACGTATTATTGATTTCAATCTGTAATCGAGATCACCAACCCGATTCATAGAATAATAATTTAAAATCGAACACTAACGGGATTACGATGCATAAAAGTATTAGTAATAATATTGGTTTTTTTAATATAAATTAAAAGTAACGAATTCTCTGGTTGAATTCCTGTATTATTGTAATGTCTATACATTTTGGACACAATACGCGCATTTTTCAATAAAATCTAAAAAGCAAAGTATAATGTCATTATGACAAAATTCTTTCTTGTGCTTCATCGATCGGTATTAACAATGTATATCATTATATAAATAAAACACAATATTATCTTATAATTTACATACCTTTAGAACAAATCCTATTAAAAAAATAAGATGCATCCTTTTCTCACGCTGCGTGCAAGTGATGGTATACTTTTCAATCATAACTCAATAACGTTTTACAGTTTCCAAATCTGAATACGCTTATCTAGATACATAAGTGCCACGAAAAGGGAGGAGTTCAAGAAGGTGTCTCTAGATACTTTTAAGGTACTATACAATTATACTATAGAAGGGGTATACTGGCAACCTCCTAGTAAAAAAAAAAAAAAAAAACGAATAATAAAGAAAATATTTTATTTTACTAGATCATAAAGAAGTTTTCACATACAAACTTATTTTTTAAAGAACAGCCGCCTTGGTTCTCATTGAAATTTCGATAAAAACTTGGGTTTTCATACGGTTTAAAAAAATATTTCTACGAATTTCTTTCGATTTTAAAATGAATAAATCAATGTACGCTACACACCTCATTGGAAAATACCTTAATGAATCTTATGCGTATACGCATTATAACGTTTTAACCACTATCTAAAAAAAAAAAAAAATACTGTAATATTTACTCAAACTCGAAGGCAATAAATGTATACGTGCGATGTATTATCACACAACATACATTGCCCGTTACACAAAGTTATTTGAATATTACGTTGTGGGAATGGTATGTATATATAATTTATAGTTTTTGCTAACAAAAAAAGAAGCTAATGTTCAAAGAATAATTTTAGACTGGATGAAACGAAGGATCTTTCGAAGAATGGTTCTTGGTGAATGAAACGAAGATTGGTCTTACAATGATGTTCCTTTTTTTGTGTGATCTCTTTATCGGGAAGTTAGAGTTGTCCAAAAGTTTCATCCAACAACTTTAAAGATAGAACATTTTTTTAAATTGTACTTTAAAAAAGTAATTTTTTTCTTCTCTTACCAGACGTGAGAAAAAATTGCCGCAAAACTGGCTAAAAACTGTAATTTTCTGTAAACGACACTTTCACTAAATCGATTTTAGTTATTTAGCCATAACTAGGACAGTAATGTTCTAAAAACTTGAAATTTTCACTATATACTCGTATTAAGAGCATTTAGATACATACTTGACAAAAAAATTTACAACTTTCAGGCTAAAAACATAAATTTAAAAATACCTTAAAATAAAATTTTTTAAATTTGATTTTTTTTTTTTTTATAAGCGTTTAAGTAATAAATCGTACGATTTTTATGGGGTTGACTGTTTTTACATCAATTTTAAAGTTCATTATGTTTATTTAAAAAAATGGTCCATCCAATCATAATGAAACTTTGGATACAAATAGAACAACATATTTTGAATGTTTTGGTAAACAGTAATATCTTATTTCTCATTTGTCAAACAAGGGAACTTTAAACAGGTTTGATAAAAAAAGAAATTCCAACAATTAAAAGAAAAATATTCTTAATAGTGTGAAGTACGAATTTGAAAAAAAAATATTTTTGACCCAAAAAATATGATTGCAATGAAAAATATTCAATAAAATTATTTATTTTATTTATTCATTGTTTTTTTTTTTTTTTTTTTTTAGAAAAAAACAAGTCACATTCGCGTTTTTAATTATGTTATTTTGCATGGAATTTCACGGAACATTCGTCGTGGAAAAAAAAAACGGGAATATTTATAATATTAAGTTACCGTGGTAACTTGGTTTTTAAAATATAATATTAGTGAACTCTACGAGTTCTTGAAAATCATGTTTGTTAGATTTTAAACCCTGTCTAAGTTCATTTAGGTATATTTAATGTGTGAGTGTATTAAATCGGTTATTGGCTTATATTCAATTACGTAATGATCCTGAATGAGAAATAGACCTTGTACAATGTTCAATCAGCTTTTGGTAAACTTTTGAGAATTTAATAGTTCATAAGCGTATAATAGAGATTTAATAACAAACTACAGTGATGAAAAAAAAACAAACAAACAAATAATTATTGACGATTGAAGACTTTTAATTCAAAATTGAGTTGTATATACGGAATAAATAATTTTACGAAAACCAACGAATACATTTTATTTCAACTTTCAACCCGAAAGCTGATATTTAAAGTATATTGAAATAAATATTTTAATCGTTCATAATTAGCGTATATATTTTATTTACTGTTTTAAAACTGAAGTTCTAGTTGAACAGTGAAATAATCACAGATAGAAATGCAATTGAAAGCACCGCAAATTATGCAACATTTTTTTCAGTGGCAGGAATGAAAGCTGACGAGATGCTCATTCAAGTTTGTACTTAAAACTTGAAATTTATAGGGTGCAGCTGCACTGAAGTTCCATTATTAGCTTACATGAAACTAGTTATTCGCCATCAGAATTTTTGTTTTTGTTTTTAACTAGACACATATCAGACATGAGCGGGTTGACCGTTTCTCTGACTTCAAATGTTAATGAGCGTTGGCTCTCTTTTTTTGGAGTAAATACAAATCGGAAATTACCATTAACGAAGTCATATTTATTTTATTGCTGTGTGTTCGATGATTAAAACAGACGGTATTAATATGTTAATGTCGATAGAGGCTCGTGAGTGGAGAGTTGCAGAGATGTGTGCCTGTACCATTTATACTTAACAAAAAAAAAAACGCTAAAATCGGCGTGTTTATAGTATACGTGTTGTTATTTGAAGGGAGAGGGGGGAGTAAACAAAAATGACGAGAATAAACGGGTATTCAATGACAATAATGATAGTAAAATTATGAAATAACGGGACCGTTTAACGGAGCCGCGAGGACGAGGAGTGGAAGTGTGTGTGTGTGCGACGTAGAGCGGGTACAAATGTGACTCTTTGCCATTAATAAAAATGGTCACGCGAAAACTTTTTCGCTTGTAATCGCATCGGTGTGACCTGGACGAGGACGCCCGACCAGTGTCATTATCACGTGGTGGCCCGGATGTTAGCCTCCCTCCTTAATAACGACAATCGCATCGTAGCGGCCGACAACACGTTGGAATGCGTAATAAATACCAAACGAATAAAACGATTGCATTTTTTTTTTTTTTTTTTTTCATTACGATTATCACCGTCGTCTCGTTTTAATTCGGTATTCACCGCGTAAAGAGTGTAATTAAAATTTAAAAAAAATTCTAACCAACGGACTGCGACCGCTATCGGGGTTAATCGCCAGAGATATTTATCACCTATTATTTCACCACTTGGCACACGAAAAACAAAATTGAAAACGCTTAAGGGTAAAATGTGAGGATAATCGTTTTCAAAAGTATTACTAGTGTGTGTGTTCGTTATTATTTCAGAAGATTCATGGTCTTGGAAATTAAAAAAAGAAACAGAATATTTTCGTTTCTAAAAATTGAAAAAAAAATAGAATTTTATAGTCCCTTTAACATTGCACTAGTTTAGAATAATAAAAATTATAGCCTTTAGCTTGATAAGTGAAGCTATGTCTGAAAACTGTTTGCATCGTTGTTTGAAAACGTCAACTACCGGTGTTTAAATTTTTATAATTCCACCTTCTCCCCCAGAGACTCCAGATCGTCATTCGCGCTGCTGTTTGGCCCGTTCGTATATAATTTATTTATTTTATTATTTTTTATTTTTTTATTTATTTATAAAGTTTTCCTGACAATTGGTCATCTAAACGTAAGGCTAAAAGAATATAATATTTGACATTTTGGAAAAATTTTTTTGTACAAAATCAGTAAGAATTGATAAATTAGAATTTAACAATGTTTTTTGAGCTTAAATCTAACTATATTAACATATTTTACGACAGTAATAGGTATGTACAACTAAGATTTAATTAAGAATTAATAAATACGAGAAAATAATAAAACAATAGACAATTAGCGTAGAAGGTCATGTGGACGTCCACGCGTGAGACGGCGTATTGGAGGAGGGACACTTAGGTTGTAGTATTTAGCGCTGCTAGCAGACTATAAGTGGTTGAAGAAGTTGATTTTTAATTTCTTTATATAATCAGTTATAGATGGTAGCTGGAAGTCCGTGTGAAGTGCAGCATTACGCATAAACCATGGGGCGTTAGATATTGTCCTAAGGACTTTAGATTGAAATATTTGAATCTTGTGTATGTGAGTCAGTTTCCCCACACAGGGACTGCATATAAAAGTAGTGGTCGTAAAATTTGTTTGTATAGAAAATAGAACATTTCCAGCTTAACGATGATTGTCGGTTTAACAACGGATAAAGTATCTTTAGTCTCTGGTAGCCTTGTTGAAGTTTAGAGTTGATGTGTGTTCGTATATAATATTATGTATAATACGTATCAATGACGTTAAGGATTATTTCACATCTCATAAATCCATGTTGTTGGACGTGCGCAAATAGAGCTAATTAATACCGCCAATACAGCTGTGGTCGCGCACCTTCATTGTGAAAATCATATAACCGTATTTATGCAGCGTCTCGTGGTGACAATGGACATTCGACATTACAACGCATACAATTTACACTTTACGTCTTACGGCAAGAACTACACGGAGGTGTTTTCATTTTTATTTATTGTTTTTGTTTTTATGTTGTTTTTCAATAAATGTTTAACCTTTGTTCCTTCGTTTTAACGCCAGAGTCGTTTGTTTTCGAAACGTCTGATTGCTCAAGGCGTTTCGTGATTTCATATAAACTTCGATATACCTGATACACGAACGTTTTAAAACCATAAAAAAAAAAACCGAAATAAATAAATAATAATTTAAAAGGATCATAACTATAAAAATAATATGTACACATATATATCATGTTTATTGAATAATATATGATTGCTATTCACTCGTAATTGGTTAGGTTACGATTTTCATGAGAAAAAATCGAAACATTTATTTCATTTTATTTATCGCATATCATCAATAAATACAGCGTTATTATGCAAAAATCAACGTGATTTTATCCGTGACGAAAAATTATGAATTCGAATAATATTCTTCAGTACCGAACGCGTAAAGTTATTAATACTTCAGTCGCTATTTTGCCGGCTGAAAACGGGTATTTTCAAATTTAAACTTTCATTTTAGTATATTATATATTTTGAGAAGTTTTCTGGGGACACGGCTTGCGTCACAAAAACGAGTAAACGCGCCAACTTTCCGCTACTAATAAAGTCAATTAAAATTTAAATTATTTTGTTGAAACAATAATAATATGCACGCGTATTGTGTATTTAAGAGAAAAAAAAATAACCATGACTCGCGAAAACTGGTGGTGCATATCAGTTCATCTGATCATAATATAGCGCGCGCACACACGCAAAACAAACTGAGGTTTTAAAATGGATATACTCGTACGTATACGGCAAGTAGTGATGTGAGAATGGACTTATGAGTGATACCTCGCTTACATTAAATCTAACTTAGTAAATTTTGCTTTTGATTGCACCAATCGGATTCACTGAGTTAAAAATGATTATTAATTTATATTTATAAACCGATTTTTATTTTAAAATGAATCCCCCTTCAAAAATAATATTTAAAATAAAAAATAAAAAGATAAAGAGTACCTATCTAGAAATTTTTTTTTTTACGAAATTGTAGTTTTCATTTGGTATGAACTTCATATTATATATAAAAAAAAAAGAATAAAACAAAGAATTTGACGATCAAATGACAGTAACAAATTACGTCTTCCGACCAATCAATGGAGGGCTACAACTCATAGTATTTATTTTAGTCCTGAAAAAATGTTCCAGAACTGAAGACAATCAGAATTACCAGCACAATATTCGTTTGTTGTACGTCATTTTTGTAAACACGAAAAAAATCCCAGTCGACCGGATTTAGATTGTTTTCGATGATGTACGCATTCACTTCCTAACGATTAGACGACCAATAACCTTATCCATCTACCCGCGCCACGCTCATAATATATAGTATATATATAGTATGCCGATCCACGTTCGAGATCCAGCGGCTTGATTTGATGTTTGGTTTTCCCTTCCCTGATAACTGTCCTCGGGGAAAACAGAAAATATGATTGAGATTTTTTTATGACATTTATTTTACTACGTATATACGTCATACTATACGTATGTACACACACACAAACATATAATTCTCTTCGAATCGTTTCCTAGACGACGAGCAAATAAACTCGTGATAGTACTACCGACGCCGGTTGGTCGATGAGCTGAGAAAGAATGTTAGGTAGTACCGATAGCTGCGAATTTTTCACGAACTCAATCGAACCATACTGGAGTTTGCAAGTCATTCGTATTTTAACACGTCGAATCTGACGAGTGCGTACAGTTTGCTTATATTTCATACGAATCAGCATTATGCGTACACGTATGCATGTATTGATGTACATGAATATAATATATAAATGTGTATTATACACGTCATCATACTGTATGAAAAAAACAGGATAATAAATCTATGGAGAAGGATCATGACATAAAAATCCAATCGTTATAACGTTTCAAAACGTAGGCGAAGAATTTTTTTCGGTTCAAAATTATTAATGAACTTTACTTGAGAGCACTCGGTTGAAGTGACATATATTTTAAAGGACCATTAATATATTTTACACATCTATGTATATATGTGTATTATAAATATATATATTGTATGTGTGTGCATTTTTCAATAAAACGATATTCAAAGAATATTCAAATACGTTACTATAATACGTATTATTCGTTTGTGCGCCTTTGAATGTCTTGGAACTGTTGCAATTATTATAATTACGTAATAATTTGTCGATGGTCTATTTACACTGTAATATACACGTATGTGTATTTAAATAATAGAATATTCATTGTGTTCTATGAAAAGCTAACAAAATAGTACTCTTTTGAACTTAAGTTAAATACATGTTTACAAAATGTGATAATAATGCTGTATTTACAAATGTAGGAAAAAAAAATAACCACACAACTTTTGACAAAACATATTATACAAAATTATACCTTATTTAAGATATATATATATATAATTATTTTACACATTGCCCAGGTGAATGATGCATCTGTGTTTGAGTAGCGTTGCGTCATTTTAAAACGAATTCAAAAAAAGTTTACGATATTGTTTCAACGAGAACAAATGAAATGTAAAGTAAAATTGTTTATCTGATTTACGGGTGTAAAAAACTGAAACGTCTTAATGTCTAAAACGTGTGGGAAAAAATGGTAACGAATATATAATGTAATAATAATATTAAAGAAGCATATAGAATATTTTAAAGAAATTGCGTTAGATTTCTAATTCTGATTTTAAAACATTTCAATTAAGCATATTCAGAAATGCTATAAGATTTTCACCGATCGACTAAAAATATAATTTGCTAAAGTCAATGATTTATTTCATTAAATGATTGACGCTATTCACACGAATTTAGGGTTTGAACTCTGTTGTTTTTTACTAATTTATTTTAGATTTTGTGTGAAATGAAGGATCTGTGTGTTTCGTATATTATGTTATTTTTTTTCTCCTATTGTTTTTCATCTAGAGACACTTATTCTGGCATTAACTCCGTTCAAAAGTTACATTCAACCACTTGATAATTACGAAGTATTATTTCTTTGACACTTTTTTTTTGTTTTTTAATTTTCATCAACGCTCTTAATCACATTAGACATAAAACATAAAGGCACTTTTGAGCAAAAAAAACTTTGAAAATACCTAGTTTTTTACGTTTTTTTCCAGTATATATATATATAAAGACCTAAAAATTAATTTCATGGAATATACCCTCAAGTAATGATACTAAAAAATTCTCGAAAATCGTTAGTCAGGAATTTTTTTCTTATTTTTTGAATTTATAATTAGAAATTAAATTCCCTTCTATCAAACTGAAACTTGAATTAGAATCATTTTCCAAAAGAAATGATCAGCCGTGTATTTTAAATCAAACAAACACATTTTCAAGCTTCAACATAAATTTCGAGAAGCTAGAATATCCAAGATGTGAAATATTTCTGCCTTTTTAAAATATTATCACATATGATTATTTGTAAATTATTTAAATTTCAATATTTGCGACAGAAATCGTTACTTTAACCGTTTTGTTTATCGTTTTTTATCGTGACGACTTAGTAGTATTTATACACGGTATTGTTTTAAGAAATATTTCATTGTCATGATATTGACAACGATAAAAACACATACCTATACCATGTTAAAGCGTTAATAATAATATTTCGGTGTGAAAGGTCGCTAGTCAGAAACAGTTACTCGACGTAAAACATAAAAAAAATATATATATAACCTTTCGTCTTTTTTTAATTTACGACGTTTTTTAATACCTACTCAGTTTAGAATTTCAAATTTATTTTAATACCATTGATTTTATATGGAGGACGTGGTAATAATAAACTCGCTCGCGTTATGAGACGTAGATGATTTATTAAGCCCTTATTCACTGCGCACAGAGACTCATTACCATTCTCACGAGTAAATCACTTTGTTACCTACTTGCGTGTGTGTGTGTGTGTGTGTGTGTGTGTGTTTATTCTCAAACGACATTAGCCCGGCGATGAGACCTTACATTACAGTAAGTCACGCATTTATTTAAAGACGATAAAAATAACAAGCATTATAAAAGCACGAGCCTACCATCGGCACTCGAGTGATGGTGACATTTAAAGTTGACAAATTGTTTTCAATTATTTTCTGAAAAGTAATGTAATTTTTTTTTTTTACGAAATAAATGAAACGCCTATACAAATCCTGTAAACGTAACTATCAACATAATAATATACTGAAATGTCGCATAAATACGTCCATTCGAGTAAGCGACCAACGGACGACCCTCGTCCATGTCAGAGTTTGATAGTACAAGAACTATATCACTGTGCTCGCACGTATCGGTGAAAAAGTGCAAACAACCAAGTATTGGCCATTTCACCATCGAACGCGCTTTCCCGAAGTAAAAATTGTTACTTACTGACGCGACCAAAATAAGTGATATGGTCATAAACAGAAAGAAAGTATGACAAAATTTGAAATACATTTACATGTATAGACTCCACCTACAAAAAATCTGTTAGGGTAAAATTCACCATACCTTTTTCGAAGAAAATAATTTGGAAATCGTCTTCGGACCGTCAATGTCGTAGAATTAGTTGGTTAAGTGGTCAGTGAGTTTTGGTGAAAATATTCGTAATGCTTATATAAATAGTGTTGGCTAAACTAACAACAACGGTATTAAGGTAATCGTAGTACGTTATAATTTTATCGTGTTTTTTTACATCGATCTCAAAGTCATCACCTCTTCATCTCCTCGCCATCGGGCGTTTTCTTACCACCTACCTCGTCTGAAAGTTAACATTTCCTGGTACACCGAAATTTCAGTGTCGGCGATAATAGCGATTCTTCAACTCGGATCGCTCCTGTACGACTCTGCAACTATGCGAGCCGCCGCGAATTCGTTTCTATCCCGAAAATTTCTTTGCTTTTCTTTTTTAATTTATAAATCAATCAAATACATTTGTAAACAATTTTCACGTTAAAACCTTTTTTTTTTTTTTTTAATTAAATACTTTCTTTAAGATCAGCCAAGTGTTGAAGGTAGGGAGTTCAAAATATTATTTTAAATTACCAATAATATAATATTATCCATATGTCTGTAATAATAAGATGTGACATTATCTTTTAGTGTATATGTGTTACCGTCATTGTCGGTTATTTCGGCAATGGCGGTAATGACTTTTAGGTAATGACAGTAATGACGGTGCAAACCAATTTTACGTAAATATGATACATTTTATGATTTTATGGTGAAATATTACCCGCTTTGGCTAGTCAATATAGGCAATGTCAGCATTGACTAACCGCATTAGGCATTGTCAGGGTTGTAAATTTGAAATATTTCAAAATTGAAAATTTCACTCTTCTTGAAATATTTCAATGAAATTATGAAAAATTTTTTTTTCTTTTATAAACGTGTTTATAGATGATTAGAAATAATATATTGATAAAACACAGAAAACATTGATTATGAATAACTTATCAGTTAGGTATCATTTATCAACCAAGGTATACGAATTAAAAACCCTACCTAAATACTGTTAATGGTCAATGGTTATAAATTATAAATTAATAATTTTTATTATTTACACATTTTCTTTATTTCATACAATAAACCAACTTTTAAAAATGTTCACTTGGAAATAAAAAAATATATTTTTCATGAAATATTTCAAGAAAATAAATTTCATGAAATGTTACAACCCTAGGCATTGCCAATAATAACTTGTCATTTCTGGAAATCACTGATTTCCGACATGGACGCTAACGTATATACTAATAGCTATTTTATTTTTTCGACCAAATCACGATTATTTCACACTTTTTGTTTACAATTAATACATATAAATGTATTACATTAATCATCTCACATTTTTAACGACGGTCGTCTTCTGTTTTGTCCACAGGACGTGCCCGGACGGAGAGGACGAGGACGCCACGGAGTACGACGTAGACGAAGAGGTGGACGACGACTGCGATGACGACTGTGACGACGACGACGACGATGACGACGACGACGACGAAGACAACGAGAACGACCTCGGCGCGGACGGGGACGTGCCACCGGGCGAGTTGGTGGCTCGCGGCGGGTCCGCGTGCTCGGAAGACACGGTGACCACCGGGACGCCGCGGTGCCGACGGGCCAAGCGCCAACGCCGTCGCCGTCGCCGCCGCCGGTCCGGCACGCTGCACGAGTCCATGCGCCGGCGGTTCGACGGTGGCCACGGGCGCCATCACCACCTGCACGCGCACCACCACCACGCGTACCGCGCACACCACGTGCACCATCACGGGACGGCGCCGCCGCGGGTGCGCAGCTTCCACGAGGACGAGCTGTGCCGGCACCGACTGACGTCCGTGGGACTCGAGGACGACGTGGCGGCCGCGGGCACGGACGCCGGCCACGGCGGCGGCCAGTCCGCGCACCAGCCGAAGATCGTGGGCACGCTTCTCAAGCCCGAGTACCAGCGCAAGCCGGGGCTGGACGAAGAGATCTGTCTGCTGCCGCCTCCGCCCCGGCGGCGCCGTCGGCGTGGTTCCGCGAGCGCGGGCGACGGTGACATCACCACCACCTCCACGGTGGCACCGGCGTCCCCTGCCACCCCAACGACCACCACCGAATCGACCCCGCCAACGTCGTCCTCACCACACCACGAACCTAAGTCGTCGACGACGACGGCGCCGCCACCGGAGCAGCAGCAGCGTGAGCATCAGCCCACCGGGCAGGAGCAGCCGACCGGCGTCGAACACCTACAGCGACGGGTGGACACGGTGGCCGAGTGGTCGAGCGCGTCCAACGCAGCCAAGACCACCGCGCTGGCGGCCGACCAACCGCCGCCGCATCATCATCATCATCATCATCATCATCATCATAATCATAACCATCACCACCGGGGCGGGCAACCGTTGCGGCGCGCCATGACGCAGAAGCTGATACGTAAGAGGACGGCGGCCGCGGCCCAGGCGCAGGCCCAGGCCGCGGCGCGACACTCGCCGCTCAGGCGGCACGGGTCCGCGCTGGGCCTGCCGTCGTCGTCCGGCGCCGCGTCGCAGCAGCAACAGCAACAGCAACGGCAGCCGGTGCACGCGCAAAAGTCCAACACGGCCAGCCGGTCCAGCGTGATGATACGCAACTCGTACCGGCACGGCCGCATCATCCGGCTGGAGCAGAAGGCCACCAAGGTGCTGGGCGTGGTGTTCTTCACGTTCGTGTTCCTGTGGACGCCGTTCTTCGCGCTCAACCTGCTGCCGTCCGTGTGCCCGGACTGCGAGGCCAACACCAACAAGGGCCTCATCGACCTGGTCACGTGGCTCGGCTACGCCAGTTCCATGGTGAACCCGGTGTTCTACACCATTTTCAACAAGGTGTTCCGGCAGGCGTTCAAGCGCGTGCTCCTGTGCAAGTACCGCGGTCGCGACAAGCGGCACTCGTGGCCGCCGCAGCCGCCGTCCAGGAAGGTGTGACCGCGCGGCGACGCGGTCCGCGCGCCCCCGGCCAACACCGCGGTCGGGGAACCCCTTGCACGACCCGCCGGCCGTCCAACCCACCGGCCACAGGACGTCGTCCCCGGCCACACCCGGACTTTGTTCCACCAGTAGTGATGACCCGGATGTCGGTACCACGGTCGCGTTCAGCCGCGGTCCGTCGTGGACGAAAACGCATCGTCGGTCCACTGTTATTTCGTCCCCCCGTTTCACCGACCCCGTTTTGATCCGAAAGATTCCGCTCGATTCCTTTTCAACGATCGTCGTCAGCTGTGTGTTCCGTTTTTCCGTTTGGAAACGACAACGAAAACTGTGCCCGTACGATTTACGCTCACAGAGATTCGCCCGACGCAAACGGTACGCCCGTACCGCCGAAACACCGAAAACGAGTAATAAAACGAGTCGATTGATCTGAGACACAAGTCCGAGCCGTGTGGGTGCAATTTTCGACAATTTTCGACAGCGAGCGAAGTTAAAACGAGATCGGTAGATCCGGCCGTTTTTACGGTCACGTCGTCGTCGAAACGTCAACGCGAAGTCTTTCTGAGGGTTTTATCGAGACCGCCGATTTTCGCCGTCGGTATACGATTTCGTTCGATGCCGATTGCACTACGGAATCCGATTGCAGCAGGCATGTCTAAAAACCGATCGACGGTATGGGTGTACGGACAACACGATGTCGTCGCACGGTCGGTCGGCAACACGATTTTATCGCTCTCGCGGGGCACTTTTTTTCTCGACGAGATCTATGACGTGTACGTTTCGGGTGATAATTCCGTACATCGTTTTCGATTGAAAAATATGGCGTGCACAACGAAACGATCAAACCGCGTGCACGGGCGGCCGACAGATTTCCGAGAGAAAAAAACGACTCCGGTGACTCGAGTGGCTCACAGCGGAACGGTACGACGGGTATGTACCCACGATAAAATATCGACTCGAGTTAAAAAAAAAAAACCGCGAGTCGGGTCCCCGCGATTGTGTTTTATCGAGTTTTGAAAATGAACGACGTGACCGGTTAGGTTAGGTTGTCGCTGTGGTCAGGAGTCAGACCGACACGTTTCTAGCCTATATGTGTCCACTGTCCGTCAAATGCGATAAAAAATTAAAAAAGTTTTTATGTTTTGTACTTTTTGGGCACGAATTCGCGAATATAAATTTTATATAGGGGAAAAAATCCAATAGTAATTTCAATGTTTTAATAATTCGATTTTATACGTCAGAGTAAAGTAACGAAAAAAATATAATGTTTTAGGAAACTCTTCAATCGACCTCCACGTGGTATCCTCTCGGTAACGCTAATAGATCAGATTGACCCGATCGAAGTTTTCCCCGTATAAATATTCCGGGGTCTAACTCGTGCCGTTTTGACAATTCGACGGGACCCGACTCGAGTTCATCCGAACATCATATCACGTTCGACCGAGGACACGGGAGGTGAATCGTTCTTGGTCTTTTTCTTTTTCGATTCCGTCGTACGCGTCATAGGAGTCCGGCGCGTTTCGTGTCCGGGCCGAAGGGAAAACGTGCGCTCCCGCGCAGACGGTGCAGGAGGAGGAGAAGTGACTGCGGCCGACGGCGTGACGAGGGTTCGCCCCGTTTCCCGGACGAGAGCGGCGCCGATAAAACGTATCAATCTCTTTTCCGTACATTATAATGACGTATTGTGTTTGCGCCGCTATACCACGACCACCCGACGGCCGTCGACGCGTGCACACCTACGCGTTATTATTTCCACACGATATTATTATATTATCGTACGCACGCGGCCGCCACCACCCGACGTTCGCGGATCATCCGTTGCGAAATCCTACGAGCAAACGTGTATATACGCATAAATAATACAGTAGATTCTTAATATGTCGAACTTCGCTATCTCGAATTTTTCGTTATCTCGAACTACAATTGAATTCCCCTTGAAACTACTATTACACTTCATCGATGTTTTGCTCTCGATATCTCGATGTAAAATTAATCGTTTTTCGTTATCTCGAGTACACAAATAATATTTTATTCACATTGTGTGGAAAAGGATTGTAATTTACACGTATGTGGAACGTGGACAAATAACAAAATTTTATCAGAAACCACCGAAAATACCAGCGATAGTGAAGATGAACCACAAAATGAGGAAGAAGTCACTTTTGAAGTTACAATTTAGCAAGCTAAACATGATGTAAAAATATTAAGGAATTGTGTCGAGACTACTACAGTTATGGAAGACGTCGTGGCAGAAAGAAGTAATAATGAGCAAACTTAAATGACAGATTTTTTTGAAAAAAAAATTATTCGTTCAATCATGTATTCAGTTATTTCAATTATTTCAGTATTTTCAGTTTTTAAATTATGGATTTTAAGCATTCGTATAATGTAATATTCATATCCATACATATAATAATATATATGTATTTAAATTTTATACAATTTTTTAATAAAACTCGATATCTCGAAGTTTTCGATATCTCGAACTTTTTCCTGTTCCCCTTTAGATCGACATAACGAGAATCTACTGTATAAACACATACGTATGTATATACAGTGTGTTTCACTCAAATGGTAACACGAAATATCTCTGTTCAGCGACCTCGGATTGAATTGGGGTTTTTTCGAGGAGTTAGGGAATACTAAAATACACATTTTGTGATCATTTTTGAATTTTTAATAATGTTATTTTGCGCATTCGCAATAAAACTTACATTTTTTTAAATAGCAACACTTATTTTCAACACCAGGTTTCGATAGAACTATTTTTTTTAAGCAACTTTGATAAACAAACTTTTTTCATATCTCAAAAATTAACTGAATTACAGCAATCCTAAGTTTAAACAAAAAACATTTTTGTAAAATTTTTCAATGCTCTGTATTTTGTCATTTTATTATTATTTTTAATTGGAAGCAAGATAAATGGAATGCGTGCGTTTAGAGGTAATTTAAATAAAGTTAAACATTTTATTTTTATAATTAAGTTTAAATTTAATTAAATTTTTTTTTTAACATATTATTACAAATAATACAAATCACCTAATAAATTGTTCGAAGTTTTCCCCGTTGTTAAGTAAACATGATTGTAAGCGGCGCTTAGCTTCGTCTTGAGTTGCCGTTATTTGTTCCTTGGTCAGTTTTGAGCATGCTTCGGTGATTTTTTATTTTAAATACTGAAGATTAAATTGGTGGGTCAGCATAAACTACAGTTTTTAAATTACATAAATTAAAAACTTAGGATTACTGTGATTCAGTCAATTTTTGAGATATGAAAAAAGTTTGTTTATCAAAGTTGCTTAAAAAAAATAGTTTTATCGAAACCTGGTGTTGAAAATAGGTGTTTTGCATTTTAAAAAATGTAAGTTTTATTGCGCATGGGCAAAATAACATAGTTAAAAATTCGAAAATTATCACAAAATATGTATTTTAGTATTCCCTAACTCTTCGAAAAAACCCCAATTCAATCCGAGGTCGCTGAACAGAGATATTTCGTGTTACCATTTGAGTGAAACACCCTGTATATGAGCGAAGAGCCGACTATTATAATGTGCTCTCGAGACGGTAATTCGTATACGTTGGAACGACGAACATATTTTATCACCACCGTGAAAACGTACGTGAAGTATAAACAATCTGCGACGGAAGTTCCCAATCGTCGATGTATCTATTTTTTCTGTTTCTTTTTTTTTTTTCGAATTCCTTCTATATCGTTTACGCTATGATAATAACTGCGCCGTCGCACAGCTTTGGCCGCACGTGCGCCTCCGGGGGAACAGACGAGCGAGCCGGCCGTCTTTTTCGTATCGTTCACGCTCGGCTCGGTTTTCCGGGACGCCGAAAGCGAACTGCAAAGCATCGAAAAATACCGGTATTAGCGGCGGTCGTTTCGATCGGAAACGTCGGGTCCGCGCCGAAAACGATTACGATTCGGTCCGGCGTGCAGAGATGCACGCGAAAACCATCGAAATCCGACGATTTTCCGGTCGATACGTCGCGACGCGACGGTCTGGCCCGCGAGGGTTCCGGCAAAGCCCACCTCCGCCGCGGCTCACCGGAGTGACTCGGACCGTGAAAAATCAATTTCGCCGATACCGCCGGAGGACGACGGTCGGCAGGTGAGACGGCGGCGGTCGGTTTGATATGATATGACGCGACCGTCGTCGTATTCCGTTACTGGCGAGTACGATACCCGCAGTGCCGCGCGACCACGGTAACGCGAAAAGCGATTAAATCCCTCGTCCTTCATTACAATTATAATTACAAATTATTATTATTATTATTATTCGGTCCGTCCGATTCACGTGGCGCACCCGGCGGGACCTGAAACGTGCGGCACGCCCGTAGTACGTCGGTAAATAACGCCGAGTCTCCGGTCCGGAGGGCTTTGACGGGTGGAGCCCCCGATCCCGCGCGTCACGATTATTCATTTTGAATGTACGGCGCAACGGCAGTCGACCCGCGTGGATTCGCGAGCAGCATCCCTTCGACCCCCGTTCCCCCGGCCACCGACGTCCACGATTAATTATTAATCGGGAGCCCGCGATTCCGTCCGCCAATAAGATCCGAACCCATTTCCGGACCGACTCGCGGGACTCCCCGGACGACGCGACGTGCGCCGCGCCGCGCGGGACGAGTTACGCGTCTTTTATCACGACCCACACGAGGGTAGTGCAACGTTAACGCGCCAACGGAAACCCTCGCGGTTTTTGCACGTGTGCGCAGCAAAAGGCAATTATTCCTTAAACAGGGCGATCATTTTTTTTTTGTTATTTTTCGGGACCTTCGTTTTATCGTGGCGTTTTTTATTTTTTATATTTTTTTTTTTTTTGAAAAACCTGATTTTTTTTTTAAGCTGTCGAGACGGTTATATCAATACCCATTACCTGCACGCCGTCGGTGACGTTACGGGTCGAATCATCGCTCGGGCGCGATTCCTAGTAATAAACGTCCGGTGTAAGTACAGCGACGTTTTAATCGTACGTAATCGTACGGCCGTAGACGAATTAAACGAGTGTAATTTGTACAGCACGATTTCACGTTGAAATTGACGAAAATTCCAGGGGATCACCGAAAAAATGTGAAATGTGACTCACTTCGATTCTCCACTTCAACTCACTTTCATTCCAGATGTACAGGTCTCCGTTGATCCTTAGATGCGATTTTTCCCGTTTACTCCCGTAGACTTGATTGTTTTCATATTTTTACGAACGCGATGGATTAATAATTATTGTCTTTCTCTGGCACACGTTTCTAACGAATAATTTTACAATACGTTGTCGTCGGGTTCGTGTCGTAAAAGTCAAATACGATCGTCGTCACGTTTTCGGGTTCCATCTCGACGCGCAAGTGATATTATCGCCTAGCTACAACACTCGTTCGCTTCGATTTATTTATTTTAATAATCGGCACACAGTCGTCGGCCCGTTCGTCTTTGAGACCATTAATCAAACGCTCACGCGCCTCGGTACGATTCTTTGTGCACCGTTCAAAAATGTTTAAACATACCTACAGTGAAGCCTGACCTCGACTGGCCGACGGTTGAAATCGCGAAGAAAACAAACACCCACACGCATCGGCACGTGATCACGTCGGATCAAAGCCAATTGCCGACCGTTTTTAACGTAGTCAATAGTCGTGTTGTCTTGTACGATATAACGTGTAATAATAATAGTATTGTAGCGTTTTGTGTAAAATATGTTTTTTATGTTTTTTTTTTTGTTTTTGGTCATGTGTAATATAATACCGTACTATGTGGTTTAAGCGATTGGTGTTTACGGATTGATCGTTGTATGATAGTGATATGACTAAATAATTATAACTTAACCATACGGTATAACAATATTCATCATAAATTACGATTTCAAAATCCGTATATGATATTTTCACAAAATTACCTATGTGTTGTCCGATCCCTCCTCCACGCCCCCCCCCCGTATACCTATAATACAAGTTTCACGTGCTTTTTTCTAAAATAAATCGTAATATGCTATAAATATATACATGTATAAATAATAATGTTTATGGTTACGGTATGTTTTTTGTTTGTTAAAATATATCTTGTTCTTGACGCGATCGATTCGCGCGATCCTCTTCTTGAAGCATATTTACGATTATAGTAATAGTGATAATAATAATAATAATTATACTATACATGTTAACATATTAAATATATACAACGTGATAAGCACTCACTGCAGTATACGCGGTGAACGATTTACGAGGCGTAATAATTCTAAAGGTATATTGAAAAAAACAAATAAATAACTCATCCTGAAAGCTTGTGATGGCACATTTAATCGTGTGAAAATTTTGTTTTTGAGTATATTTCCGAAAAAAAAAATTGTAGTTAATTCGTTACCAAAAAACATATTATTATAATATAGTACCATATCTATGTATATCACGTAACTCTAGTAGATTAATTATTAAATAAAAATCGTATTCACGAATAATAATGCGATTTTGTGTTATGTTATAAACGTTACGGTGTACATTACGTTTGTTTACGCTTTTGACCTAAGTATTATTATACTATAAATTTGATGTTGTCTTTTTACACAAAACGTACATCTTTTTAGTCTAGTAAATACTATACATATATACATATATAAACAAATAAAATATGTTTTTTAAAGCCGACGGTTAAAACGTAAAACCTTGTAATCACGAATTTGGTGTAATTGTGTTTTTTACTTGAACATTTTACGAACATAATAAAAAATTATAATCATAGGAGATAATTGTGATCTATAACTTTTAATGCGTTTCAGTGATTGACACGTTTAATTTCAAATACGTACGCGGAATAGCTGATGTTTTTAAATGTTTTTTTTTTCTGAAAAGTGGTTGCAAGGTTTCACATCTTAACCATAGACATAATGCGTACGTGTAAGATGGGATGAAATATTATATTATACAAATAAACGTCAGAATAATTATTATAATGACATTTGGTATTGTGTGTTGATTTGTCGTTTTGTTCCTCGTCTCCTACGTTTCGCTTCTCGTTACGATAATGTTTTCATCCCTTTGTCTCGTCGGTCCCCCGATATAAAACAGGTAACTGCTAAGATGCGATAAAATTGCACTCTACAAAACAAATCATTTTCATTTAATACGATTATTAAGAGTCGAAAAGTTTCGTACGCCGTTATACACATACATATAGATATATAATCTGTGGACGTGCTTTCTTTTTTAATTAAAAATTAATTAACTAAAATACGCAATGTATATATTGTATTATATTTTTAAACGACCAGAAATTCATTAACGTAATTAAAATACCATTGAAATGGTATACGGTGGCTGTCGAGTCACCACCGTTTTGAAAATTAAAATATTATATATGCACATTCTCCATTTATCGGCACATATTAGTTGCTTAAATAATAATTTAAACTACCCGCATATTGAAAGTCATGTCGTAAGCCCGGCATGCAGTAAATGTGCGCACACTTGCCGTTCGACAATATTATTTACGTTTTAAATCAAATGTGCCGATAAAAACCAGAGAAAGCTACTTTGCACCCCATATGCTCCACACACCTTTTTGCGGTTCAGTTTCGTCACCGAAAAAGGTACAGAATATTTGCGACCGGCATATTTTAATGTAACCTTTTTGGCGTACACCATGTCCTGCATTAAAAATAAATTAACATAAATGATTGTATAATATATTAAAAGCTGTACTCCTCGATTAAAATTCACAACATTTTTTTTTTTTAACATTGAGTTGAATACAAAATATTTCGTACCGGTAGACCTTATACTCAACAATAACAATATAATATTTCGAAGATAAAAAAAGAGAGAGAAATGGTTTGCTCTGTAATAGTGGAAAAAATTTAAGCCTCCACCATCGTTCCACAAAGGGTCAATAGAATAACTAGTCCAATGCTTCAACAGGTAATACAATATACAGTTGTTTCGTTCGAATGGTAACACGAAATATTTCTGTTTTAGGGTTAACATGGCGTTTTTCGAGGAGATAGGGCATATAAAAACGCATATTTTTACGAGTTTTAATTTTTTAATCCTTTCTGTTTGCGCATGCGTTATACAAATGTCATTTTTTAAAAAGCATTATCTATTTTCAAAATAAAAAGAAAATGTTCTAAAAAAAATCAGTTTATCCAAATCAAGTGTTAAAAATATATATTTTCATTAAAAAAAATTTCAAGTTTTAATGTGCATGCTCAAACTGAAATCATTAAAAATCTTAAACATTTCAAAAAAAAGTGTATTTTTGTATTTCCTATCTCCATCTATTTGAATCTAAGGTTGCAGATCAAAAATATTTTGTGTTACTATTTGAGTGAAACACAATGTGTATGTGTGCTAAGGTGCCATATTAAATTTAAAAAATCTCCTTCCCAACGCTATTACCATATTTATAAATAATATAATATTTTCATAAATGTTCTGTCAGATTTACTCCACGCAGATCTGACCGGGAACGTGCGTGCACCTCTTGCGTTGACGTAAGTATGCAATTCAATATTTATTTTGAATTAAACGTCACCGATCAAAGAGTATTATAAACAATAACAATCAGAGCATTTTTTTATTTTTTTTTTATCTTCAAAATCAACGTGAGGCGTGCGGGCGTGTAAATTGTTTGTCGGGCAGTGTGAGCACGAGCAAGTTATGGTTTTAAAACAAAGGCCAAGCAGGGCAGGTGCCCGAATGAGAGTGAAGATGACCCTCTCCCTCTCCCTCGATTAATCTCCATAAATATAGCGAAGGCTCCAAAAATATCGACGTTGTGAGTTATGTTTTAAACGTGCCGATACTTCGGTCTGAAGAAAAATTGAATACCTACGCACAACGTGTTAAACGATACGACGACAGTGTCATAGAGCGCTTCTTGCCGCCCATGTGTTTTTCGTGGAGAAATCGATAGAAATCGATGTTCTTCCTCGGTCGGCAGTTCAAATCCCTATTCTCAGCGCCTTCGTGTCGGCAAAACGAAAATGCCCGGTAAGCGAAACTTTTTGTATCACAAACATTACTTTGATCACATCGCGTATTATATGTTATACTTCGATAAAGAACAAACGCAATGGGAAAAAAATTGTGCTGTTTTCTCGCAGCGAATCGATGGAACTCAACACGAAAACGGCGATGTTAAATAACAATATAAAACGTATAATACGATAAGAAATATTACGTACCGGCTGGAACGGTTGAAAATCTGCCGAACAAACAGACATATGCGCAAGACGTCGTCGTGAGTTTACCAACTACGACGGGACCAGACCCTGATTTAGGCGAGTATCTGGGTGAAATATCAACGGGTCTCCAGATTGATGGCCTTTCATTTATTTTATTCATTATTATATTTTTTGTTGAAGAATATTGTAATTTGGGTTTCTTATTTTTAATTAAAAAAAAACAAAAAACGAAGGGTATTTGTGCTCTGTGAGTTTATGACTATAATATGCTAAAACAATAAAATTTATAAAAATAGAAGAAAAAATCAGTTTGATAAAGTATAAATAAATATTTATTCATAATTTTTTTTTTTTCTAATGATACCTATTTTTGTCGTAGTCCCCAAGCCCTAAAATCTGTAAATCAGACTTTGGGTATGGCTGATGCACATAAAATACGATATTATGACAACACAATAATCATAAAGTATTAAAATATGTGTGCACATACATGATTGCTAAAAATTATCATATACGTTAATATAATATGTTATTTAATATAAATTAATACAGTAACTTTAATTAAAACTATGATGAACGGTGTTCAAAAATGTTTTCAATCTCATATAAATGTGATTACAACTATAGAACTATTAGTATCAAATGTAATGTCAATTAATATTTTATGACATGTTGTTACAGAACCCGCAATTATAATATTTAGATTTCCAAAGCCAGTTTTCATAGCACTCTTGAGAATTCGCTTAAATTGAATAAACCTGAGACAACAAATACGGTACTTAATATTTCCATCGTTTACATTTAATGCATCTGAATCATAACCTCAAATCTAGATTCATATTAATTCCAATGCGTAAAATTGTTGACGAATATATATCTTTATTAGTGATGTTGATATCACAAACACTAATCACGAGCATTATGAGAACATTGGAATAAAAATAAAACTATGCACACCACATAATATTCCTAAGTAGCCGAAAGAACGTATTTTAATACAATACATAAACACATCATATTGTATTGACTAAAAAGACATAATTACACGAACAATGGTCCTCGCGCTCTTTGTAATTTATTTTTTGTTTTTCCACCTCAACGTGTTGATTAATGTTTACTATTTTTTCAGCTCTTAACCATGTTTCTTATCAATTATACAAGTTCTAGGTCGAGTAGTTTATTTACAAAAGGTCAACTGACAGAAGGTCCACATTATTTGGTCAATTTTCATTTAGTCTACTACAAAATGTGTGTTGTTATATCGTCTAACATAAAACAACGTCCACAACTATTTAACGTCTGTAAAAAATAAATGTAAAACTTTTAGGTCTACTCAAATATTCTTTTGATAAAATCAAAATACTTTGTGAAGTAAGTGAAATTTATTTAATAATTACTACGAATCGTCATTAATTGATTCAGTACCTTAAGGTAAGAATGTAAGTTTAGAAAATATGCTTATGAGAAAATGTGTTTAACAACAAATCGAGGGTCGTCATCAATGTAATCGAGCTTGCGCAGTTAATCCTCCTTTGAACGAACGAAGCTGGTGCGGGTATGTAGGCCACATTAGCATCACCCTTCTCGTCTTTTATTCGCACAAACTTTATGTTTAAAAAAAAAACATTTCGAAAGAATTCACCTATAGTCCTAGACATTAAACTAGATTTTTCCGTCGTTTTACGTTTAACTAGATGTTACGTATAAAATACGTTAGACGCGATCGGGTGATCAGTTTCTTTTCAACAACCACTGAAAACAGTATTTCTTACCAGTAATGTTTGGGCCGCAATCAGGATATGAAAATGGAAAAACAGTCGATTCGGGCCGCAATCGGGCGATCCCTAACGTCAGAATCTATATTTATAATATTTATTTTATTTTTTTATTTGCAATAACAAATTTCTTGAACAGTTGATTTTAAGTCATCAGATGATTATACATTTGATCTTTACGTTAAATCTATGAACCAATACAATGTTAATCGTTTGATACGCTTGTGACAATAATGTTTACATAAATCATCCGTTCAAAATTATAATATTATGCTGTTAACGCACGAACGAGACTATTGATTTTATAATATCAAACTTTAATTTTATAATCAATGACATAATATTTTTAGCATGGCACTGCTTAATAAATAAGTATCTATAACCCTCTGGCAGTTATCGGACGTAAAATAATATTCACCCATGACTTTCAATCATTTTCGTTTTTTGTATAATCGCTAACGAGAATATAATATGCTTTGTCCACCGCCATTTTTTTTAATCGGCATTAATTCTGTCCTACGCGGGTAACTGATTCGAAACTGTATGTACGAAAACAAAATATAATACTGTGAACCGTTCTGAGATATTATGTCGGTCTCCGTTGAACAATATTATCATGCATGTTACACACGGCCAATCCAACGTTTATTTTATCTTTTGAATAACCGAATCGGTTATTGTTACTATTGGGGTCGGAGGTATCTTCGTTGTCCGAACTCGTATTTACAGCAATCTAAATTATTGATAAGCCGTATAGCTGAGGTTAGGGAAGCATGACTCCCGACCGTCAAGACCGAAGGTCTTTGATGTAATTTACTTCGACGTTTATATTGTAACCATGATACGACTAATCGATATCTTTAAATGGTTCATGCCCAAAACACGACGCAATATAACCAAATCAATATTTTGAATACAGCATTTAAAATACGACGGTCTTGCGATTGAGCAGTTGCGTTCGCCAGTGAAGTTGAGAGCTATATCGCGTAATATTTAAGTAGGTATAATAGTATACTTTAGACACGCGTCGTTCATAACTACAAAACTTTTCCCAATACCGTCCATCAATTAGTGTACAAATGAATCGGGAAACATTTTAAAAATAATCCTTGTGTATAAATAGCGTTATATCGGTGTTTTAATGAATCACTTGAATCTGTACGCTGAACTTTGAATATTATATAAATTAACGTTTGATTACATACTCGTATTTTTCAAAATTATCAAATCTAAATTCTAAGCATAAAATACAAAGTTATTTATTTTTGACCATAAAAAACATCTAAAATAAAATAACAGGAACAAAATGATTTTATGTCATAGAATGTAAATCATTGGAAAAACAAAATATATACTCGTAGACAATATAAAACTCAAGATATCGAGTATACACGGTGGTTTGCATTTTATAGCTAAATCGGTTGTTGAACGGCAAACTCAATTAAGTCGAGATTTCCTGCGGAACCTCTTGAAAATTTTTACGAACCCCTAGGGTGCCGCGAAACTAACTCTAGGAATCGTTATGGTAATATATTGTTTACATTACATTGATTCAAAGTAGCGACAAAATTGTATAAAACTGTGATTAGAAAACAAACTACAGGTATACCAGAATATATTCGTATAACACAATCAATACATATGCGTGTAAGTTATTGAATGCTACGTCAAACTATTTTTACAAGATACTATTTGTAGTGGTACTCCACACGTAATATACAAATGATATTTTAAAGGGTTAGTTATACTTACCGCGATAAAAATAAACAAAACAAATAACAACATGTTTTTAAAAACATCAACTAAAAATTATAAAATAGCATAATACGTTTGTTTCTTTTTTTTTTCCAAATTTTTTTTTATGAAAATCATAATAAACTGCTGTTTTATCATTGTATAATCATTATAAAATAACAAATATTATGACCAATCAAAGCGATGCAATCGATTGCGATGTTATCGTATTATATCAGTTCACGTAAATATCAAAATCATTCTATACCATCATCATTTGTGCGATCGACATTGTTTTAAGTCTTTCATGATCGATAGTACTATTCGTAGTAATCAAAACTCATCTAGAGCCGCCACCTCGTCGTTCACTAATTCATAACTTTGGCAGAACTATGACATTGGTGGTGAAACTCGAAGCAATTTGGTAGTATGGGTATGTGTTAACCTTTGTCATGTTTGGTTATTGATGGCCATTAAAACTACGCAGACCCATTAATTCAATTAAATTATTAAAGATTATAAACTATTAAGTGATTTTGCATTTTGGATTTTTTTTTTTTTTTTTTAATTACGTTATTTAGATCACCATACTTGGAATATTTATGAAATATTTTCACCTCAATTATAAATAATACATCAGGTTTCCAATAATTTTAGGAACTTGTCCGATTTTCTACAAACTTGAAGTTGTCCAATTGAAATAATATTGTAGTATTTCAAATTCTATATTTATTAAAAATGAATACATTAAAATGCTAATTTTTATTACATGTTCAAAAGTTACCATTTGATAGATTCTACGCTATTCATCTCATCAATAAAAACAAATTAAGTAAATCATGTGTTAAACCAATAGTGAAGTACGTATAGAACGTGGAAAATACTGAACAATAGTACTTACGACACGTCAATGCATACGATGATAAAAATGAATTGTTACATATCAGTTTTGAGTAGAAAAACAAACCGTGAGCATAAAACGATGAAAACATCTGATACGAAAGTATTACATACGCAATACATTACACAGATTATCTTTTTTTCTTGTGTCTCGCAATTTAATTCTTCGTTCAATTGTGTCAAGCTAACGAATGACGAGCACACGGTGTTCGTCGCGAATTTATCAAGCCACAACTTGTCTTGTTGTGACATATTAAATTGCGCCCGGTTGTGGAAAATTCAGCGCGTGTCTTTTAACGGAGCGCGATTAAAGTAAAAAGTGAAGAAACGGTGGGACGAGGAAGAGAAAACAATTACCGCCCGGCCGAGAAAGCAATGGGTTTTAGATAAATCTGGATTCCATTAAATCCCTTTTCTGTTTACGCCTATTACATAATAAAATTTACAACCTCCCCCGAAACGCCATAAAACGGAGGCGCGTCGGCGGTCGTGACAATCGAAATATTTCTTTTGTTCTTAAAGACCGTGTCGTCACGGCATTTTCCCGCGTTTTCGAGTCGAATAAAATACGTATATTATATTCACGACATCAGACCGTACGTGCGGGACGGTGCACGCCACGCCGACAACAATCGGATCCGCCGCCGCCGCCGACACGGCGCCCCGTACGTGTCGTCATATCGTCGAAGACGTTGGCCGTTTTCTGATATCGGCTTTTACGCACGTACGAGCGCACGCGCACGCGACACGCTCGGTCGGCTTTGAACGTCGACACGTGTGGAGAGTACTCGAGACGGGTAGGTAGGTGTTTTCCGGAAAAGCCATTCGCCATGCCAACGGATGGTTGATACGATTCGGATCGGTGGTGTACGCTGTGTTGCACCCACGTTCGCGGACGGTGTCGGCGGACTATCTGCACGCACGAGGATACGAAAATAAACAAAAAAAAAATGTCGATTTCCGGATACGGACCGTCGGAACCTCTGCGCCGATTCTAAAAATTGCCGAGGAAATATCGGGCGAGTTCGCCGCGAAACGTCTGTGCGATCTCCAGGTCGTAGTGGGTGAAGACGAGAGAGGCTACGAGGAGAACTCGGCACGATCCGTTCCGCGACTCGGAAGACGACTTCTCTGACGTGTCTCTGACGACGCCGTCTGACGAGCAAGCTTTGGGTTACTTTAGGTCTGTTTCCGGTGGTTTTGAGCTTTTACGCGGTGTCTGCGTCAAGTCGGAACTTCATTCGTATACATCCGAATAACTCTGTAAATCATATCCATCAGTTCCTAATACAACGATAGTTTATGTGCGTACTGTGAGTTTGGTGCCAACTCCTCGCACGTGTGAGCGGTCTAATGAAAATATATGAACCGTCGCAGCGCTGTTTTCGTGAACATTTCATTTGTACCTTAATAGGTTTTTGAATAAATCTTTTATGTTTTTATCCATTTTGCATTACACGACAGTTGTGGTTCTGAACCGTCTTTTTTTCACAGAATGACGAAAACAAAACGAAAAAGACGCCGATGACCACGACTACAGCAAAAAAAATCCGGCACCCCACGAACAGATGCCGCTGACTATAAATAAATGACATATCCTCCGATAAAAGCGAGAAGGGTAACGAAGATTTATACGCGCACGTACTTACGTAGTTCGCAATCTAAACAGTAAATTAAAATGAAAAAGGAAATAGACTAATGTCACCCATCGGTGATGACTGTCGCGACGTTCTATATACGTATCTTAGAATTGGTTTCGATTACGTGGCGTGGCAGCTGGCCGAGAACGTGTGTACATTATAATAGCGTACGTGGAGAAACGAAAATGATAAAAAATACATAAAAAGAAAGGGGAATACGAATCTATACAGATGAGATTTTATGTGACGTATACGCACGTGCCCTCTCATGAATCTATGTGTGTGTGTGTGTGTGTGTGTGTGTGTGTGTGTGTGTGTGTGTGTGTGTGTGTGTGTGTGTGTGTGTGTGTGTGTGTGTGTGTGTATTACAGTATTAAATATATTATAATGGATCAGGTGTATCAACGTGTAGTTTTCAAAGTTTGTTGGATCTAAGATTTTCTGTTGAGGCAATTCAATAAACTGTACTCACATAACGTGTGTAATAATAATAATAATATATATTACTCGTATATAAATATATGAATTACGAATAGTTGATATTATATTTATATATACATAACTCCGAAGCACTGATGCATGGACGATCGAAGCTCAATTGCTGCAAAATATTATAACATGTTTATCAATACAGAATATTATATATGCAACTTAAACCCTGAACTCGTATATCCTGCTAAATATATATATAAAATATATTGAGCTAATTTTTTATAAAAAAAACTATTATCACCTAACCTAATATTTAGTAGACTTTTTACGTTTTTAGTTTTATTTAATTGACACTATTATTTATAACATAGATTATATGAAAAACATACTTTCTTATGTTTATATTTCAATTATCATGATTGAAAGAACAGTTTTAAATATATAAGCAATTAAAAGTTTAGAGCAGCAGAGCAATGGCAGTACGTTTTTGTGTAGTGAGTACTGTCATTTTTTCATTATGCTATTTTATGGTGAAAACTATTTTTAACACTCTTATGTTATTTGTCGCATAGCAAAATTTGAAAATCTAAATTTCCAAAAAGAATATCATCTTTCATTTTACCATGTTGTAAGTAGGGTTTATCATTTAAAAATATAAAATTCTCTCTGTTTGTACTCAAAACATATGATATTAGAGTTAATTATATGCCTGCGTGTGCATTTTCCTTGTATGTAACAGTGCAACGTAGTAGGTATCGAACTCTAGATCAGTGGCGTAGCTAAAATCCAAATCTTGAAGGGCTTTCATCTCACTGTACTAGAACTTAGACTACGGAGTTTGCAGAACCATTCAGCATATTTGTTTTAGTTTTACACTCAATTGGGTCAAAGTTTTCACAGAATTCCAAATAAATAATTATCAAATCGAACATAAGTTTTCTATTACTTACACTGTTATAGCCACCATTGAAATGAATAGACTCCTGTTGTAGAGCTTGAGTAGTCACTAGTCATTACTTATAACTACATTAATTATATTCTATAATAATTAATGAGTAAATGGCACTTTTTTCCTTCTGTATGTTCTTTATCCTGAAGTTAACATTACGTCAATAAAATATTATTTGAGTGGTTCACTAAACATAAAGTAATTCTGAATAAGTATTTGCGCAGAACCATAAAATGATACCTATTACAAAATATAAGTACAATCATAATATGTATTTTTTAGATCATTTTAAAATCCGGTATGCTGGAATCGCCACAGTAGATCTAAGCCTTTTTCCCCGAGTTCCCTTTCATAAAATGTGCGTGTGTACAAATGTGCGTGTGTACATTTACCTACGACCTTACGGAGTATATCTGTACTAAAAAAATTCGACGACCTCATATTATTTACATAACATAAGACACAGACAAAATCAGTTTTATTAAAGTTGGACACGAGTGCCTTGTGGTCTTTTGATTTCTGTGACCGTGATACGAGCGTTTTGTTCGAGAGAAAACGATAAAAACGTCATTTTACAATAAATCAAGATGACGTGATCGATACACCTTGGAAAAGACATCGGCTATACGCGCGGTATTGAAGCCACGCTCCATCGATTGACATCATTCAGTTCGTTGATTTTTCAGTTGTGGAAATGACAAAAATCTTCAGAACGTTCCAAAACGTTCTTCCAGTTATTTAAATTCACCACTAATGTGCGAATATAATGTAGAAATAAAATTTAATATTATATAGAACAGTTGTTATTTGCTTGAAGAAAAAAAGACGCGAACGGTGTTTGTGTGCTCATACAAACGTGGATTGCAATCACGAGTCATGACGTGTGTGTGTGTGTGTGTGTGTGTGTGTGTGTGTGTGTGTGTGTGTGTGTGTGTGTGTGTGTGTGTGTGTGTGTGTGTTATGCAATAATACAAGTCCGGCTGCGTGAGTTACAACGCCACAGCAAACATTTCCCTCGGATTGCGCTTAACACTGCAACTGTTTCTCTATATTCTGTCAATTCAGATAATATAAAACGTATATACGTGTACGTGCGTCTAACTAAATCGATGTTTAAATATCGAATAACAGATAATCAATGTTTTTCCCTCTATTTTCAGCTGTTAAGAATGACTTAACATTACACTGACCGTCTGTAAAATCCATTGTCATAGCACAATGATTTAAATACGATCGTCTCCGATACGACGGATGCGTTAATTCATTTCCTAAACCACCCCCAGCCACCCGTAACAGGCGTAGCGTTCTAAAATTTGCCTGTTGGACTTTCCACAAACTTTCGGCATTCTCTCAAACTATTGACTAGACAATGTTCAATCGAGTTGTTACAAGTTTTTTTCAAGTTTCTCTTGATCAGGATTGACACACATGTTGTCAAATTTGTACAAATATTGATAAATTACCAACATGATTTTGATACGATGAAAATTCGAAAAATCCATAAATAAAAATAAATGTATCTAGGAATTTTAATCGATCAAATTTAAGTCGACAAAAAATTTGATTTTCCGTTAGTTAATGTTTACGAATTGTTTACTTTAAAGTAGCATGGTTATAGTGCAAAAAGCTCATTGAAACACGAACCACTTTGTAAATAAATTATTTCGGAAAGATGGACTTACAAATAATAAATGAATGTTTAAAAATACCCATAAAATAGTTAAAATAATATATTGATTGAACATGAAAAAAAATAGAACCTTATTTTTTCCGACAAACTTTATGGACGATGCCTAACTCACGCACGCCACACGTTGACCGTTTTCGGCTACCCGTGAACTACGTTCAGAAATTCTAATCGGAACGTAACATTATATTTAACGCCACATCGATTTGGTTCCTTTTTTTTCTTATTTTCGAGAATACTTACGCGATTTCAACGAGTGAATAATTTATACGCTGATGCCGTGCGAAACCGCTATAAATTCTCACAGAAACATTTTCGACCTCGTCAGATTAGTCCGGAACAAATTCAATTAAACAACACTATATACATAAACCACTGTGGAACGCGACGGGGTGAGGGCAAGGAATGGGGACGGGACAGGGGAATACCATTAGTCGTTATGATAATTAAACGCGAATAATGGTAATGAAAATTAATTAAAATAATATGATATACCGTATGTTACTTGAAAATATTGTACGAAACGCAATAATAATAACAATAATAATAATTTTAATAATAAAAATACGTCCCGTCGCATCATACATGATTATATTTCACGTTTGTATGGACGTATAACGTTGTTGGAGACGAAAAGGTAACTCGAATCTCCACAGCAATACACATATATGTATATTGTAACATATACATATATATTGTAATATATACCCGTAAAACTCGTCCTGCCCTCTGGGTGATTCGCGCATAAAAAAAATAAAAAAATTCCAACCCAAGCTTATTTAAAAACATTATTTTTCCGCTACAACGTCTGAACGTGCAGCATTATAACCCAGTCCGAACGTGAGCTTGTAGTTGCTACACAATAGTAATAACTATAAATACATTTTTGCCGTGCAGTTATGTTTAGTATAATATAACTATTTCTATTTTCTATGCATACACGGAAGAACATGAGAAAATCCTGATCGCCGTCGTAATTGCGAAACCCGGCGCTTGTTACTGTGAAAACTGACTGGAAAATTATTTTCGCGATGATTACATTCGAAATAGAAACGGCCATATTATATTTCGTAATTGCACGAGTGGGTTATCAAGTGTTTCGAGCATATTTTCACTCACACTATAATGTTGGCTTAATTCAACGACATCGGCAAACTGTATTTGAATGAGAAAAATAAATTTTAGCTATAATTGCCTAAAAAGTTTTAAAATACGAATCACGTAATCGATCATAAATTATTTTGGGCTTATCATAATTTAATTTATTTAACACGAAATGTGTTCCGTAGTACGGTGTACAAATATTTAACGCGTATTTGTTGAAAACACTTGAAACATATTACAATGATTTATATTTCCATACAGCATTACTTTAAGTAAAATAATTATAATTAATTCGTCGCAAGTTGTTGACTTGATATTTATGATATTAAAAAAAATTAATTTTTATGGACTACTTGACATTAAATATTTATTGAAAAATCGATAAAACTTTTCAATTAATTCAACATAGATCATTAGATCAGTGATTCATATTTTCCGCGTGGTAATAAATTGTAATATTTGGACAGATGGTCACAGATGTTGTGTCCGTCAAAAACAAGCAACGCCGTGATTCTTGAAAATTTGTCCAATATTCCACTCTACCTGTGTCATGATAATATTCTATGACATCATCTTATACAATAAGTGAAAAAGTAATTTTTCGATAACTCTTAAAATCTTCGACAGCTCGAACGTCAACCGCCACGTATAATTTGATGTTAACGAGAAATTTTGCAAATCACTCTCCAAAAAAACCAACAACAAAAATAATTAATGTTTTAATTTTGTACCTATACTACGGAAAACTTTGCTGAGATTCGAGGTTCGCGGTAAAAAAAAAAAAAAAAGGTAGGTAATTTCGGAAAATGTAATTATAATTTAAATCATTGAACGCATTTTTATAATACATACTTGATGCCCCGAACTGACGAAAAATAAAATAAATACATTTACATGCATCTAATGTTTGTTAAACTATGACTACAAACCCATTTAACCTATTACCGGTACTTTCTTTGCGTCTACAAGGTTAGTGAAAAGATTTGTATTTCAAACAATCGTCATTTGCATTAGTCGTACATTCAACACACTGTTTTTCAAAAACAAATCTTGTTTTATAGCATTTTATGTTTTGCATAAGACCAAAGTTATACAAATATTATGTCAAATGACTGTAAACATCATTATATTCTCATAGTATACATTATAATTATACTTATTGGATAAAAATTGTTTCACTGACCTATTTTGATGGCATATAAACATGTGTTTAATGATTCTGTACTTCATTACTCCAACGATAATACCACGTAACTGTACATTTTTTGAAATTAACTTTTTGTATACTAATAATTGTTTATCTGTAAGTGATCATTTTATCATTTTATTTTGCATGAACATTATTATGATAAAGTCTTTACTATCCAAAATAAATTATAATAAATCAACCTTAGATCATACACAATGGATGTAGCCACCGTGTTGTAAATTTGGGCCATCATCGTAGCAACGGCAAACTATATTAAAGCGCATGCGCAAACTATTTTATCAATTACTATTGATATTTCGGTATTGCATACCATCTAAAAATACTACGTATCTAATTTATATACGATTATAAAGTTCCTCATAAGAAGTACTTATCGGTATAAAAAAAAAATTCAAAGCGAAATGCACACCTTTTTTTTATAAGCATAAAAAGTTTAAATTTTTATGAAATATTGAAAAATCGCGAAAATTTGAACTAATTTTTTCTGAAATGTGGATAAAAAAAATTTGGTTGGCCATAAAACTTTGAAAATTTAGTACAAGGTTCCTCATTAGAAGTACTTATTGCTATTAAAAAAAATCAAAAATCGTGAGTCACAATTTTTTTTTATAAGCATCTAAAGTTCAAACGTTTACGAAATAATTACATGATTGCGTAAAATAATAATTTAGCCTTAAACGATTTTTGATATTTGTTCTTATTCAAAAAGTATAAGTCGAAAAAACTTGAAACTTTCACCAAATGTTTATATTGGAATCATCTATACGTAGTACAATTTTTGTAAACTTTAGACTTTTTTTGAGCTTTTAATAGACAATTGAAATTTTCAACTTTTCTTTGTTTTTTTTCTGAAATGTGGATAAAAAAAATTTGACTGGACAAAAATTCTTGAAAATTTAATACAAGGTACCTAATATGTCGAACTTATCGGTATAAAAAAAAAAATCAAAGCGTAATGCACAATTTTTTTTTTATAAGCATAAAAAGTTCATATTTTTACGAAATGTGTAGAAAATCGCGAAAATTTGAAGTTATTTTGCAGTTGAAAATTCATAAAATTTTAAGTATTCAAAACTAAGAATTGTAAATTCGGTACAAAGTTTGACATACGTTTCCTTCAATTATCTGTAAAAAAATTTGCACTGGAATAAAATCAAAAATTTTTATGAGTGTTTGAAATTACAATTTTTTCACATAATCGCGTAAAATAACAATTTAGGCATCATTGATTTTTGATATTTGTTCTTATTCAAAAAGTATAGGTCGTAGAAACTTAAAACTTTTACAAAATGTTTAAATAGGCATCTTTACATAGTTGTATTTTCAAAATATTTCGTTTATTTTTTAGCTATTTATAGGCATTTGAATAATTCGATTTTTCTTAGATTTTTTTTTATAAAAGTCGATAACAATTTTTTGGCCCTACCAAATCGCTTGAAAATTTAATAGAAGGTTTTGAATAAGTTGATCTAAGAGTGATTCAAAAATTATTCAAATACATAGGCACAATTTTTTTTTATAAGCAGTTGAAGTTCAAAAATCGACAAAATTTGTCAAAATCACGAATATTTGCAAATTATTTTGTAGTTGAAAATGTATAAAAATTTTTGTATTCAAAGATAAGAAATGAAAATATTATGTAATATCACAGCTGATAAAGATAATTAAATAGATTAAGTTTATTATAATATAATCAGTAGCTGACAGCTGTTCTATACAAAATATTGGTAGATTGTAAACACAAGGTGTATAACGTACCTTTACATGGTTGAATAGAACGTTACTAACTTCCAATTTCCAGTTATTTTAATGTGTGTATCAGTTCCATAAACATGCGGATTTTATATATTATTATTAATTATTAATATTTAAATAGACGTAGCCACGGAGCATTCAGCATATATGGACGGCGGGGTCGGGTGGTACCGTCACGATAGTGCATTTAGGCAAATAATATGGTATTTACCTACGCCCTATCTATGCACATCCTGGTTTGTCCAATGCTCACGAGCAGAAGTCACATGAATAGACAAATGTAAATTTAACCCAATCTAGGATATTAAAATAAAATATATATTACAATTTAAGGCTGACATCTTCATCTTCGTTCAGAATCGTTTTTTTTTTTATAATATAAAATAATTCCAAAATCTATCCAATAATGCCTAATCTAGCAATGCATCTCGTGTATCCCACCCAACTACTGTATCCTGTACTTAACTTACAATGATTTATCATTGCATTCAAATGTAAAGTACCATACAACTAAACTATCGTAAACCAGGTGATCCCATGATAGAAAGTGCTATACACTCCTCACCATTATCTTGTCCGAGGAGCGAAGCGACGAAGGACGAACTTCCACCACCATTATCTTATCGGCTTTTTTTTAATTGAGAACGGCATGAAAACAGTTTTTTCCACATTTAAAATTAGATTTCTATCCTTTAATCTGTTACTTATCTGTCTAAAACCTCGGTGAACTTTTTCATACACACCATCCCAAGTCTTATGAGAAAAAAGCAGACATGTATCGTCAGCATAAGTGATTATAGATCCATCAACATTGACTTCACATATGTCATTTATATATATAATAAAGAGTATTGGACCCAAAACACTGCCTTGTGGTACACCAGATTTAATTACACATGTATTACCATTAACTTCATTTATTTTAACTAATTGTTTCCTATTATGTAAATAACTTTTAAACCAGTTTAAACTTGAACATTTAATTCCAAAGCTAGGTAGTATATTCAATAGAATGTCATGTTTGACTGTGTCAAATGCCTTAGCTAAGTCTATAAAAATTGCCATCGTTTTGTTATTGTTATCTAAATTACCATAAATGTACTGAGTGACTTGATATAGTGCATTATCCGTGCTTAAGCCCGGTCTAAAGCCGTATTGATTTTTTGATAACAAACAATTTTTTTCTAGAAAATCAATTAATCTAATTTTAATAATTTTCTCGAATATTTTGGAAAAGTTACTTAGCATGGATATCGGTCTATAGTTATTCATAGACGCTTTATCTCCGCTTTTAAATATATTCTAGTAATACAAACTAATTTTAGGCCTAAATATATCATTTCCAGTGTTTTCACAAAATAAATAAGGTCTATCACATGTATCCAAATGATCACACCGATTCGACACTTTATTACTATCTGGCTATGTAAATCCAACACGCATAATTTATTCACCGATACATTACGTTCGTAAAGTCAGCACGAAAACTTAGCGTGTACTCAATCTTTGAATGCATCATCGGGATTCAAACTTCAATAAAGTGGAATGAAAAATAAGTTTTAACGAACTCGAATCGCATAATATTGTGACTTATAATTTATAAACCGAAGGTGGTGTAGCCGAAAATATTACGTACGACGAAACTTTCGAGACATTTACATAAACTGTAGTAAAAAGTGATACAAACAAACACCCGTATTTTGCAGAAGAAAAAAACGTCATAAAATCGACGAGATTTTGATCAGAACTTTAACTGACAACTGACTGTCATAAATTTGTGACGCTAGAATATCATTTACCGAACTTTGACAAAAAAAAAAATGTACATACAAACTAAGCTCCGCGTGTTTTTGCTTGGTTAATTTTTACATGGTACTATGTCGGGCACAACAATGCGCTATTCATTTTGAATTGTAGAAATCGCTAATTATTTATAAGATGGACAATCGGCTGTATAACTTAATTACATAAATAAATAAAATTGATCAATTCGCTTCGCGACGACTTAAGACTTATCCCGTGATACACTACGTCGCATTGCCACACGGTGCTCGGTCAATACATTTATGAATATACCTAACCAAACCTTCGTATTATTATAATCTTTATTACGTCTACAACAACATTCCACTGTAATCTGAATGCGAGCATCCCATACATATTTTCCACGAATGCAGATATGTATGCTCTAAACCTAATTGACACGGCCAGGTGCAATACTGTTATGTTTTAACAAAGGACTATGTCAGTGAACAATTTGCTTTACAATATGTATGTACGCATATATATCAATGTATGTACATTACATATGTATTAAAAATCAAAAATAAAAAATAAAAAATCCGATAAGACAGTAGTGATGGGAACTCGCCCTTTACTTTTTTTTCAATTCTCGAACTAAATGATGGTGATGGGTGTATTTGGTATTAAAGAAACGATTTTTCATATCTTCAGTAAAACAATTCTAAGCAAATATTTCGTATAACATAAACCGTTTTTAGTCTTGTTATTGGTGAATTTTGTCTTAATCCAATTCTCATAACATTTTGAATTCTTAATCTGGCCGACATTTTTTTTACAATAAAAGGTTCGAAAAATATTTTCAAAATATTGTTTTTAATTTAAATAGAATGCTATGATGCCAGACTCCAACAAACGCTAATGTCACACCAAGTAAGGCACCTGAGCAAATTAATTTCTTTTCAAGTGAGTAAAATCTAAACTAAAATTAAAAAAAAGCAGGTAAGACAATGGTGGTGGAAGTTCGTCCATCGTCGCTCCGCTCCTCGGACAAGATTATGGTGATGAGTAGAGATACAGGAGTTGGGTGGGATACACGAGATGTATTAATAGATTAGGCATTATAGGATAGATTAGGACATTATTTTATATTATAAAAAAAAAAAACGATTCTGAACGAAGATGAATTGTCAGTGAATAATATGATATGTTTATAGTAAATCGTAATTTAACGCCTGAAATTGAAATTTTAATACAATTTAATTAATTAATAACAATGAATTATCCTCGTATTTTTTACAATTATGGTAAGCCGAACTTATGGCCAACCTTGTATTAAAATTTCAATTGTTAGCTTCTAATAAAAAATTTTTTATGAATTTTTACCTACAAAATACATAGCAAATATACATGATTTTGACGAATTTTGACAATATTAGCACTTATAAACGCTTATAAAAAAATTTTGTGCCTATGTATTTTTATAATTTTTGAATGGGAGTTAGAACAACTTATGTGGACCCTTCTATTAAATTTTCAAGTATTTCGTCCGAGCTACATTTTTTTTATCAACATTTATAAAAAAAAAAATCAAAAAAATCGAATATTTCAAATGCCTATAAATTGATTAAAAATGAGTGAAATCTTTTGAAAATAAAATTATATAAAGAAAATGCCAATATAAACAACTGATAAAATTTTCAAGTTTCTACAACTTATACTTTTTGAAAAAAAAACAAATAGCAAAAATCGTTTGAGGCTAAACCGTTGTTTAACGTGTTTTTGTAAAAATTTAAATTTCAAACACTCATAAAATTTTTTTGTCTGAATCTGGTAGAGTTTTTTTTGCAGATAATTGAAGAAAAACTAATGAAAAACCTTGTACCAAATTTTCAAAACTTAGTTATAAAAGAAAAAAATTTTACGATTTTTCAACAACAAAATTATTTGCAAATTTTCGCAATTTTTACATATTTCGTATAAATTGGAACTTTGAGCACTTATAAAAAAAAATTGTGACTTACGATTTTGGATTTTTTTTTATCAGTTATGGAACAACTTATAAGAAACCTTGTATTAAATTTTCAAGATTGTCTGGCAAAAAAAAAAAATTTTATCGTTATTTTAAAAAAAAATACTTAAAAAAATTGAAAATTTCAATTGTCTATAATTAGCTCAATAAAAGTCAAAATACTTTGAAAATTTAACGGTGTATAGAGAACGCTAATCTAAACATTTGGTGAAAATTTCAAGTATTTACATCGATTAGTTTTTGAGTTATAGCAAAATAAAAAATTTGATTTTGTCGAAAACTGGTTTTGCGTAAAATATACCGTTTTTCCCTCATTTTTTTAGGGTTTTTCCCGGCGCGTTAAAAAAATATTGAAAATTTTTAACTTTTGACCCCCCAAAGTACCAACTAGATTCACTTTCCTTTCAGAAAAGTTGCTATATAAGGCAATCGAAGCATTTTTACTGCCCCAAATCGTGTCGACAGACACAAAAAAAAAAAATAAAAAAAAAAAAAAAAAAACACACATCATTGTAAAATCAATACATTCTTCACTCCGTTCAGAATCTAAAAGCGTATGAAACTGTTTCTATGAAATAGATTTTGTAAATTTTCAGTATAATGAACCATTTTTGTTATGCCTTAAACTTATTGATTTTCATTAATATGGTGTTAGTGTGTGTGTATGTGTGTGTGTGTGTGTGTGTGTGTGTGTGTGTGTGTGTGTGTGTGTGTGTGTGTGTGTGTGTGTGTGTGTGTGTATGTGTGTGTGTGTGTGTGGGTGTGTGTAGATATATCAAACATAATACATATTAAATATTGTTCATATATTGTTATGCAAAAACGAAATATTATTCTGAAAGATACGACCAAATACTTTATGTATGTTATGGTATAAAATTTCCAAAGTTACACAAAACAACTTGGATTTTTCGTAGGTGTAGGTGCAAAGTATACATCATATTAATTTACATGAATAACTACTTAATTTATGACTAAAAAAGTTTAATTACACGACTCGTGATTGAGGCAAAATAATTCATTCCGTTCTTGATATGCCACTACGTATTATGTTATTAAGTAAGACACGACGTGTTTATAAGTAATGTATAAGTAAAAATACCGGGAGCTGGTTCGAAATTTTTTTTTCACAAACTGCATTAAAAATGTCGAGAATCTTATCGCGCTCAATCGATATTTTAAAATTGATCTATAGACAACACGATAATCACTTCCACAAAGATTTAGTTTAACTTGACATCTTTTGATTACAAATATATAAATATGCTGTGCACATAAGGTACAAAACTTAACTGAATTTCAAGCTACAACATTCCTCTGAATGATGCGATTTTGAGATTTCTCAAACCTCATTAGCCCGGTCAGAATTGTATTCGGTGGGTTACAACATGTTTTGATCTGACCCACGTATTTTATGCGAATCCAAAACTAGTCGTATCTAATTGTACGGCGTGAATCATTTCTTACGGCACTAAAAAGTAAGTCATTTTGAAAATTAATAAATTACATCACCTTACTGTTCTTAATTATAAGACATATTTCATAAAAGTAAATGTTTTAATTATAGTTATAGCGCTATAAATCGGTTAGTGATATTAATAATAGTACTCGGGCATTAAAAATCGTAAAAAATTGTCCATCGTATTCATTCGCATACTCAGTACACTGCGTGCGCTCACTAAAGCCTCGATTACACAAGGCGAGTTTTTTTTATTTATTTATTTTTTTTATTTAGCCTTTAGTATTAACTATTTAGCTCGACAAATTAAATTAAATAACAATATATGTATACAGATAATACAATTAGAGATTAATATATACAATGAAAATAATAATAATAATTATAATAAAAAAGAAAAAAAAGAGAAATCATATAGAGGAAACAGTTATATAGACAGCCCAGTCTCCACAATAAAATCTACAAGGCAAGTTTACTCACCAGAAAATAAAAAATCCAAAAAGTAGTTTTACTATACAAACGATTTGTCGTTCTTTTAAAATTCAATACAACAGTCACCATTCTCTAGTCCAAGGGCCGAGAGGACGAAAGACGAACGTTCACCGACGTTCCATCTCACCGGATTTTTCGAATTAATTACTAAAATATACAATTATATACATTATTTTCAAATCATGCAAAAATAAGTATACAAAATAACGCAATACAGCAACGGTTTTAGTATGAAGAGACTTGTGGAACTTACAAACAAAATTCATATTTATATGTTATAAAAAATAAATACCAATTCAAATACATTTTAGACACGATATAATATTTATCAGATTTCATGACTATATATTAAGAATTCACACGCATTTTTATCTCTAATATTTCTTCTTATATCTCTTTACCATGAAAATATGGTTACTTTTCGCGTGGTTACGACTGGAAACGGTTGTAGTTGATAGGAGTCATTCATTGAAAGTCAACACGTTTTCGTTTGTGCATAACCACATTGTCTCGGTAAATAGAGTATGGTTGTCTATTAAAGAACAGTGTATCATTAAACACTATTTTGAGACGCCCGCGTTTTACTACAAACGATCACCACCCATGTATAGGGTACACACTACAAAACGTGAACGCTTGTAAAAATAATCAAACAAATTAAGTTCGAATGACGATGAACTAAATTATTCATTCAGACGCCAACATTAAAAATCCGTTTAATTTTTTCAATAATTAATAAAAATCATTTTCATTTGATCGATATCAGATATTAATGTCCAATTTGATTTCTACGAAAGAGTGTTAACCTTTTTTTTCTAGAACGGTGAATAATGAACTCGAATTATAATAATGTAAAATATTTAAACTAATTAGTAACTTCTAGGCCAACTCTTTGAAAATAATAGAAATTTAATGGTTTTCGGAAAATATTACGATGTTTTTGAAGTGACCTACTCATCATACCAACCATTAATCTTGTGGGAGAAGTCAAAAAACGATGTACCAAAATTCACTGAAATCCGGTCAGCTTATCGTGTTTTATGAACTACATTTTCTAAATAATTTTCATCCATTATAGAACATGGGTTGCCCAAAACTTATATTTAAACAGTTATCAAAACATACATTTGGTCAAAATCCTATTGGAACATTACTGAAATTAATTTATTTTACGAGGAGGCAAGAGAGATATAATATATTCCATTATAATATGATAATGTTTTACAACTACCTATGTAACTACATAATATCCTTTGTACTGTCATTTCTTTATTTCGGTCTTTAATATTTATTGTTTCTCGCGTAAATTTAATTATTGAACTTTCATTGATAAAAAAAAAATTCACGGTAATAGGAATTCAAAGTGATCAAATAGAAAAAACTACAACGTTTATCTAAGCTTCAAGTATTAACTTTCAGTTTCGTTTACAATTTGGTTCAATAGAAATGTTTGAAAACAATTCCGGATAGTTCTAGTTCGTTCTATAGTCAACGACGAACGTTTACATTTTTAGATTCTGAGTGAAGCGAAGGATCTTATGGTTTTACAATGATGTTTATTTTTTTTTTTTTTTTTATTTTTTTTTTTTTCTGTAAACACTTTTTCGTATAGAAATCCTTGTCCAAAAGTTTCGTCCAAAAAATTGAACTGAGATGGTACTTTAGAGAGGTCATTTTTCCAAAATCTCCATAGTTTTTCCAGTAATCAAGAATAACGATCGAAAAACTGAGTAAAAACGGTAAAATAGGTAAAAATTCGCCGTAAACAAGATTTTCACTGTTCAGATTTTAGGTATTTAGTCATAAATCGAAAAGTATTGAAGCTAGAAACTTGAAAATTTTATCCAATATCAAATACATACTTTTTTATATTGGACAACATTTTCAGAACAATTATAGCACTTTTGACTTAAATATAGAACTTTTAATTTACCAAATTGTTTGAAAGTTTTTATGTAATACAATTTTAAATATTTGACAAAAAGTTCTGAAAATTTAATATGACCTTACTCATATACCTACCTAATTATCCTAACAAAAATTCAAAAATCGTGAGTCAGGATTTTTTTTTATACACACTTTAATAAATTATTATAACTCACCAAAAATTATACAAATAACCGTAAAATACGTAAACAGTATTTAAATAATAATATATTATATTACACTGAAGCTTTGCTCAGAATTGTTTTATACTAAAGAAATAAGTCATCATTTCTTTAAAACTTTATACATTCATCACCAATATCTCGTCCTAGGACCGAAGGGACGAAGGACGAACTTGTACCACCATCATCTCACTTACCAGCTTTTTTAATTAATACATCTGAAGTCGATAGTTAACGAGTTGTGTCCCGACTCAATTTCTCGTACACGAGTTGTGTCCCAATGATAAAAGTGGGGTACACGAGTTGTGTCCCAATGATAAAAGTGGGATACACGAATTGTGCCCCAACTGTTTTATGAAGTTTTACACACGTTTTAAAGTTAAAAAAAAAGTTTTTATAAATTCAAATCGAGAAATTGTTCCAATATATTTCAATTAACTGAAGAATTTGCAATGTGACGTTTACATTAAAATTAGAAGTTCTGGACAATTATCAAAGACAACACGTAAAAAAGCTGGTAAGTGAGATGATGGTGGTACAAGTTCGTCCTTCGTCCCTTCGGTCCTCAGACAAGATATTGGTGATGAACGTATTAAGTTTTAAAGAAATGATGACTCATTTCTTTAATATAATATTTAACACACTTTTAATATTTTAATAGAAAAATTTCTCAATGTAAATTTTAGATTCTGAATGAAGCGAAGGATCTTATGGTTTTACTATGATGTTTATTTTTTTTGGATTCTGAGTGAAGCGACCTTTTTCACTTATTGCGCCATCGGAATTTGACGTGTCAGCAAAACGAACGAGTACAAATCGTACGCCGAAAAATTTTTTTTCTCACAAACCCGAGCCATGATTGAATAGAAAATAAACGACATTCGTCTTGTGGACGACCATCGCGTGTTCGCGCGTTCTCGCTGCGGCGACACGGTTTCGGGTGATGTATGGCAAAATAATAACTGTTTATAATTCGTGCGCTACGCCGATTCGTTTTCTTCGCAATTTAACCAAGATGCGACGATAAACTCAATTTTCCCATTGAAAACGGGCAACTTTTCAGAAAGTTTTCATCTACCCTTATATCAAGAATAATACAACGCGAGAAAAACTACCCAAAAGATAATCTCGACTTTAAAGCGTACTATTGTTATTTTTATATCATATCAAACAGTTAGAAACATTAGGTCCAAAGATGAAAAAAAAAGAAAACATTTAAATACGGTTAAGAACGTAACATAACCACGGTGTGTAGATAAACTTGATAAACTAATATTGTCGGTATTGATTATGATACAATTATTAAGGAGAAAAACCATGATTACTTATTTTTGTGTAATGCGCTTAAACAATAAATGACATAAATGTATGAGATAAAAATCCTATATCAGTTCAAGGTTTTTTTTTTTTATTATTATTATTCATTTTATTGGACATTTTTATCCGTTTTATATTATTTCCGTATTATTTAAAACTCGTGGCCGAGTATTCGGTTCACTTTTAAATTTTATAAATGTCAGCATACATAATATTATCTGTTTGTGCGTTCTTTAAAGCTTTTATCAATTGAAAAAAATAGGGGCGAGCTTTACACAAAACGCCGTTAAATTAAAGAAGTCATCTAGGTAATTCTGTGGTGGCGCACAGTAAGTCTCAATCCGGATAATGTAATATTGTTACAAAACTGGGATTTGAGTTTAGGATATTGTGTGTGGCGTAATATACGTAGAGAAACGGACTCGATTCGTGTAATGTGCAGAATCGAAATACACGATGTATATCATACGTATACCGACAAAAACTGAATATCTGTCTAATGAACCTACTTAATAAATATTATTGTTATTATTATTATTATTATTATTATTATTATTACTATTATTCAATAATTTAATTAAAGACGTATATATTCGTACAATTTTTCTGAGCCTACTGAGTGTTATATTATTGTAAAGTGACGTGATATACAACGTGTCACTAGTGAAATAAAAATTAAGTGGGAATTTCACTATCACAGTATTGTAAAGATTCCCACAACGTCTAACATGGTCTTTCAAAACGGCCAAAATCGAGGTTTAATACTTCTGGGTTCGACCGCTGTGATCGATGACGACTGTCACCATGACCGCAATAAATGTATTAACGATAGGGCGGTAAAATGAGGTCATTTACCGTAAGCGTGAGCCAATATCATTAAATTATAAAGTTTTAGCAGCTCTCTCATTGAAAATAATACATCCACCTAACACATCCACATCCATTAGGAAAAACAAACAACACAATATCCGTATTGCAATCGTTATTTTAATTTTGTTTATGTTCAACAGTAATAGAATACTATAGCACTGACTAACATACTAAAATATACGTCTTGCTATCGAATAATTGTATTGGGTTCATAAGCTTGGTTTTTCCAATCCTTTGTTCAAATCAGAGATTTCAAATATTCCACTCTCCTTGTCGAGTAGAAAATCCTTTTTATTTTTTATGGTTCATGAAATATACTTTTTTGGTCAGGACCCTTATTCAGCTTAAGTATGCCAGTAAAGAGAATATTCATTCCGTGTTCCCAATGACTTAAGCGAAATTGTGATTCCAGGCGCATCTCTCTGAAAAAATAAAAAAATAAAACAAATGCACTAGACATTTTTGTTTTGCCGTGGGACGACGTTAAGGCTTAAAGAATAATAATGCAATATACGACTGTAAAAAAATAAAGAAAAAACAAAACAGAAAAATACGTTGTGGTAAAACGTATTTATTATTAACTATGCATTTATTTTATTTTTTTTATGTGTATCTAAAACACAAAAATTCGGAAAGGATATATCGAGGGACATTTATCGTGTTACTTGACTATCACTAAAATAATGGTAGTTATTATTACACGATAATTGTAACGATGGTAACAATTATGGCAGAGTGGATAATAATGAACGGTGATTATCGTTTCGTGTAAACAGATCGGACACTGCGGCGAGTCGAGTTGATTTGATTATTCGTCAATTAATTCGTAACATACCATAAGCTGTACGTGATGTACTTGTCGGGCCATTAGATACGATTATATTGACATTACCAATTTCGACGTATAATTCGAGGACGAGCGGATAGTTACACTGTTAAAGACGAGATTTCGTCCAACATAAATTGATATTAATTGATCAAATTACGCATATGCGATTTTTCAACTTCGTGTTTTCGACCAATGGATTATGTTCGTAAAGATATTGATCTTAAATCTAGCCACAAACCTTCACTCTACGCTCCATAAACAGCCACCCCTGAACTATAAACGACAATGTAATCCCTCAACAAGATAATGTTAAATACCTAGGCATCCGCCTTGATAAAAAAAAACTCAACTGGGCACACCACATAAACACTAAACGTAAATCTCTGTGGGGTTACCCACACCAACCATATGATCGTTACGTTCTGTCATGATAACTGATACCCGATGTCGATATCCAAATTATTAGGTATCTAATAAATCATAATTCATGACCAATTTATTACAAATGTAATAATAATAATAATAATAATGATAATGATAATAATAATAATAATAATAATAATAATAATAATAATAATAATAATAATAATAATGTTTTATTAACATAGTATGCACTTTTGTCATCATAATTATCGTGAATTGTGATACTATGTTGGCTCAACCTATATCAACTCACTACTGTGCTTTACTAATATCATTTAACAATACTTGCATCTTACGCTGATTTTCGATTATTCTACTCGTAAAAACGTATTCCTGCGTTGTTGTGGTTTTCCAAGGAAATAACTCTCATTTTTTAATAAAAATAATATAGAACTACGTTAAAATCTCTCAAAACAAATTAATCGATAACAGGTACCGTAATATGGTAACCATACGAATACAAAACCGAAAAATCAAGTGTAATAAAATCTAATTAAAAGTTCAGTTAACGATTTTGAATGAGTCGACAATATTATTTTGGCCTCATTTAACTCGGTAAATGATAATATTGACAGCTTCAAGATTTTTATCAAAACAGTTTTTTTAATATACAAACAGTGATTTGTATACGTTATAATTCGTTTTTCAAAGTGATATTATATCAATAGTAGAATTAATAAATGCGATGTTTTAGTATAGTCAACACGTAACAAACCGAAATCTGTATTTCTAGTTACGTTTTACCATTATTTTTCGCATTCAAATATAATATGGCTGAACGTACCTACAAAGTAAAAACTAAATACACATTTTCTCGCTTATTTATGTCTGTCCGTTTCTATTCGAACGATTTTTCAAAAAAAAAAAAAAAGGTTTCGATTTTCCATTAATCGTCGTGTTTATCTGAGGTGATACGTTTTATACATAATAACGATTTTGTAAATGTTATTCGTATCCATTGTAGTCGAGCGCTACGATAAAACGCTACGGTTCGATGGATATCGAAATCGGCTACAAAACATATTTTACCATATTTCTATATAGCACAGCTATAACTTGCAACCGAAGTTGAACATTATTTCTTTTGAGATATCAAATTATTTTTACGAGTTATTTAAAAAAAAAATTTTAATCCAAAAAACCAATTAACTAAATGTTTAATAAACAGTGGTAGCACACTTCAAAACATGTATATACAATACATCAATAATCTCTACTAATTGTACTTGTACAGTCTACATAATATTATAATGTCTTCAACTGGCACGTTTTGAACTACAAATACGACGTTTAGTAACGCTATGATTAATTCTACCTTTATAAATTTAAAAAATTACATACATCACGTTGTAAATTATACACACGACGCCTTTACATTTACCAGAATCGTATCTTGCTGGATGTTAATAAAAGAACTAAAACCGAAAACCGGTACTGAAATTTCTCATTTCAATTGTCGAATCGGAATCGAAAACGAAGAAATCTCAAAGGTTCCAAGCGGCCTAGGCTCAGATTATGGAACCGTTTATATTTTAGCCGTACGTGCCGAACCGATTCGCACGACTGGCCCATAGCAGCCGAGTCGACTTAAAATAATAATAATCGTCATCCCGCAAAGGCCTGATAATCATGTGTCGACTTGCACGCGCACGAACGACGACGGTTTTCGACGGCCACCGCCGGTAAGGCTCCAAATGCGATTTTGACGAGTCCCCCGAGAGTATACTGTTCGACGTGTAAACAAAGCGCGCAATGCAGATGGTACCCACGTAATACGTATTATCATCGTGTACCCGGCACGACGCGACGCCTGCATTATTTTCTCCGCTCGGCGCACGGACTTTTGTTCGGAAATCTCGTCGCAGCTTCCCGTCACCGCGAAGGACGCGATACGGTTTTAAACGATTTCCCTCCGCTCCGGACGACGACGACGGCCGCAGCTTCTGTAGCTGTCTCCATATAATCCGCGTGTTCCCGTCGAGCCGTGTGATTACTTTCCTGCGCGTCCACCATAACGCGGTGCACACGCGCTCGTGACAGCGTGACTCGCATCGTTATTTTTATATACGTCGTCCGTGTCGTCGACAATATTGCAGGATCCCAGCGGAAAAACAACACGTCATAATACCGAAATGTAGCCCGACGACTATAGTGCATGACTTATCGTTACACTTTATTATTATTTGCCCGATTTTTTTGTTTAACTTGACAGAACCGACGATCGTCATCGGCGGCCGCATTTTGTTGTTATAATATTGATATAAAAAAAAAATTATATATATATGCTTTAAATGGAAATTTAATTCACGACTTTACAAAAACATAACACGAACAGAGTAAAAACAAATCACGATGAACATCAAAACTTTAATATTATTATACTACGTATGCATGATATACACGTATTATACAATACGTTCGCTTTGACCACTGCCGAATATGCTTGACGCACAATTTTCCACCGAACCTACGTCGGCTTAGACGCACATACCGAAACCAGTCGTTTAGCCATGGGTATTAGGTACTTAGTGGGTTGTTAAATGACAAAATAAATTTTACTTACTATCCTTGTCTCATCACTATGATAAACAACATTTTTTTTTTTTTTTTTTGTCGATTATTATTAGATATGGAATACGATGGGTATTCTAAATTTTTTGAAGTAGGAGGACATCTTTATGCCATAGATAAATTCCTAAATCTATAACTTGACTGACATGTATGTGGTTATGTTCGAAAAAAACTACGATGATGCATGGCTGCCGGCTGGTTTTTTCGATCTTTAATGATCCTGTTTTGAAGAGCAGTATAGTAAACCTCTCGAATCTAAATCAATGTTTACCTTATAAATATGTTGTATCTCCTGTGTCAATATTATATTTATTTGAGAAAATAAAAAAAAAACTGTCCCGAGTTGTTTTAAATTGTTTTGTTATCGACAATTATAATGCATAATATTCAATTTGATAAGTTTTTTTTTTTTTTTTTTATTATTCAATTGTAATGCACCTACGAACGAAAAAATTCTTTATTACAGGTATCGTCAGCAATCTCGATTTCGGTTCTCGGTCAAAGTTTGCTAAATTATATTTTTATCGATTCGTTTCCTTGCGAGACTCCCTTCGTTACATTTTTTTTTTTTTTTTTGTAAAGTCTGTGTGCAAACGCTGGGCTGCAGAATGTGTGCGCGAATATATAATACGTGCTTACGTCATGTTTTAATACCTCCACACGTGTTTTTCAAACGTTTAATACTTTCATTCTGCCTCACATATGGATACGTGCGCACGTATAACGGTTTAATCAGTGCACAGGCGTTTATAGCATTTGAAGTTTGAACACGGGTCTTCGTCTCAATGCACCATTAATGACTTTTTTTTTTTTTAATCTAATTACTGTTTACGTAAAAGCTCCGTTCGTACTTTTTGTTCTTTTACCCAGTGAGTGCAACCGTCGTTCACGTGATGACATCTATGTCTATACGCATTCGGGTCGTGTCAAAATATCCATTTGTTAAGATCTGACGGTACGAGTACAGCGTATCGTTTCGGTTCATCAAAACCACGAGTTTTCCTTCTCAAATTATCCGATTCAAGGAAAAAAACTTCATTATCAGAATCCTTTAAAAAAAAAAAGCTTGAACTATATAATCAAATTATGCAGTTATTTTTTCCGTAATTTATTAAAAACTATTTAGAAAATGTGTCAATTTAGTATTTTTTACATCTACACACACCATTAATTCGCTCGGTTTTTTATGACTCGCTTTTTTTACTTTAATTTTATAGCAACACAATCAAACGCATCACTACAATTAACTTGATATGAGTGTTTTAAAAAAAAAAATCGTCTGTTTCGTCCATTTTTCATACGGATGTACCCAAATTTTATTTTAATATTAATTTATGGAATTTAACAGTAGAAACGTATTTATGTAAATAATACCTAAGGTTGTGTAGTTATATCATTCTATTTTGCACAGTTGACCGAGTGCATCACGATAAATAAATAATCACATTTCGCAAAGCAAGGGATGCTTTGTCGGGAGACTGAGGAATTTTAGTTATTCTCGAAAAACAATATAATATGTGTATTGTGTGCCTCACAAAACGATTTCGCGTGTTTTCTACCTGAACTCGAGTGTAATAGTCGCCGCCTCGTCGAAATTCTCAGACATTTTCAAATAATAATTTTATCTATAAACTTACCTTATTACTACACAGATATCTACAACATAATATGTGTACGTATAAATGTATAGAAATTGTAAAATTATGCTGAAAATAATATTACATTTTGTATACCGAACGTTACAAACGATTTGCTAATAAAAATGTTTATTCTCGCGACATAGTTTTTAACTTGAAACGACATTTTTGACATTTTACCGGCTGTCAATATTATCAAACTAAATGAAGAAAAAAATACGTCTTGGCTATACATAAAACCAATATATTTTGTCTGTTTTAATGTCAATAACTCCGTAAAACCAGTGACAGGGAATTTCTTATACAAAATAAATATTATTTTATCCCACGCAAAGGGATTAATAATCAAAAGAAATGGACGTTGCAGTCGTATGATTGTGGCAGAAGAAGGTCAATAAATTGACCACCTCTCCTTTGTCCTTCGTCTACATGTGTAGATCAGGGGATCTTCGACCTTTATAGGTGGGGGGGCAGCTTATAATTGTAGAAAAATGTCACGTGCTTTGTATGCAGTAATCATGTGGTAATAATCAAAAAAAAAGGTTATCTGTTATGCTTAAAACGTGTTCGTGGACCTCGAATAAAAATGAGAAGACCGCTGGCGTCCCTATAAATATGATAGTTACCTACTCTAACGATCATCAATAATTCATAAAATATTTTTACATGCATATGGTGTGTTTATGAAAAATATTTTCAAACAACCAGTGAACGTTGAAAATAATGATCATTTGAAAACAATGATACACACAACATGGTTAATTTAAATTATTTTGAATCGTTCATAATTATTTAAAATGTCTTGTAATTAGATTAAATGCCTTTAAATGGAGTGAAAATATAAACATACGCGATATTTGAATATTATCAATTACGTGCTTGATGTCCTATACTAATTTTTAATTAGTCGACAAAATGGTCGTTTAATTTCAAATGGAACGTATACACTGACATGAAAGACTGATAGTGAATGTCATTTATAGTGAGTTCATTGAAAATTTCAACGTTTCACAAACTAACGTCACTAAAACTTGTATGAACAACATTATAACATCCGAAATAATAAGAACAATAAAGTGATAAATTTGGTTATTATGGCTAAAGATAACTCGAAAACCCATAAAGCTGAAATTTGTAAATCGTTTCAAGAAACAGTCTGTTTTAAGGAAAAATCATCAGACCTGTTTAAACTTTAAAATCAAATAGGCTCGACATGTCGCGTATTATAATAATTTTGGGCATACAGGAAATCAAAACGACAGCGAATTAATAATTAGTAATTATTTATTGATTAAGACAAATTTTATGGTCAGACAGTGATAGAAAACGATTATTCTATTTTGTATGATCATCTATGACGTATGCTCGCAGGTAATTATGTCATCATAATATTGAACATTATAATTAGTTCTCGTTCGCGAATTTGACATACACACACGTCATACAGTCCGTGCGACACGTGTTATAATAGTTTTGTTGTGTTATTATTTAATTATGATTTATACTAGTCATTAGTAGAATACACTAGTATGTTTTCAAGTTTACGTGCAACGATTAACATTCATTACCACTCATCATTTGTTAAGTGTTCACAATATTATCACGTCAACTGCGCCTCCTAGTCACGATATTATAGCACATTATTATAATACCGGGGTCATCGGCCGAAACACGAGTGCCATAACAGTGAAACATCTATTAATAGACACCTTTTTACAGTAAATACCTCTTAATAACGGACAGTTTAACACATCATTATCGTAGAAAACGAGCATGCATTTTAATTTGTCTGTGACCCGATGGGATCTGAGGCGACAATTTTATTTACGTCAGCAAACAGGTATGGCGGTCAGATAACCGTAGGATTATTATTATTTTTTCTTTGTGAATAGTATAATTATTAGATCAATATTCTCTGTTGGCGGTTTATTGCCTCTAAAACCATTCTATCGTTACCTACCCTCTAGACCGTTCGAGTTCACGGTTATATTCGGTGTTTTATTTGATTATAATTTATTTATTTGTTTAACTAGAAATTATTTTTTTTCTTTTTTTTTTCCCATATATCACTTCGATCTACCACCATTATAATCTACTCGTACTCGAGAATATTTGACGTTTTCTTTCTTTCTCCTCCGTATTACATTATATAGGTCACGCGACACATTATAATATTGTACAACACTCCAACGGGTTCGAGCGCGATTGAAGAATCATCAGGTAAAACTGTCACCTTCTATATTACTACCACTACTACCGCAGACTTTTATTGGATACTAGTTACTACTAATACTCAGGGCCCCAACAAAGGGGGAGGGTCAGGTGGACCCATGGTACTGGGGCCCAGACATTCGAGGGGCCCGGCGTTCATGTAAATAATTACTTCAATGTATAATAGAAAAAGGTTTCAAATACATTTTGATGATATTATACATGACTTTGCTCAGAAAAAAGCAAGAAAAGCAAAATTTACTTAGTATAAAGTTGAAATCATAATTTAAATGATAATGTGTATTAAGTACCTATTATAATTTATAAGACTACCAGAACTATACATACATACATTCAATTATGATACAGTATAAGTTATAATAATCACATTATTTTATTTTTTAACATACATTTTTAGTTTGTACTATTTATATAATATTACACATGTTTTCAATTTATAAAGGATACCTATCAATTTATTGATATTTTATTTTTTAATTATAACTACACCCATAATTTATACATAAAACTAATATTTAAGGTCTTGAAGTAATTGAAGGGCTTGCTGCGACAACCAGATAAATCCGCTTTTTCCCAATACTCATTTTTTTTCGGAAATGCACGAAGAAATTTTTTTTTGAAAATCAGACACAACAACCAGTTAAATCCCATCAATAGTGATGGAGTTATTTAAATAAATGGATTTATCGTGTTTTGTAATTTGCTGCAGTGCTGACATAGGGTTCCTGCGATTACTTTTTTAGAGGCATAAGCTGTCATTTGATATTTATATATAATAATAGCATTAAATATGCTACAAGATTCAAGAGCAAAATTAACTTTATTTAAGAATTAATAAAAATTAATGTGCTTTTTGGTGCAACAACCAGATAAGTCCATGTTCCCTACAACTTTGACTAACAGTGTTTCAATACCAAACATTTTTTTTCAATTTTAACTTCAAAGATGTATGTATAAATGAGCATAGAATTCAAATATATTCAGTTGATAGGATTTTAGCATAAATAATAATTTTTAAACTAAATTTACATTGTCTTGAAAAATTTCAAAAAATGGATTTATCTGGTTGTTGCAACAAGCCCTTCAATTCATCTCGAAAAATTAATTGATATGATAGAGGGGCCCGGATTTAGTTCTGTGCCCGGGCCAAAAATATGATGTGGGGGGCCTGCTAATACTACTACTACTGCTACTACTACTACTACTACTATTATTACTACTACTACACGTCTTTACGCGCGCAACACAGGAATCGAGCGCCGGCGCACGTGTGTGTGTGTGTGCGGTATTACTTTGCGCGTTTTCGTCAAACTACCACGTGCACGAGGCCGAGGGGAGACGATGAATACGTACTCGAACGCCTCCTCGTCCGCGTGCCCTCCACGACACATTAGAGATATACGTCGTCCTCGTCGTGTACTCGTCGTTGTGCGCTTTTCGAGTGTCGCGGGGTCGCGTGTTTACCGTTCGAGAGAGGCCACGTGATGATGACGTTCAAAAAAAAAAAAAAAAAAAAAAAAAAAGAAAAAACCGTCGGCCGAGAGTTTAACCCCACCGCCCTCGAGTTCACGCCATCGTAATCCCCAACTGCTCCCATCCCACCGCGTGTACTGCCGGTGACAGATCACGGGTCGAGGGTTCTTCATCGTGGGCGTACGATGACGTCGAAACCACCCGCGAGTACATGACAGTGTCTATCATCGTCACTCGTGTTTGATATCGTTATAATATATTGTATTGTACGTACATTCCGATGTGTCATTAGGATATTTCAGATTTTCGTGAAAAACCCTTGCGTTTTTTATACGACCACTCGAAATCGCCCGGAATAATTACTTGATATTCGGTGAATTTCGACGAGTTCGAAAACACAATAATACATAGGGCCAAAGTCCGCCTTAAATAAGAACTGCGTTCGTTCGCGTCCGGTGTCAAAAAATATTGGCTCTCGATATTTGCGAGTTAATCGTATTGTGTGTATTACGCACACCGATAATTTAAATTTCGAAATGTGCACAAAAACTCGTGGTTTGGTAACACGCTCAGCTCTCACAGTGACCTCCGTTTCGCTTCAAGCTCGTCGTACAAATAAAATGCACTACCTCAGTTAAGTTTTCAAATGCATCCCGTCATATGAAAAATTTCGAGTTCGCCGTTGATTAAAAAAGAAAAAAAAGTTCACTGCATACAATATACATATTTTAAGAGGACTTAAATCCACTCCTAATTGAAAACTAGTCCTGTATAATATTATTTTCGACACTGATTGCGTCATGACTTGTTTTTCCATGTACACTGCACTACGACTCGTGTGACACTTAAATTAGGAAAACATATCAATTTTACATTTTTTACCATGAGAGTGAATCTCTACACGATATTTTTCAAAAAAAATAAGGTCATTGTGACTAGGTTTTTTCTAATTTGTCTAATTTCTCAATCCATTGTCATACGATTAACTCCGTAATTTAAGAAGTGCTGTAACGTTTTACTTTTTAAGAAGAAAACCATATAAATTATAATGAGCTAGTACAAACGTGAATATTAATCTAATTGATGTCATTCGTTACTGTTTTGCGAAAATCGTTACTTTTTCAATACCTACTTCATTACCGTTACTTTACGTTGAATTGAAATTTATATACCTAGTTATTTCGACAGCAATAGATTTTCCATCATTCTACATTTAATTCATTATTAGCTTTAAGAAAAAGTCTTTAGAGGGATTTAAATCACTTTGTCCTATCCCTATGTCTGTACGCGTGATTTTTTTCAAATCGTTTTATACATTTTTATTATTCAAAGTCAGAAAATAATTTATGGCCAAAAGGCACTAAATATCCTAATCTTGCTTTATTGTCTAAGGTGCCGTGCCTTAGAAACGTGGGCATCCGTAACAATTCATGGGGCCGACAATATCCGGCAAAGGCGTGTCTACCGGTCATTTCTATCACGCACAGACACGAATAATTTCGGTATCAACTGAAATCTTAGAAAGACCGTAAGATAATGGCGGTGAAAATTCGTCCACTATCGCTTAGCTCCTAGGACAAGTCATTGAATGTGGGTTTATAGCACTTTTAACAGACTAATTTTACATAGTTGTATTATAACTTATCAGACACACGATATAGATGTGTACGGAATTATTTTAAATTTGAAGGTAGGAATAAAAAATCGCTCTCAGAAAACGATTTGGAAAGAATATATATAATATTTAATTTTATAACTGATTTAGATTTTTTTGAAGAATACTAAATTCGATAATAAATCATTGGTTAAATTGTCAAGCTCAATTAACTATTCGTAGAAATGATTTGTTTTACTATAATATGTTGACATTTAAAGCACTTTATTTATGTATACACGTTCAGTAAGTCAGTTAAACATTTTCAACTCGATCTGCTAAGAAATTAAAAATATGAAATAAATTCAAAATAATAAATCTATCATTTTTCAAACCATAAAGCAATGAAACTTTAATTCTAACTTTAAGCGCATACACGAATCAACACATTTAGCAAATCTTAATAATTAAACAAAAAATAGAAAATATGCTTAGTAAATCAATAATAAGTATGAAAAATTTGTAAATTTGAAAACTTTAAACATTGAGATGGAATTTTTAAAAAAAACAAAATAGGTACTTCAAATATATTAAAAATTCAATATAAAATTCAAAAATAGTCTAATTTTCTAAATCGTTTAAAATTAAAAATTTCTAGTTCCATAGTGTTTAAAATTTGATATTGCGACTGAATACCAAATATTGGTTTTTGTAATCTATTTTATCTATATTATATTTTACCTTCTTAATAATATTTTTGGTAGTTTTTCTATTCCTTAAGAAAATCAATTGAGAATTTTGAAAAACAACGTGTTTGAAGAAGTCATTTTTTGATTGAAAATGTCACTGAAATTTCTGATAAATAAAGAGGATGCATTTGTTGGATATCTTTTCCAACATTAAAATGTAATACATACATGCAAAAAAAAAACGACTTATATACTATAAAACTGATACGTTTTTCTTTTTGCTCGGAATTTTAAAGTTTATGATGAACTTAAATCTTAACTATAAATACATTTAAATACCATTGCGTAACGCGTAGCCTATGCTTTTTAAATTTTGAATAAAAATCATTATTTTTGTTGATACAATCATTATGAGACAAACTGTATGTATAAATTAATCATACGCATACCCCCCCCCAAAAAACCATCAAGTTTATAATATAATCATAGAAATTATAACTGTTCATTTATTGCTTCATGTTATAATAAAATCCGATTATACGCTTTCAGTCTTCAATATTAATTTCGATTTCTCCTTCTTCAAACTAACTGAATAATTTTAGATTCTGAGTGAAGTGAAGGATATTATGGTTTTACAATGATACAGTTTTTCTGATATTTATTCCTGATTAAAAATCGCATGCGCAAGATAATATTTCTATTGATTTTGCTCGTCAGTTATATCAATCTGTAACTTTTTTATTATTATAATCATCTAATAGTAATAAATCGATACCTTCATGTTGTCCATATCAATTGTAAGGATTTTTGTAGATTTTTAACTCTACTATTTGCAGTTATAATATAAATAGTATAAATAATAATATAATTAATATAAATAAATATAAATAATTTACACAGAATACTTTGATCGAATATATCTTTATCTCAAACTCGTTTATGGGGTTCTAATATTTCTTCCCTTTTTAATTCCTTCGAAAATTGTCTATCCTGTGTTTCAAAATCTAATATGTAACATTTATTTTTATAAATATTTACAAAATGTACTTAATCTTCGAATCGTGACTGCATAAATATTGCCGGCTGTTCAAGATATGCATTGACTATTACATATCGATATTATTTGGTTGGTGTAATTATTGCATTTGTTATATTTTTTCCCAGTGTTTACCAAATAAAGGCAATTTATTTTTACAAGTAATTATTGTTGATTTGTAATTTCACCTAATGTTTTAAAAATTTTAAATGCTACAATGATTTACATAGATAGTTCTTTATCGGTTTATGATATTCATCGTTGTTAATTTCAAGGTCAATGCCACTTCTTTAGGTGTTATTAAACTTAAATGGACAACGTCTCCTTAAAATATAATAAAGTTGTTTTATATTTTCATAATTTTATTCAGATTGTTTGTGATTAAACACAGAGCGTTTTGAGCGCGAGCGTTCGCGTTTTTAAATCACGGCAAATAATCGACCATAATATTGTACACGTGTATTTAAATATTTACGTTCACACGGCAAATGATGACTCGTTGGTCAGTCGCAAATAGACGTGCCTGAATGACTTTGAGTTTTACGCGTTTGGTCACGAATATATTATCTAAATCAGTGGCTCATGAACCAGGGAGGACATGCCCCCCTTGAGAGTCTCAACACATTTCTGGGAAGGCACTGAGCAGTCATCACGGAATAATTTTTTTAATTTTATTTTATAAACGGAGGACAAAACAAAAATTAAGAATGGCCGATTACTATGAAATGAAAATAGTTTCAATTTACAACAGCTAAAGCTTTTTGAATGAATAGGATAAAATACCATCCCATTTATTTTTAGATTCAAAATGAAAACTTCATAGTTCCTTTACAATTTTATATTTTCATTAGCATTTAAATAAATAAATTAAGCTGAATATAAAATACTGAAATACTGAAACAAAGAGTCAATGTAATTACTCATTAAAACACGAAAAAAGGTCTTCCACTTAAAAACGTTATTTTTGCCTATTAAAAACAAAAAGGTCAATTTTTCTATTTTTATAACATTTAAATTAATTTAGAGGAAGGACGTGACGTGAGATTATTGAAAGCATATTATAGGAGAGCGCAGAATAAAAGATGTTGGAAAACACTGATCTAAATATATTCAACATGTGTACAATTTTGAGTGATTATTAAGGTTTCCAAATACGTACACTGTACAGTCATAAAATAGACGCAAGTTAAAATATATGTACGTATAAATGTGTTTTACAAATAAATGGACGCAATAGTGCGTTTTAACCTTGGGTTTAAATTTAAATTAACATTCTCCGTGTATCCTTAGTCTATTTCTAATAAGTTACTTAAATGTACTTAAAATAGTCAGAGTTCTCAATGACTGTAACAACAATGACATATTATATCAATCAGAATGACAAAAAATATGAAATCGTTGGAAAAAATCGATTGTTGATATTTTGGATCAAGAATTATTAGAACTTTATTTTATTTTTTTAACTTTATTATTTATTTACTTATTTAATAACAATAAATCATAAATAATAACTTAAGGAACCAAACATTTTACGTTTCAAGTGCAGCAAAAACGCGCACTTTTGGCATTATGATGGCATTTTCAAAATTGTAAACGTCGCCTAGCCGGACGTTTGTATAAACGGTAATACGGTATCATAAGTGAATTCACTCTGAGAATAATAATTAGTGATCACTTGCTATAGTATATATAAATAATTAAATATATATAGGCAGTGCTCGACTTGGCAAAATTAAAGTAGGGGGACTCTATTAACTTAAAAAAAAGAGCGTCCCCGTCACTTGTTAAACGTTACTAAGCCGTGGGTTAGCCCCCACACTCCCTAATAGCCATCTTTAAATTATATTAAAAATATTAATAAATAAATAATAATCAAATTACAAAAAAAAATTACTGTAAATAATGTATTGTATATTATAGTTATACCTAACTTATAAATATAATATCAAACTCAAAAGTAACTAAATAAAAAACAATTCATTTTAACTATTTATTTAAATTTAAAAAAAATGTAATTCATAAATAACAATCTTTAGTGATATTAGTGATAACAGTGGTAACTGATAATATAGGTAATGACTAATGATATAAATAATAATAATAATATTCTGTGTTATTATTAAATCTATGGTAAGAAAAATTATGTTATCAGTTTATCACGAACATTTTGATAAAAATTAAAAATGCAGAATGATGCACCGTCCCGTGCGTTCTTCTTAAAAATAAAAGTAGAGGTACGCTAAAATTTCCGAAAAATTAGTTGGGGTACTCCGTCCTCCTGCGTCCCCCCCCCAAGTCGTGCACTGTATATAGGTAGATAATTGTCTTGGAAGGTACTATCAATTATAATTTAATTTATTTTTATTTTATTCTTTGAAAATTTTAATTTTACACAAATATGATTCAATCATAAAATATTAAAATTTTTAAATTAAAAAAAAATTAATGAAAATATGTAACTACAATAAAATTGTTAATTATTTTTATTTTATTCTTTTTAAATTTCAGTTTTATACATATAAATAATATATAATATTGTATGATAAATATTAAAAAATATAGAATTTAAAAAAAAAAATGTATAAACGTGTCCAGTTCATGAAATGACCGCATGGATTGTCAATTTCATGAACTGAGTGAAAAATTGCCCATTACATGATATGAGAAATTTCACGTCTGAGTCGTAATATATTTCTCATATACTTACCATAAAATTTCAAACACGCCGTTTTCGGACTTTATACACGCGTATAACTTATCACTAAAGACCGGATTTAATTGATATTGCAACTTTTTTTGTAGTTAAGATAAATCAAATCTGATCAAATATGTACATGATTTGTATTAATCAATGCCTTTTTGTTTAATTTTATGTTGCAATTTATTGCAATTTTTAATGTTTTTGCAATTTTTTGAAATTTTGAAATATTTCACGTAATCAAATGTACAAATCAATATTTCTTAACTAATTTTATAACATAAAAATAATAACGTTATTGTGGATTCTTATTACCGGTTTTATTTAATGATCTTAGAAGTATAAAGGTGTTTATCTGTGTTGTTTATCGCTTGTCTGGAATTTTCTAGCTCGAATTACTTCACGAAAGTTCTAGAATAGTCCTGCGTGCGATAAGCGTCTATATATTATACATGGTGGTAATTAAGTTCAACGTAGTATAGTTAAATGACTCGTGTGCGTTTACCAGTCGATACCTTAGTGCCTATTTCTTTGATCAGTTTGACCACACAGTGAACGTATTCGTCGAAATGCCTAAAATGAAATCAAGTTTAAAAAGTAAAATTTCGAATTGGATTGCTCCATATAATGAAAATAAAGAAGTATTTTCATCAGATGGAAAGATTATATATTGTCTCGTATGTGAAAAGTTTAAACCACCCGAACGTATTATTACAAGATGGGAAACATGGTTAAACGCTGCACTTTTCTATGCAAATAATTTTGAAAAGTTTAAAAACGTGATTGAAAGTTTAACAGATGATGATTATGTGTCAAAAAGCTGAAACAGCTAGACAGTACAAGATAATGCAGTCAAATGTGGTTTAGCATTCATAAAATTACACTTATCTGAGTTATCCATGAATCTCAAAAATTTGGAAGAATCTAATAGTGAACTACTGAAAAGTATAGATATTTTTAGAAAAATTGAAGATATTTTAACAAATATTCCTGGTCCAAATGGAAAAAAAAATTAAGGAAAAATGTATGTATGTAATTGAAAAAAATGAAGGGTATAAAACTTTGAAGTGTTACTATGAAATCATGTCAGGTAAAGTAAATATTAATTTAGATATAACGCCTACTTTATTAAATTGTTTTAAATATGCACCAATAACGAGTGTTGACGTAGAACGTAGTTTCTCATTGTACAAACATATTTTAAGTAATAGATTATTTAATTATAATGAAAATAATTTAGAAATGTATTTGATCATCAATTTTAATTCCAAAATGTAATATTTATAGAATATATTTTTTGTACCTATTAATTATGTATAATAATAATAACAAATTTTACAATAATATTTTATTTTATAAATATATAAATACAACTTGCATTTTTATAGTGCAGTTTATTTTGCAATTTTTATGTGATTTTTGGTGCCATTATACAATTTTATTATGCAATTTTTGAGTGTTCTTAATGCAATTAAATCCGGTCTTTACTTATCACATTATGTTGTATCTATAATAATTATGCGTTAATTTAGCCCGCGCCAAATTACGCCCATAAAATCTAAGTCGTAGTAACTATTACGGAAACTCACTAAACTCTTGAACGGTGTTTCCTAGTTGCGGACAAAGTCACAAAAAACATGTGAGTTGCGGACGAAATCTAAAAAGGTAACATACGAATTGCGGACACAAATATAACATACTAATTGCGTACAAATTTCCAAACGTTGGGAAATCACTGATAATAATTGGACTGATTATTTATCAACATTAAGATTGTGCCGGTGCTTTTGAGACGGCTGTCAAAAAATATGTTTCATCAGTTTAGCGACAACCTTACTCGTGTTTGCTTTAATAACTGTCGTCTTTATGTATAGTGAATATGTATACTACTATGTATAGTGAAAAATTTAAAGAGTTACGTGTGGTTGACGGTTTTAAGTTCCGTTTTCATCGTGTAATGAAAAATGAAATCCAACGGTGGGCGTGTACCAATAAAAAGTGTAATGCATTTTTAAAATTTAATACAAACGGTGTTGAAATAGAAAATAATCTTGAACATAACCACGTGGCCGATGAGATACTTGTGAGACAGAAATTAAGTAATAGTGTCAAGCGCAAAGCGGTAGAGCAGCTATGTGAACGTCCCAGCAAAATTATACATTCGGAGATTACACCAGGTGATTTAAATATATTAAACACAAAGGATATCAATTTAATACGAAAAAATATTCACACTGCTCGTATGAGTAAATTTCCAATATTACCTACAACACTTATAGAATTTTATGAGATGGTTCCCCACGTAGTAGATAAATTATGCACCAAGGGAACTGAAAAATGGATTATTGACATTGACAATAATAAAAATGTTGTGTGCTTCTCTACGATAAAAAATTTAAATTTTTTTCAAAAGTGTGATGCTGTATTGATAGATGGTACTTTTTCAAGCTGTCCATCTCTATTTAATCAATTATTCGTGATCCATGGCGTAAAAAATAGTATTTACGTACCATTATTTTTTTGTTTGTTGGTGGGCAAATCAGTTACCGATTATTGTACAGCACTCGAATTTTTGAAAAAACGTTCACCAATACTACCAACCACTTTTCATATTGATTTTGAACAATCTATTCACTCAGCTGTTCGTCTAGTATGGCCAATGAGTAAAATAAAAGGATGTCGGTTCCATCTCGGACAAGCTTGGTACCGAAAAATACAGTCATTAGGTCTAGCTAAAGTATATAGTACTGAGGGCGAAAGTGGGAACTTTTTAAAATCATTTTTTGGTCTACCGTTTTTGTCACCTAACGAAGTGGATGACTGCTTTACAGATGACTTTATGTCTACGCTGCCGACTGGCTGTACTGCTATACACGATTTTACAGATTATGTTTTTTTGAACTATATAAGTACAGATTCTGCCATGTTTCCTCCAGAAATATGGGCAGAATTTTCTTCATCTATTTCACGTACCACAAATGCTTGTGAAAGTTTCCATGCTAAACTTAATGGTATGTTTTATCGCAGTCACCCTAATATATATCAATTGATCGAGGCTTTAAATGAAGTACAGACTAGTAGCTATACTAAAATGAACTGTACTGCTGTAAGAAATTTAAAACGAGCCAAAAGAACAGTCGAAAAGGAGGATATTATTAGCAAACAAATGTTGCAATATTCAAATGGAGAAATCAGTAGATTATCATTTATACAGGCTGTTTCAAAAAAATTTTTGCCACAAACAATATAAAACCTATCACAAAAAATAAATAAATAATAACAGTAAGAATCTATAAATATTTTATAAAAAAAAAGCATTTAACAATTTTTAAAATAACGATTGCTCTTTTGCAAGACACAAATATTTTTAACCCCACCTACCAATTTTTTGGTAGCTTGTCCTAAGTCCTGAAAAAGTGGTGAAGGGAAATATTTGTGTCCGCAACTCACGTGATTTTTAATAAAAAAAACCTCTGTACGCAACTAGTATTATGATAACGAAAAACGTGTCCGCAATTGTTATGTTACAATATTGACCTGAATAATTTCGTCCGCAACTAGTATGCGTCCCTCTTGAATAGTCAAAAAATAAGGGCCGTTGGTTTACTATATTGCACGTTTTTTTATGTCGGATGTATCGATCCGTACACCTGCAAACGTATTATTGCTATAACACATGAACGTTCGTCGTGTATCTGCACACTAGACTATTCAAAACCTATAAATCGCCGAGACTATAACCCATTGGCACTTGTAAATGATTACTATTTAATATAAGTTAATATACTTTGTGTAAGTTGTGTAAAAAAAGTATTCAATGAATAAAGTGTGCATCGAAAATTAAATTTAACAATTACAACGGAAAAAATAAAAAAAAGCCGGACTTTTATTTCGCACCATGAGTATTCTTCACTTCTTGGACGAGATGATAATAATGGATTTAAAGAACTTAAGATTAGCTATTTTTACGATTGATAAACGATACAAGTAGAATTATTTTATTTGAAATCTATGATAAATCACTGTTTTTGGAAAACGATTCTGAGCGAAACTCAAGCAATAGTTTATTATAGTATCAACTAGTTAATTTTCGAAACAATGATTTTTTGGATTTATGACTTAATATCAAAAATAAATTTTATGAAAATCTAGTTTTCACCAAAATTTACCATTTTCACTCAATTTGTATGTAGTTTTTCCATACGTTTGGAAAAACTATCGAGAATAAAGAAAAATAACCTCTTCAAGGTACAAACCAGATGACATTTTTAATTTAAAAATGTGCTAGTTGAAACTTTTGAACAAGTTTTCTATTTGAAAACGTAATAAGATAGGTACATAAAAAAAAACACATATTTGCAAAACCAACAAATTCAAACAAAGTTCCACTCAGATTTTAAAAACGTAGATTCTACACTTGTTTTACTTGAATTTTATAAACCATAATTATTCAAGTGTTTACTCTCTCACAATATGTTTCCATGAAAACGAAATAAGGAAATGCCAAAAAAATAAACTTAAACGTGTTGGTAAAATTTTTACTTAGACTCGGATTGTATTGATTTTTAATGCATATAATGTTATTTCATTTGAAAAATAAATAATAAATATTTTAAATGAGTAGAGAAAATATAAACCTGAAATAATTCTGAACAATTAAGAAACAATTTAATTATAATAAACAAAATGTTGGCTAAACATTTTAAATCAATTTTTTAATAAATTAGTTAGTGATTTAATATATTTTTCTTTATAACACAGATTGTCACTTTGAATATATAATGTAAGATCAAATTAATGGTTAATTTTTAAAATTGAATAAAGTGAACAGTTAACAAGTTATTTTAAATTAAATTTGGAAGTTTAAAATAAAACCAAAAATTAGTGTTTCACCTGTGGTCATATTTTACTTTATAATTATTAGAGCAAAATAATGATAATTTAGTAATGGCCCAATTAAAAATATTAATTAGTATTAATCCATCAACACCAATATTTCAACACTAATTATAATTTTTATGAGTGAATTTTTACTCTGCTTTTATTAATAACTATTAAGTAATGCATCTTTTTCACTCATTTCATTAATCTAATAATGACAATGAAAATAATTATCATCTAACCGTTTGTTTTTGTATTTGTTCTTGATCATAAGATCAAAAGTTTTACTAGTATAAATAATTAAATAGTTATACAGCTAAGATCAATTAAAAATATAATTTTGTAAACAACTTAATTTGATCCAAATTATAAAATATTCGTTATCGAACATTTTAACCATTCATTATTAGACAAAATGTCAACTAATCATATTAAATACTAATTTTTTTTTCAACAAATTTAAAACGTGTTATCTATGTAATCACACCCTTATAAAGTTCATACTTTTACTTTCATCCTTTTAATATTTTAAAAAAATATCAGAGGTTGACTTTTTTACGCCCTAAATGTCCATATTAAATTGAAAAAATGATTTTTGTTTTGTTTATAATAATCCATTCGAAACCTATTATAAAAAATTCTAACGAAGAATCTATTTATTTTAAAAACGAAATGTATTGCAGAAGACTTTTTTATCAATTCTTATACACCGGCCTTGTTAATTTGATCCGTTATTCGTGCCACATAGTGTTGGTAGAGTGGAAATAATTAAAATCATAAAAATACCTAAATACCAATTACCACTGTGAAATGTAGAGAATGTTTTAAAATATTCCGAAAATTCAATACTTTTCCCAATAACGGTTGTTGTGGTGCGTCATACAAACCACCGTGTTTCCTTGTATACCTATAGAATTTTTTTATGGTCGAATAAAATGTATGCGTTCAATTTAGAGTTCATATTATTATGGCTTAGGCAACTTGTAACAACTATAAATTGGTTCATACAGAATAATTAAACGGAACGACTCGTACCAAAACTATTTTCAACCGCGATCGTCAACAATGCCTTTTTGGCCTAAAAATTGTACGTTTATGACGAGGCGCAAACATGCGATCAGTAAATAACAGAGGAGACCAAGGTTTTTGGTGCACGTGCCTTGACGTACGTAACTCGACGTAATGTAACGATTTCGAAAATTAGCGTTCTACTATAATAAGTAAGCCATTGTTAAATATCATTAAAATAATATGTAGTCCGACGAACCGACGAGATGGAAGAAGGTAAACGATAATTATTAAATAAGCGTATCAGTGGCACATTATAAGATACTTTGCGAATACGCTAAAATTATTTATTTTAAACACGATTACACTGGGCTGTATAACCATGTAACTGAATATACAGCGGCTGTTAAAGTATTAAATAAATAATAATCAGTTCACGGAATTTTATGCATTTGCATACTTTAATACGTATGTATATAAATTTTATATATTAAAAAAATTTATGAAAACTAAAGTCAGTCCGTCTGGCCGTTCTATCCGGCTGATTTCCTTTTTTTTCAAATGAAAGGTATTTAGACACAGATATGTCATCCATCATTGAAATTTACTCAACTTCCACCTTACTCAAGTTATACTCAAACGCGATTCTTCCTTGTACATTTCTTATGGGACACATTCACTCAAGCAATTCAAACTCCCATAGCTCCTCTTCCAATAAATGGATCTCAGAACACTCAGTAGATTAAGCTCTTTTTTTAGCTATTAACTACTTAAATCCGTTCAGTTTTAGGAAAGTTATTTGTGCACTATCGACTTTACTTTAAATGTTTTCCAAATACTGCTTTCTCATTGGCTCTTACCCAGTGATATAACAATAAACAACAAACAAACAATACTGTATTATGATTGGCTCTCGATTCGATTGCACCTATATTTTTTATTATATAAATAAATTATCTATTGCGAATTTTCGCAACGGGTATACTAGTATATAGTTGAAAAAAAGTACTCAATCACATAAATTATCTATACGTTTTTCACTTGAACTTCAACACACGGCCAAAACCATTTGATTGTGTATTTTTTTTTATATTATTTGGTCCACTTACACATTTTCAGCAATTATTTAACATTTTCAGAAAGTATTATGCACACTAACTAATACGTTAAAATCTGTATTTATTCCTGCACACAATTGAAACACTGTACATGCATAACCGATCAAAAGTGTTGTTACTCTTTGACTAATTTCAACTAAATTTTTTCTTATCGACTGATATAACTCACCGACCGAAACAATCACAAAACACATATTTTAATGCTGTCACAGGTAACAAATTATACGAATTACTGACCAAGTGTTCCTTGAGTCGACAACACAAGACCGGCATTTTTTGTTTATTTTAATGAAAATTAGTGGTTAATAATTATGACTTCAAGCCCTGATAATGATAATTTAAATGTTCTAAAGTGAAATGGGCTAGACCGATAGGTTATGCAAGTGTGTGCACGACATTGTATTCGAAATCGTAACTCGATTGATTCGTAGAAATAACTTTCGACGCGGGTAACGTGTATTGTAATAATATCATAACACCCACCGAGCCAACGACGGTATTGTCGCACGGCCTTATTATGTTCGTCACTCTATTGTGCGCCGCTCGCGTTCGTATCAAAAGCAAAATGCAATAAATTACGATATCGCCCGTTTCGAGCGTGCAATAATTAAAACTTGGACATTTCGAAAACCGATCACAGTTCATTGTCGTGTGACCACAGTACTACAATACGGCGTTATTATTCGATGTGTATTAGTGGCACTTGCGATAAATCGTTTTGATTGCAATTTTCAACAGTATAACGTTTGTTACAATCACGTATTTTTAATTTTTTTTTTTTTTGCTTCTGAAAGGGGTTGAAAATTAAAAAATTAAAATGGTAACTTAATTTTATTCTGAATCAAACATAAGAATTCAACAGTAATAAAACAGTAAATATTTATTCATACTAATTCTTATATAACTTTTACGATACCGACTGTTTTTATTTCAATAACTTATTTTAAATGTTTATAAATAATCATTGACCCAATCATTTTTAAACTTGGATTCTAGATAACAAAACACGTTTGAGTCTTCTGATGAAAAAAAATTTCTTCTGTTCAGAATAAAAAAATCTACCGAAAATTAGACTAAAAACTGTTAAATATATGAATGGTATATTTTAAACTAAAACTTTGCTTAGAACGGTTTAACTACTGAAATTATTTATCTTTTCTTTAATTCAATACACCCATTTCCGTTAAAAATGTCAAATATTATATTCTTTTAGCCTTAAGTTTAGATGACCAATTGTCAGGAAAACTTTATAAATAAATAAAATAAAAAAAAATGTCCGTTATATTTTCCAAAAACCGAAGAATACCAATGGTACGAAGTATTTTCAATTTTTTTTTTTTTTTTGGTTCTGGGTCGAAGAACGAAGAATTAAACTTGGGTATCCCCCCTCCTCAACCTAAATACGCCTCTGGTTCGTAACGTATATTACTATAGCGCACCGTAATGAGTACAAGTGTAGAAATACAATATGTACACATATCGGCGCGGGCGTCTTATGACCGTCAGTATCGTCTCCTCACATCATCAATACTGGCGAACGATAATGATTATAGAAGTGCGAGTATATTATTATGTCGTTATTAATTTATAATATTATCTGAAAACAATGGCGGGCTCGATGCAGCCGTATCTAAAAACTCGACCCCGAGCCAATCACAATTTACCGACCACGGTTACGAGTAGCGGAAATGGCTACCTTTTTTTCTATTTATTCTACATTAGTATTTTTCCTAGTTACGTTTTTCTTCCAACTATTTCTGAAGATAATCTGAAAACCGACAAACACAATATGTGTGCCTGATATCCAATTGACCCGTAAAACTTTTTTTTTTATCCTTTTTTACGATTTTCATTAAGATTTTCGTCGTAAATAGGTTATACTATCAGCAGAGAAACGTTTAAAAGATATATATATATATAACGTGTGTGTTTGTGTGTGTGTGTGTGTGTGTGTGTGTGTGTGTGTGTGTGTGTGTGTGTGTGTGTGTGTGTGTGTGTGTGTGTGTGTGTGTGAGAGAGAGAGAGTGTGTTAGAAAAAAGTTCCTTTAAAATCCAAATAAAACAACATTAACAAACTCTAGGTGTATTTAATTACATCACAAACAAATCATAAATAACGTACGTTACACAAATGAAATTTACTCATAATCTACTTAATAAAATATTTAAAAAAATAAATAAATAACCATTAAAAATAAACATCATAAATCGTATACGTGATAATAATTGTTTTATTCACAATATGGATAAGACTTAATTTGTTCAAAGAACATATTTGTTTTGATTGATTTGATAAAAATGAACAAATGGTTGTATTTATTGTGGCATTTAAATAAAAACTGCCAATAATTACAAACTTTTTTAAAATTATTATTTCTTCAGACATGAATGAATCTATAATAATTATTGTATTCTAGATGATTGAATTAAAACGCAAATACATTTTTCCCTAAAATACCAAAATATTTTATACCCCAAAAAGTATTTCAATTTTTACGATAAAATAATAATGAGTTGTTGTACTAAATCGAGTTGACAATGGTGAAACAGACCGAATTACGTTACAGTATTGGATATGCAAATGAGTCGTCGGTTTGCAAACTATAGAAGTCGAAAACAAACACGTAATCGATCCAGAAAGTAAATTACATTAACGTAACAATAGGCAAAGGTAACGCCGCTCATTCGTTCCAGAAATATTAAATTTTTGCCGTTGTAGATCACACAATAACATTGAGTATTTATTTCATTATTTTACGAAAATAATACTAAATAATATATTAATGCTTTTGTCCAGTATCATTACTATTAATTCAAAAGTAATAATAAATCATAATCGTGAAATTTGAGATACGATTCGGAGCTGATCTCGATTTACCATAAGGTTTATTGGAAAGTTTTAACATTTTAATGACCATAAAGGGAATTTATGAGTGTGGGGATTTTCAACGCTCAGAGAACATAATATAACATTATGTGTATGACACGAGTAATCGAATTTCAAGTCTCAATACAGCCATAACTACGGTTAATTTTAGACAAGAAAATTTAAAAACCTCAATTATAATTTTGGCCTCTAATATTTTGTAAAATTAAATCTAAAATAAACTACATCTCAGTAAAATCTCTTTCATTTACCGTAATTAAAATTTCAAAGTCTTTCAAAACGAAATTTTTAATAAAGATCTTTAAGATATTTGAAAGGTATAATAACTCGTTGCATTCAAATTACAAATCTTTATGTACACCGCAACAAACATAATATTCTCCTTAAAGAAATCTGAAAATAATATTGTTGTGAAATTAAAATATTGCCATGAATAATTTTAAACATATTATTTCTTAATGAATCTGTGATAAAATAATACAGTTTTTCTTTCGCTACTTTATTATGACCATAATATTTCAATAGTACAATGTATGTATAGCAATGACAGCAATAGAGCCTTAAATATAAATAAACTTGATAAATATTTAAAATTAAGATGGAAGTAATGTGCCACGATTCAACATAAATAATTTAACAACTAATTTTCAATGAGGTCTTATTCATACATTTATTATGAGAATAATAACAGCAGATTTTAGTATCGGTGTTTACAGAAAATGTAATAATATAGGATGAATTTACACATGGGAACGCAAAAGAATCACGCCATCAGTTGTACTTTAATATTTGGTCACCCTGAAAGTTGATAAATTTAACAGCTCATAACAATTTCATAAACCAATCTCTACGCCGTGACCATTATTTCCAATTCAAATTACCATCGATAAACATTCAAATGTTCTAGGCGCGTATTGATCACTTTATGTTTTATATGCGTAATTCAGGCGACTTGTGTAATGTATTATGATACTAGTTTTAATGTAGGAATAGTAAAAAAACCTATAAAAATAATAAATTATAATTAATAAAAATAAACAAAATGTTTTTATACTCACTGATAGCTATTAGTTATACTCACTATAACAGTTCAATTAATAATAATTAAAAATTACATAATTTATATTTATGCACAACATAAACTATTTTTCATTATTTTTATTATTATTTGACTATTAGCCAAAGATTTTTATTATTTCTCTAATTGTTATCACAAAACGAATGTCAAATGATAAAACTATCACGACAATCCATGTGCGATAGTAGATAATGTGAGATAGTAAAATTTTCAAATACACAATTGCACGAACACAAGATTTATGTAAGTAAAAATATATTGTGTGTTAAAAATATACAGATTAAAACTGTACAAAAAGAGTTCAGAAGACAAGATTGATTATATAATTAAAATTTAATAGAAAAAGTTTTGTTATCAAATATACTAAAATTATTGTCTTGTAACTGTAAAATAAAACGTAATTCTAATTTTAATTAAATCGAATTTAAATAAAAGAAGCATAACATGCATTATTATTAATTCACAATAATTTTTTCTTTTCCTTTTTTTTTTTTTTTTTTGTTCAATCGCAACAATCTAGAAAATCTTAAATGTCGATCAAAATTCGATGAAAATTGGCCATCTCTGGTGTACATTATAATACATTATTTTGTATCTTAGCATATTATGTATTTTATTCATTGATCCGAAATTCACGATTCAAAAATAAGTTGACACAATCCTACACACTTTTATGCGAAAATACATATAAAATGTATGTATATTGTACGTTGAAAAAGAGTCGAAACGTAATGTGGTTCCTCGGAATATAACTACACATTAATACTTACTTTTTTATTTAAATAACTTTGAAATGCTGTTGAATAAATTATCGCCAGGCATAGTAATATAAATTATATTTCAATTAAAAATATAAAATACATACTGCACATTTTCAACAAAATAATAATTTTTGAGTCCATTATTAAATTAACTGTACATCAATCATAATTATTATCATAGGCAAGTATAATATAATAAAAAAAAGTTTCTTTGTCATCGTCATAGTTAAACAATATTGTTTTTATATAAAACGCTTAATTTAATCGAAACCATCTATCGCCGCTGTTTGATAGGCGATGCGCATTTTTAAACGAATATCTTTAATTTTATTTCACAAATCTGTGTAACAATATAGCGGCCAGTCGGTAAACAATATGAATGTTTTGTTACTGGCTTTCGGTGAATGTCGAATCCTTCAAATAAAATGTATAACCACCGAATCTAGACTGAAGTTATAATACTGACAAAATAAAAAAAAAAAAAAAATCGTTAAAATCTCAAATTACTCGAAAAAAATGTATGTTATGGCGTAACTTGTTTTATAAAGTAAACAGTACCTATCACCTGACACGCGAATTTCACTTAGGGAACGTTTTTAAACGCTATCTAAAAAATATGCAAACACTTCAAAATTCCTATCCTAATAATAATAGTGCGTAAATACATACATAAATGCATGCATATTTACCGTTAATAGATAATTAAAAACAAATATTTGTTTAAAATTCATTACGTCATTATACAACCTAAAGGAATTACAAATCCATTGTCAGGGGCAGCTACATATCATTATAAAATCACATATATGTACATATTTATATCTATATGATATAATAGAAATTTGTATGGGATCAGATTTCAAATGGATGTCAATACGGCTGAATGTAAATAATACAATATCAGAATTAATTTGCGTGTTAAAACAATTTGAACGCTTTTGAAGGGACAAACATATTTCAAACAAACACTATTGTCATTGTTTTAAATTGTGAGCGGAGAGACAGAACTAATGCGGGGTTTGTTTATGATGATAATAAATTTGTTTTGTTATTTCTTTCGTCTCTCGAAACACGTTTCTTTAAGAGCGTAGTTTGATCAATATAGATTGGAAAATAAACTCGACAATATAGTGACATTTGATTTGAACTTTCATCTTGTTTCCTGCTGAAAACAGTGTCAGTGACGTATACAAGAAGGCAATGGAGGCGATTCCCCTCTCCACCCCGTTTACACGTGTTTGAAACTTGCCTATTATTTTCAAAAAAAAAAAAAATTATGATCAAATTTCTAAAATAATTTTGTGATATCTCTAGCATCGTTATCAATTGTATGGATTGCGATAAACATGAAAAATTATGACAATAGTAAAATTGTAGATTAGTGTGCTATGGACACAATTTAAGATGATAAAACTTTAAAAACTTTAAAATGATGAAACTTTTTAATAAAAACTGTTATAAATATATTTTCTTTATAAAACATTCGCTGCAAAAAATTTTATCTTGCTTCCAGTGAGTGTAGCTTCAGCAGAGATAAGCTTTTCATCGAGAAAAATTAAAACGTGGCTATGAATATTTACGAAAAAGGTGACAGAAAAAAGTCTGTCTAAATTCACTGACATCGTGGAAAAGAAATTAATATAGATGAAGTAATTGATGTTTCCAAAGGAAATAGAAAACAACACATTTGTATTTGAAATACATAACATGGATTTTATATTTTTTTCAAACTTTTGTTTCTAAGTTTATTTATATAATACCTACGTACATATTTATTTTTAATTAAAATATGAAATTTTATGCTTTGAAGATTTTTTTTTAATTTTTATCAATTAATACAATGTGTAAATATACGTTTATTTAATAAGATTATTTTATGGTAATTATTTTAAATAGAAGTGAAACAATATGAAATAAAGAAATTTCCTAGTGGTAAACCAGTGGGGAATTTTCCTTTCTACCACATAAAATCTGTATTCGCTCTAGCACGATGCAATTACTAAAACAATTTTATTTTTAATTATTTTATTGAAATACGTGATTTCAAGGTTTACAACTGAAAATTTGAATATACATACGTTTTATTCTACCACAATTACATTAAAAATTAGTTATAAAAAGTATCATTTTAAGAAGTTGAAAATTAATAACTACCTATAGTGAATTTTTATAGTTTCTTATAAACATTTACTAGATTTCGATACATACATTGTTTTTTGACAAGTAGGTATTTTTATTTTGTGCCTTATTTTAACAATGATTTACTATGTTTCTAACCATGTTCAAATTCGTTTTGTTAATGGTAAAGAGTTTATTTTTATTTAAAATATCTAATTATATGATAACACTAGCGAAATTCAACGGAAGTTCATGTTTTTCGATCTATCTTCGCTATATGCTGGGGTGAACCGAAGGAGGGTCATGGGGAGTTATTACACCTCCCACTCGGAAATATTAGATTTTCAGTCGGCAGAATGGAAATTATTTTCGCCTGAATTAAACCAAATTGTTTGAAAACGAGGGGAGGATAATTAAATTTACTCTTGAAATTTTAATTGTTATGATGTAAATAAACACTGATAAACTTAACAACTGACCATTTAAAAATTACTATTGAAACTCTCAAGCCTTTATTTAATATTTTTTAAATGCCATTTGACAAAAATACTTGTTCATTAGAAAATGTTGCGGATGCTGTAAAGTTATTTCCTGAAATGACAAAGGATGCAAAAATTCACGATATTGATGCAATACAAGCAGAATGAGAAATTCTGTTAAATCTATGTGAAGGAGAAAATTTAATTAACATTTTTGAAAAAGCTGAGTCATCTAAATCTATTCTACCGTGGGCCAATCGAATTTGTCATTTGGCTTCAACTGCTCCTGTTACAACTGCATCGGACGAAAGAATGTTTAGCAAATTAAAATTAATAAAAAGATATCTAAGATCCAAAATGGATGATCATCGATTAAATTCATTGATTATGTTAAGTTGTGAAAAAGACATAACCGATAGTTTGGATATCGATGATCTTGTACACAATTGGATAACGCTGAAACATCGCAGGGTTCAATTGTGAAAAAAGTTAAGAAACAAAAAATATTGCGAGTATAAAAAATTAAGTAAGGCACTTATTGTAATAGTTTTTAAGTACTGTAATTCATTTTATAATAAAAAATAAGTGCTCAATTATAATATAACTTCCTATGTTGTTGTAATAAGTTATGTATTTTTAAGTTTTTATTTCAAATTTAATTGAAACGTAATGTAATAAAGAAGTTATAAATTTATAGTATGTAACTAAAAATAATTTGATAATTAAAAAATTTTGTATGTCAAATTCTAGTCAGCAATTTTGAAGATTTCGAAGATTACACCCCCCATGATTTTTTTCTGAGATCGTGCCTGGCTATATGGTAATGACTTACAACTCATTTCGTGGCATTTTGTTTATGTCATATTTAATTGTAAAGTATTTAAGACTCATGAATCAAATTTTACATAAGTATTATATCCGTTAAAACGGCAGATTTTGAAAAATGAATGTGTTTAGAAAATGTATACAGTATAACCGAACAACATCGACCAATCAGAATTGAAGGTGACATTTGAAATATTATAGAGTACAGTGCTGCAGATAAAACAGATTGTACGCTTGTTTGTTTTTAATAAATATTTATCATTTGGTTGATCATTGATAATTGATATCAATAGAAATGTGCGTCGTAAAATAATTATCGTCTCGTTTGGGCCATGGACAGACAAACGCACGACTTATAAAAAATTTTTTCGTTCAGCGAGTGACTGAGCTTTTATGGTTTTTCAATCACTAATGTGCATGTGTACAATGGTTTAAAAAACACATTTATTTTTATTTACTGGCTCTTAAATACTGTACGTACGTTAATTTGTAAATTTCAGTTCAGTTGTGTTAACATTATCAACCTGACTCTGGTTATATAAAATTATTTATAGACATCGTGCTAAATACAAACATAACTAATATATTATTTAGTCAATAAAACGATGAACAAGACAGTAAAAACTGGCTGATGGATATTTTTCATAGTTTGCGTCTACATAGAGAGCATTAAGCATTTTCAAGGTTTAAATCTATGATGTAGTTTAAATTTAAAATTAATAACATTTTTGGTGATTTGTACCAAAGAGTGATAGTAAATGGTTTCGTAGTTTACTGTCACAATGTCACCATTGACAATTTGAGTTATTATAAAATTCGGATTTTACTGAATAATTTTATAATATTTTTATTCCATTTCTTTAATCCATAAATGTTTTGATTTATTATTTATAACACAATTTTAATCAGACAGTAACTAATAATAAAAATTACTCATTGTAATATTGATTTCATACTCTAAAACAAATCATCTGAAGTGAGATTATTAACAGTTTAAAAAGGTTTTAACTTAGGTACAATAATGGCAATAATGCTGTAGTGGAGATTTCAAAAGAAATTTAATCATGCTCAAGTATATCCTCTTAAGACCGATCACTGTAATCAGCAACAGTCTGCATATTCTTTCAAAAAACCCTTAAAAACAAAGTTTGATCCTATTTTCTGCTTATATTAAAATAAATTTAAATACATCTTTTTTTTTTCGAAAAAAAATTAATAAATAACTGCGAACTTGTAATGTATAAATTTAATCGATCGTTCCCAGACTGACTGATCGTCGTAGGATCACCTACAGAAAAAACTACCATACCAAATCATTTGACATTTTACAGGAAAATAAGAATTTATAATTGCAGCTTGTAGTCGTAAAGATTTTCCATAATTCGCATTTTAAAAGGTTGAAACAACAAAGAATGTTTAGTGATATTACTGCTCGATGGGTATATCACGTTATACTTATTATTATTAGTATTATTATTATTATTATATTATGGACATAGAGGCTGACCTACGGACACTTCAAAGTTTGTTATCTACCGATCTTGCTGATCAAAAACTAAATAGATATTAACACATAGATATATTATTCTGGAGTATCTATGGCAAATCATTAATTCGTTATCATCGCACCGGTACTCCATGTTCGCTCTTCATCCACTACGTCACCGTTCAGGTATTTAATTCCTGATGGCATACGACGTACAATAATTATCATATCGCCATTGAGACTGTTACATAATCACACGGTAAAACGTTTATTAAATATCTTCTTTTTTTTTTTTCAATGTTAATCCTTTGTCGTCCACGTGAATACGTGACTCGATCCAATAACCCTCCGCCGAAAATCCACTACATTCAACGCGATGAATACAATATCCTTTACGACATCATCGCGTGTACCCTTCTTCGAACGGATTCGACGACTAAGTCCGACGGCAATCGAAACACGCGACTTTCGCGCACGCATCCGCCGCCGCACCGCCGAACCACACGAATACGCACGCCGTTTCATTTTTTTTCTTTTCTTCTTATGCTTCTTTATTTTTCAATCCGACTTTTACCGACTGTAATCTGTCCAATAGGATCCTTCGCGTGGAGATTACCTACTTGCATCATCGCAGCCGCGGGTTTTATCGCGCGATATTATAATATTATCATTTACGAACCGGCGGCGGCGCGCGCGATTAGGTGCAGTAGCCGCCGACTACGCCGCAAGATTGAAAATTCGACACGACCCTCAGCGCGCGGCCCTACCGCTTACAGGTGCCGCCGACACACTGTGTACGCCCCCGCCGCGTGTACGGTCTCGTATGTACACCTACACGGCAGCGGTTCCCAAACCGAGAGTGCACCGTGAGCGTTTTTACAGAGGCACCGCAACTCTTTAAAATCGTTTACGATTCGTTGTCGTTGAATTTTGTCGATTTTAATTATTCGAATCACATGAAAACGATCGTTTGTACCGTGCGTTCCTTCATTCTGACCGAGTGAATTCGTATAATATCGTCGTACGCACGATTGCCCGGGATCCGCGTTTATTACTATAACACTGTTAAAATAGGATATTAACGAAAACGACTGTTAATATTTTTGTTCGTGTTCCTCTTGATACGAACAGAATTGACGCCGTGGCTAAATATGGACCCAAATAGGGCACCACCGGTAAAAAAAAAAGTTTGGGAACCACTGCTATACCGTGTTCACGCCGGACCGGCGTATGAATCTTTCATTAAACTCGGACGATGGTGTCAGACCCTTCGCGCGCGGTGTTCTCGTTTTTTCATATCTCTCTCTCTCTCTCTCTCTCTCTCTCTCTCTCTCTCTCTCTCTCTCTCTCTCTCTCTCTCTCTCTCTCTTTCTCTTTCTCTCTCCGTCCATTTTCCTCTGGAAAAATCAAGTTACCGGCCGGCGTGTAATCCTCGTCGACGACCCACACATATTACACCTGCCATACACCTGTGCCGCGCCAACAGGATCGACGATTGGTGAGGTCACCGAGTGACCCCAAAAGGATTGTGTTACAGCAATTTTATCCCATAAATATCCAAAATGAAATAAAACGTGTATCCTAAAAGTTCTTTATTCCGAAAAATCTAAAATGATAAGTAAATTTCATATGTTTTTACTACCCTTAAGGGGTAGTTTTGTGGTTTACTTTTCAAAGTCAAAAGGAAACCTATATTTTTTGCTAACACAATATGAAGGTATATTTTTAGCATATTTTAGAGACTGAAAAATATTAATCTGTGTAAAACTCTAGATTTTAGAGCAATTTTACGTTTATAGAAATTGTATTACGATCACTGTTCGGTCTTGTACCGCGCGTTTGCGCGTGCGGTCATATAGAACAATTAACGTATACAACACCGCAAAATTTAAAACCAATCTCGTATCTACAATTTTGTATCCATTCATGTTTTTCATCCTATAACTAATAAAAATAATTATTATATTAAGTTTTATATAGTTATATATAGTTAAAGTATGTTTTATTGAATTTGGTATACCAATAAATATAATGTCTAGGCAAGCGATCTGTTTTCCTTACGAATATTGTCTTTTGATAGGATTTGCTACGTTTTTTCAACTTGATATGCATACTATATAATACTATAAATCTTATAAATAGTATTTCGGCTTGTGTAAAGAAAAAAAGAAAGAAATTTATACATACGAATCGGCTAGGCATGCGACATTGCCAAAATGCATTTTTAATGTTGACACAAAATATCTAACGACCGAAAATAAATCAACGAAATCAGTTCGTTGTTTCTGTCTATTACCCTAAAGTAAATATTATTATTTTTACAATCGATGCGCAAACAAAAGGCCTTACCTTATATAGCCTATTATATGAACTATTCAACATAATGGGTTTACGACGTCTAATAACAGAGGCGTCGTGCAAAACGTTTATAGGCATTAGTGACCTTATTGAAATAATAAAATCAATTTTATATAATAATACAGTATACGCTTTGCTATAATATAGGGCATATCAGGTTCGTTCTTATATATATATATATATAAGAAATATATATATATATATATATATATATTTATTTATTTATTTATTTATTTATTTATATATATTATCCTTATTCCTTACATAATTTTATTCTAAGAAGACAAAAAAAAAATGTAAATGAATTTAATTCAAATTTGAATTTAAAAAAAGATTAGGTATGTAATTGCATTTTTCAATATATTAACGGTATAAACTAAGAAACTAATGTGCTCAACATTATAGGCGTTATGACTAACATGATTTTAGTAATTACAAAAAAAATTATTATTTATTATTGTAAATATGATGATTTTCAATATTTTTGAATTCATAATATACATCTAAAAATCGATAAAGAATAAAAACTGTATTATGTATTTCTTAGGTAAATAAACTTGTGATAAACACAACCTTTTAAGACAAGATCTACTATTTAAAAAAGCGATTTTAGACAAAAAATAAAAATAAGCATGATTTAAAACTGAAAGATCCTTAGAACAATCGCTTTGTATTTCTCACAATTATCACTCATGCGAGACAGTAAGTAAAACAAATTAAAGTATTTGTATAATAATTCATCAAATATAATAAGAATGCAATTATTTCACAATCGAGTGGACTATTATTCTAAAGAATGTAATTGAACTTATATGTGTTTTGATTACATTACAGAGTAGCCTTTTTTTTTTGTATCTAATACGCCACATGTTGTATGGTATGAAATAATAAAGTATAATATGTATATATTATGTATTCAAGTTCATATTTATATTATTTTAATGAATTTCATAAGCAATTAGGTGTCTATTTATAACTAATGAATTTTATTCAATTTCATAACATTCATTATAATATACGAGTATCAATAGTATAGATCTTCAACTATCTATGAGTAGGATACGTCTATCATGACTGTAGTAGATCTATCTATAACCATGGCGTTACTTAATACATTATACAAATCAGTTATAAATTTTATACTATAAAGATATTTTATTGTTAAATGTAATGTATTGTAATACGGTTATTGGAATAGTTAATAATTACCATAGGTAAAATATGTAAGTCAGAAAAAAGCTTTTGTTTGACGATGTTACAATTTTAATAAAAATAATGTTATATTAGTAATATGTGTGATCTGTTATCGTGTTTTTAAATTTAAATGAAACAATCACGACCCGAAACGTCATAGTTCTCTATATTATAAAAAAAACATGGCGAAAATCGGCACTATACGTGTTTCGCCGTACGCGTGTATTTATTTCGCAATAAAACCAAAAAAAAAGAAACAACATTCAGAATCCCAGAAGACGGATTAAAAGCGGTGAGTTTAATATCTCGAATGGCGCGCCTGGAGTAGGACGGAACGGATGTGACGGCGACGAGCGATGTAAAGTTGATAAAAGTGTCACATGTGGTACAGAACAGTATTTCGTACGTGCAGCGTTTGACGGCGGCGGCGGCGGCGACGGCAGCTACGGCGTGACCGCGAAAAACGCGTCGAAAGCCTCGGCGTACGTACGTGAGGTTACGATTACGACAAACGTGGGATTAACGCCGTGCAGAATAGAACGACACAGACGTGAGACTTAAGTCGAACAAGTCGGCTGCGGGGCGTCGTCGTGACGTACACGACGGGCGTTCAAAAAAATTGTCAAAAGCAAGCGCATCGGTTCACACTTGGGCGGGCCGATAACAAAGGATCCGTTTGTTCCGGGCGAATTCGTATGTTTTCGACGACAAACGACGACGCGAATATCAGTTACGAGAGACAGTGAGAGAGAGAGAGCGAGAGAGAAAGAGGGAGAGAGAGAGAAAGAGAGAAAGAGAGAGAGAGAGAGTTTATATGACGCGTTAGCGCGCGCGATATATTATTATGTCATGGTATGGCGCTCGTCTCGCTGTTATGAATGGAAATGCGAAATAATAAAAGTAAATGGCCGCTTTATGACGCGGGCCTGTGGCGGTATTACGTGTGCTGTTTAAAAAAAAAAAAAAAGGAGCAAGCGATATTACACCGTGGTCCCCGGGGGACGGCCGCGCCCGGCTCCGCGACGCAGGTCGAATGTTTAAACGCCAACAATTATGGCGATAAAACCAACACGCCCCCGCGAGTGGCGAGAAATTATTACGAGCGGCGAAAAACGAACGCGGCGGCAAAACCGTACGTCGTCGCGAGGAGCACCGCCAGGTTTTGACGAGCGCGCGTTTCGGCCGGATTCGCCTGTCCCACGTCATACTTGGTCGTCGCGTTAATTTCACCCCCCCCCCCCCACACACACCCACACACACACACACACACACACACACACACACACACACACACACACACACACACACACACACACACACACACACACACACACACACACACATACAACTGCACACGTGAACTCAGAGTTCCACGATCGTCGCGCGTTTCATTATCGTCGGACGAACTGTGACACCGGTGCGTGCCGGACAAGTCGAAGAGTCCGATCCAGGTCCCCTTTGACAAAACATAAAAAAAAAACTAAAAAACAAAACGTGATAATCATAGAAAATTCGTTTATCTACTCTTACTAGTAAGTTTAAAATAATTCTTACTATCCGGTCGTATCGTTTGACCATATACGATTTGGATCAGAGGTCTTCAACCTTTCTAGGCGGTGGGCCATTTATATGATTGTTAAGAGATATCACCGGAGTTGTATGTAGTAATTATATGTTAGGTAATAACCCCCCCCCCTTCACCCAAAAAAATAGTTATACATTTTTCTTCTATGTATACAACACTGTTCGTACTTATCGTTTGTACTAATTTTTATTACAATTAAAAGAAAATTGTCTTTTGAATTACAAATTGTTTATTGACAATTATTAGATACACGACATAGAATTTTAAACTTGAAAATTTTACTAAAGTAATTATTCACTCTCCAATAGGAAGTGCGATATTGTTTTTCTGTAACTCATTTCTTTAGGTTATAATATTACTCATTTCCTTAGGTTATAATATTTCAGACAACGCAAACATTAGCGAGATTTTTTTTAATTTAATCAAAATAGTATGATTACATGCTATACTTGAAACGTTTTCTAAGGTCGCAAATAAAGACGAGGTGGGTCACGGGTTGAAGACCCCCTGATTTAGATAATCACTATTTTCCCTTGGACTTGACTTTATATTACTAGGGCTGAGGATTCCTAGAATTTAATAATCTCAAAATATGCATGCACTTATGCACTAAAAAAACAAGAAATACGCACTTATAATATGCTCTAAAAATGTATTTTATTTTATTAATTCATCTAATTATAATATTTATATGAAAAAAAAATTTAATAAGTATTGTTTCGATAAGTTAATTATAATAAATTCTTGAAAATGACGAGAAACTGAAGTTCACTTCTTATTTATATTTCGATTTTATCGAATAGATAGTTAATTATCTAAACGATAGTAAAAATATTATTTTTAAACAGAAAATATACCAATTAGTTCTTTTTCATCTAAGCCAATTTAAGAAATTATTTCGAAAATTACCAAACATGATCTTGATTTTTCTAATATGCTCAAATATGCATTTATATGCAATAATGACAAAATATGCAAATTAAAATTTTAAATATGACTTACTGGTATTATGAAACATATTTGTTGATCACTTACATGATTCTACGATCTTTCTAAAAAAATATAAAAAAACTAGAAGTCCTCAGCCCTAAATATTACTATACTCGAAAACCGGAGAGCCCCAACTGGGTCTTTTCCGTTAGATGCGTCACAGTGTTTCTCGTTGAATGTATCATTTGTACATCGGCCGACTGTAGACCAACGCGTGTCACAGCTAGACCGACGTGATAAATGGTCCGCGGGTGTAAATCGGCCGCTTGAATTCAACCACTAAAACCGTGATAATACACGATCGGTTACTGTAGCTGCAGTGCAATTTTTCAATTTCGTCAGAAGTGGACATGATCGCAAACAATTATCCCGATCAAGTTTCACCGTCTTCCAGTGCGGTGTACTATCACGCACGCCGAGTGTGGGCACACCACCGGTGTATTATAAAAATTGTAAATTTTACACGTCAGATGACTGTAAGCTATACAGCCGAAATCGATCCGAACACCGGAGCCCGAACTTATGCTATTAAAACTCTGTGCGACGGTATTTCACGGCAAATACCGTCACAAGGGCATTTTAGAGTTTGAGCGCGGAATTAAATTCTAAGCTAGACGGGCTGCCTAAGAGGCAATTAAAATATGCGTGGTGGCGATCCATCAAACACGTCACAAAAGTATTGGAGCACGTTCTTTTACGTAGCTTAAAAGTAGTTTTCCGTTAAATTCTTCAAAGAACGAATTTGTTAAGTTTTTCGAAGTTTTTGCACAGAACATATTGCATAAACAGTATATTATTAAACGATATTCGTGTTCACGGACGTGTGCAGATTTCACCGGCGAGATGAAAATATTATACTTTTGACGACAATGATCGGTTTTCTTTAAAATAAAGTATAAACAAAAATAAAAAATAAAAATACCCTTGTTGTTTTTATTAAAAGTTTCAACTGTTGCAAACTTGGTAAAATCAGTTGATTGTGAGTAATATCACAACTTGATTTACAATACCATCAAACTGTACAATAAAGCACCAATATTCCATACCAAATCATGAATTCGATGATAAAAACGGTTTTGAAGCATAAAAGCAAAATGTTTTAATACCATTGTGTTCACATAGTCTTCAACTCTCCAGTTCGACGAAAAAGTGCAGACGGTCCATCTAAAACCACGAACTCACGGCGGCGCAGCAAGGGGTAACATATAGAAACATACCCTTTATGTACTCGCGCGTTTTTCACACACAGTCATAGTAAAACGCACCAATCCTACCTTACGCAACAGATGTGTCCAATCTTATTCAAGTTCCAGACCATAATCAACATTTGTACATATACTATGGAAAATTTATCGCACGGTATCTGTAGTTACACTATTCTTATTCTTGGGATCTGTACCTTTATGTTCGTGATAAAAATAGATTTCTAAAAAAAATTTGTTTAAAGTGATCACGCTGAAACGTCATCGCACAAAAACAGTAACAGATCGACTCGGTAAAATAAATCAGAATAAATATAACTCATGTTCTTGAGTAAATTGTTTTTTTTAACAAAATGTCTAAGTTAATTAATTTGTATAATGCGCATGTGATTGTGTGTGTGTGTAGGTGTTAGATTCTGAACGAAGTGAAGAATGTATTGATTTTACTATGATGTGTGTTTTTTTTTTTTTTTTTTTTTTTTTTTGTTTTTTTTTTTTTGTTTTTGTGTCTGTGTACACCATAACTACTCGAAATAATGCTTCAATTTTGAACTTCAGGGTATGTTTTCGGTGGCAAAACGAATATCGGAGGTACCTTAGAGAGGTCACAAGTGAAAATTCCCAAAAGTTTTCAAATGCCACGGGAAAAACAAACAAAAAATGAGGAAAAAACGGTACTTTTTGTGCAAAACCCGTTTTCGACGAAATCGATTTTTTTATTTAGCCGTTACTCAAAAACCAAAAATTGTAGATACTTGAAATTTTCACCAAATGTTTATATTGAAATCATCTATACGTGGTAAAATTTTTGAACACTTTTGACTTTTTTTGAGCTTTTTATAGACAATTTAAATTTTTGACTTTTCTTAGTTTTTTTTTCTGAAAAGTGGATAAAAAAAATTTGGCTGGACAAAAAATCTTGAAAATTTAATATAAAGTTCCTCATAAGAAGTACTTATCGGTATAAAAAAAAAATTCAAAGCGAAATGCACACCTTTTTTTTTATAAGCATAAAAAGTTTAAATTTTTATGAAATATTGAAAAATCGCGAAAATTTGAACTTATTTTTTTCTGAAATGTGGATAAAAAAAATTTGGTTGGCCATAAAACTTTGAAAATTTAGTACAAGGTTCCTCATTAGAAGTACTTATTGCTATTAAAAAAAATCAAAAATCGTGAGTCACAATTTTTTTTTATAAGCATCTAAAGTTCAAACGTTTACGAAATAATTACATGATTGCGTAAAATAATAATTTAGCCTTAAACGATTTTTGATATTTGTTCTTATTCAAAAAGTATAAGTCGAAAAAACTTGAAACTTTCACCAAATGTTTATATTGGAATCATCTATACGTAGTACAATTTTTGTAAACTTTAGACTTTTTTTGAGCTTTTAATAGACAATTGAAATTTTCAACTTTTCTTTGTTTTTTTTTCTAAAATGTGGATAAAAAAAATTTAACTGGACAAAAATTCTTGAAAATTTAATACAAGGTACCTAATATGTCGAACTTATCGGTATAAAAAAAAAATTCAAAGCGTAATGCACAATTTTTTTTTTATAAGCATAAAAAGTTCATATTTTTACGAAATGTGTAGAAAATCGCGAAAATTTGAAGTTATTTTGCAGTTGAAAATTCATAAAATTTTAAGTATTCAAAACTAAGAATTGTAAATTCGGTACAAAGTTTGACATACGTTTTCCTTCAATTATCTGTAAAAAAATTTGCACTGGAATAAAATCAAAAATTTTTATGAGTATTTGAAATTACAATTTTTTCACATAATCGCGTAAAATAACAATTTAGGCATCATTGATTTTTGATATTTGTTCTTATTCAAAAAGTATAGGTCGTAGAAACTTAAAACTTTTACAAAATGTTTAAATAGGCATTGTCTTTACATAGTTGTATTTTCAAAATATTTCGTTTATTTTTTAGCTATTTATAGGCATTTGAATAATTCGATTTTTCTTAGATTTTTTTTTATAAAAGTCGATAACAATTTTTTGGCCAATCTAATATAACCCAATCTAGGATATTATAATAAAATATATATTACAATTTAAGGCTGACATCTTCATCTTCGTTCAGAATCGTTTTTTTTTTTATAATATAAAATAATTCCAAAATCTATCCAATAATGCCTAATCTAGCAATGCATCTCGTGTATCCCACCCAACTACTGTATCCTGTACTTAACTTACAATGATTTATCATTGCATTCAAATGTAAAGTACCATACAACTAAACTATCGTAAACCAGGTGATCCCATGATAGAAAGTGCTATACACTCCTCACCATTATCTTGTCCGAGGAGCGAAGCGACGAAGGACGAACTTCCACCACCATTATCTTATCGGCTTTTTTTTTATCTCGATTTTCATCCAAGAGTCGTAGTCACCATAATAACACAGCATAATAACCGCATATTGTTATCATGCAGACAATGCTCCTAGTCAGTTTTACAATGACGTGTATTTACGTATTTTATATTATATTATTACATGACTTCACGTATAATTTCGTCTGTTGTAATGGATAACTCACAAACTTATTCAGTGAACTAACAATAATCACGAAAGAGATTTCAATAATCTTGACCATATACATATATGTATATACTATGTAGTATAAGTTGACCATAAGTCCTCTTTTACACATGTTTGTCCTTTATTTATTAATATGTTCATATATATCTATTAAAATTACGGAAATTATTTCAGTCTTTTTTTATTTTTTTTACCATGGTTCCCCTTACATCGAAAGTCTCTTTATATGGAACATTATAGTTAATTATTTAATTATATTATGTCCAATGTCCATCTTTTTCATTATGTTCAGTATAATTTTCAAGGTTTATTGCTAATTACATTAACGATTTCCCAAAATAGTTAATGATGGCATCATTAACATATTATAGACCATAAAATAATTTTTCTTAACGACGAGAACCTTAAAATAAGCTCTCAAATATATTATAAAATTATCTTATATTTTTATTAGAATCGAAATTTATTGCCTATAATAGTATTGTCTATGTTTTTATATGCCTTCATTATTATTATGTTTATGGAATTAAAATGTACTTATTTGAATTTTCAACTTTATATTGAAATTCGCTATGAATAAAAAGAATAAAGTTTAAGTTAAAATTATAAAACAATTTATTGATGTTTAACATTTTTAATTTAACAACATTTCGGCCAAACGAAATACTTCGGCTGACCGGATATGGCTCACTGACCGCAAGTTTGACATGCCTGCCTAGTGCCTTCTACATAAAAATAATAATACTAATAATAATAAAAGACTCACACGTGATATTACGTTTAAATAATAGACGACAACTAGGTATAAATATAATACTAATAATTGTTTAATGATGTAATGATCTTAGCGACTTAGATTTTAGAACACTCGTTCACTGTCGCCCACGTCGTGACAATTACCAGAATTGCTAGGAAAACGACAGCTGATGTGACCGGATACAATGACGTCCGTACAAAACTCGTGATGATAGTGGTCGTTAAAAGAGTCCCTCGTACTTTGGCAAAATGTTGGCATGTTGGACAGACCCTAGAAACATAGTGAAAAACTCTGGTCACCTGTCTTTCATTGGTTTTTTACTGACTCGTTGATTCCGATGCACGTCACTTCGTCAAATATCTCCAATATTTAAATTGTTTCAATGACTAAAACACTGCATATGAATAAATAAGTTAGTGTATTCTTGATAGTTGCTACTTAATATTTATAACTAATTAAAGTGCGGTAGAAAACGATTTAAACTCTATTAAAATTAGAATGCCACAAGAATTTCAATAATATTAACCAAATACACCATTCGTGGTTAAAAACTTTGAGACTTTTCACGTCATATTTGCTTACACAGCACACGTAATATATAACGTAGGTGTATTACCCGCAAAGTTTAAGTCGTACGAAAGGAGAGACGACTTTTTCTCTGAGTTTGTAAATTTTAATTTTTGACAATAGTTAATATACAAAACCTAGGGTGAGAAAACGAGGAGTGATTACATAAAAATGTTTGCTCAATTTTGTTCGCTAGCCACTATGTAAGAATTATTCTCTATGCAATTTATGAGAAATTATTGAAGCATGTAGATTACTCGATAAAAAAATATAAATATGAGAAAATTACGAATTGTCCTCAATGTAAAACCAAAGACAATAATATGTTTTAATTATCTAATACACAATACACGGTTGTATTCGTATATTTTTTTATTTCACACTTACATTTGTGCGGTCAGAAATCAATGGAAACGAACGTTTGTCATATATTAAATGATATCTATTACCTAGTGTTGTATTTACGGAAATTTCATGGAACCAAAATAAAAAAACATTCACTAAAGGTTAGTTTAATACGAGTATATAAGCATTATCGGAGTAAATAGATCATAATTTTTGTCCGATATCATGCTTCGTTAATAAATAATGGTGGATGTATCAAATACCTATACTGGTCACTAATTAATTGCTTTAACATTGTTATTTGTTTTCAAAATTTAGTATTTTTTTTCACTCGTCTTTTACTAATATTCAAATATTATCAAAGGATATTTAATTAATAATGAATCAAACTATCAAAGTTTTTTCCGTTATGAATTGACATTAAATATATTGTCACCTTGTTGTTTGTTCCAAAAGAAAATGAAGTTTTACTTTAAGAATTTTAAAACGTTCAACTCCCTCCCCCTTGAAAAAATATTGAAAACACGCCACTGCTATAACTTATAACTGCAAAAAACTCATACCTTTAATTAATGTTTTTGGAAAATATAACGTGAAATTTAATTAATCTGCTTCACTTCTACAAGAACAATTCCACTCAAAAAATATCGGTTCTTGTAGTCGTATCACCAAACTTTAATTACCTTTCAGAATTAGTATTGGTAATTTTCGTTTTCTTTGAAAGTGTAAGATAATTTCAGTGAAAATGTGAAGTATAAAAGACCGGGTCTCTGTAAATTGCGTCCCATATCAAATTTTTTATGTAAATTGCGGCCCGGGTATATTTTATACATACGTAAATTGCGGCCCGGGTATATTTTATATATACGTAAATTGCGGCCCGAGTATATTTTTGTACATATGCCTATCTAACTATTTCTTATTAATATATAAATTACGTCTAAGCCTTTTTTCCACAAAACCAATATTTTCCTTCCCATTTTCCAGACTTAGGACTATAACTATAACAGACTTAAAACTATCTATACAAATATTATTATCATCAAATTTCAAAAAATACTTACACGTTTTAACTGTGCAACACCAACGTTGAATATCATTGTTTAGAAATTTATGAAAACGAAATTTGAAACCATCAACTATTTTCAACGTTTTATTCCTTTCACTTTTCATAACGTCCATTTTTATTAGATTGAAAAAAAATACTGTAAACTGTAGAGCAACGAATAAAATTGAAGTCTAGAATCCATATGCGAACAGGGCAAAATGTGATTGATTAATCCATGACATTTTATATTATTCCATGAAATATAATTTTTCAGTGATTGAAACCAAAGATATAATATAAAAATGTTGTTTTATATATCAGTTATCTTTTTATATGGATTCGGATTGAAACACAATTTTTCGATTATAATTTATGAACTATAAACTATAAGTGCAATTCAAGTAATTCAACATCATGGTGGTTTCTTGTTCTGTGTCTGTTTGTGTCAATAGGAGACTGAAAGGAAGCAAAGTTCATTTTTTTTCGTAAGCTCCCGGGACGCAATTTACGTATGTATTAAAAATACTCAGGCCGCAATTTACGTATGTTTTAAAAGTACACGGGCCGCAATTTACGTATGTTTTAAAAGTACGCGAGCCGCAATTCACATAGTATATGACCATGACCGTACTTATAGGGACGCAATTTACCGACTCTGAAAAGACCGAATGAACCATACATATTGTGCATAATTACAATTTTATACGAGAGTATAGTTATTAGGTCCTCTCGATACGAGATGAAAATTTTTTTCGTAGACACTTTATCGATAGAACCGGCAGTCTTTTGAATTGTCTACTTAATGAATTACTTTGAATAGCTTTAGTACTTAGTCAGACTTCAGTACAATCTAGCGGTGCAAAACACTAACTGTTTACCCCGTTCTCAAATTCTATTTCTCTTCATAGGAATCGTTAGTATTGACGTCTTAGTTCACGATACAATCATTCGTCCAACCTAAATTACTACTGTAACGAATTAATCACTTATATAATTTCCCTAGATTTCCCCGTACTTTTTTTTTCGTGATTAAATACGATTTTATACGGAATTCATGTAGATCGCAAATCATATAGACTCGAATCACTTTAACAGGTTTTTGCCACTGCAAAGTACTAAATGTATTTTATTCCTCCCACGCACATCGCGCATACACCCTTCGAGGGTAAAAACGATTAATTCTGTTTTATTCATATTTAAAAACGTGGCATTGTGTGTATTAAGAACTTGGTATAGTTTGATGACGGCTGAGAGTAAAATTTTAAATTACATTTTTCACATGCAATTTGTCTCCGTCAAAATGTTCATCTATAATACCTATTATAACAAAATGTCTTCACGCGTATGATAATAATAATACCATAGCACGGCATAAGAATACAAAAGTGATACTGCAAAGCTTAGAAGAAAACAATAATATAATATTTGTCTGACGCGTGTACAGCACGGGTTTTGAGCGTTCAGGACACAATAAATCTCACTATATAATATTAATTACTGATTTCCGCTATAATTTATTTTTCTCTGTTTATAATGCCGATATATACAAATACAAGACTATACAGAGTGAGTCAGATGTATTCGACAAATAATGTAACTTTTTTTCTATTCATTACTTTAAATTTTTTTTTTAATAAATACTTGAGACGTATGCTACAACAAAATATTGCATTTAAAGATTTTTTTTAGTTTTAGAACTCATATTTTAAAATATCAAATTGTTGGTGTTTGGTGAAAAATTCAAAATAGCTACTTTGTGAAACGAATTTTCAGATCAATTTTGGTGCTTAAATCTCTAATAAAGTTAATCTGTTAATTTCTGCGATTTTTTTTTAAATTTCACACAATAATATGTGAAATTTCACACAATTAATTAAGAAGCTCGTGGAAATTTAATTCATTCCAGAATGTTTACCATCACTCGTAGCTATTATTCTATAATAATTAGGTAAAATTGATATTTATCATTATCAATCATAGAAAGATTAATCGAAATCACTGATGAATCTTGACAGAACATACTTTGATTTTAATTATTAAATTCACATTGAAAAAAATTTAAGAATTCATAATCAATTAATGACCAAAACTTAATACCACTATATGTCTCAAAAACCTGTCTAAAAAATGGCCATTTTGACTTTTTTAAACGGTAACATGAAATTAAAAATTTTCAAATTTGAGTTCCGAAAATCCAAAAAACATATTAATACGATTTTGTTGTAGCAAAGTACTATAATATTTATTAAAAAAAAAAAAATACAAATAATGAACAGGAAAAAAGTTATTTCATTTATCGAATAGATTTGATTCACCCCATATACGAGCATGTATGGATACCAAATCGATTCCAACAAATAGAGTGTGGTACATCCACAGCGATTGACTTTAAACGTGTTTACTATCATCATACTATGGATATAAGCCTCCGTTTTCTTACTTGAGCAAACATTAATAATTCAATACTAAATAATTTTCTGCATATCAAAATAACTTTCAAGGAAAACAGGAAAACAAATAGGATCAAATAGAAATCAAAGCACTTTATAGCTAACGAACATCAGATTAACGGAGAATAGGTAGTTGCGTATTTGGTAACTGTAACCCTTTATCACTCTCTTGCAAGACATGTATTTTATACAAACGAATACCCTAGGTCGAAACAAGTTTAATCATTCTATGCAACTGAAACGGTGTATGACATAATAAAGTATAGTATGTACATACATTGACTGCATGATTTGAGAAGCAAAATATATAATTCGTTTTTTTACAACTCATTTACTCTCAAAATTGTTCTAAGTTTCAACTTTAAATATGTATTTATGAGTAAAATGCTTGGTTTAACATACTGCAGCCATTTCCTCGGCCTATTTCAGGTTTTTTTTAAATTAATAGCTCAAAGTGTATCGAATTTTATATTATTTCTATAACGTGGTTTTAGAGCGTTTTTAGTTTTCTTAGCCGGCAACCGTAATTTAAAATAATAATTTTGAACTTATTTTTATGAGGAATCACATTTATTTTGAAAATTTTGGTACTTTATTGTTTATTATAGGACCAATATTTTAAAAGCATAAAGAATTTAAAGTTCAGAATAGCAGAATTATGTCAGAACATGTTCACAGATACCCCTCATTCTCCACTATACTACTTTTAAATTATTATCTTTCTAAATATTATGTTGTAAATTGTAGTTGCCATTTCATAAAATTCAAAAACTTCATAAAATCTCAAGGATTTAAAACGATGTGATTTTTTGTGAATTGTTCACTTATTAACTTTTAACATTAAAAAAAGACGTACTGCGCTCCTTGGACAATACAGTGGTGATAGGTGTATTAAATTTAAAATAAATGATTTATCATTTTATTAGTTAAACGATTCTGAGCAGAGCTTTAAAATAAATATATTCCGTTTAAACATTTTACCATTTTTAGTTTAATTACTTGTACGTTTTTTTCTTCAAAACTGTTCAAACTTTTTATTCTAAAAAAAAAGAGAAATATTTTGTCACCTAAAAATTCTAAACATGACGTTGTTTTATCAATGTCCAAAAGTTCATAATGATTGAATAGCGCAATAATTTTGAATATATATTTAAAGTTTAAAATTAATATAAAAACGGTTTATTCCGTAAAATCATATACTAATTTACTATTAAACTAAAAATATGATAATAACACGTATACCCCAAAAGTTATCGACAAAATATGTGTGGTTTGAGAAATAGAACCTTAAAATATGATATTAGTATCAATTAATTGTTAATTAAATCCTTAGGCCGAATACGGTTCAAACTCATCTTCCAACAAAAACAACACATCGTTTTTGTCTCATATTATGATTGAATGATGTAAATAAAAAGTTTTTCCAAATGTCTACTTATTTTGTTGTTATACGAATTCTGAATATAATTAAACTCTTCCGTCAACCAACACGTCAAATATAAGTATAAGGCATAATATTTCAAATGCGTGATATAAAAATATTAACTCAAAGCATTATTGTAGGCTTTAGCCTTAATCACATTTGTTAGTTATCTTATTTTAAAAATGTCATGTCAATTTAATGTCATCAACATTGACGCTTTAAACTTCATTTGTATATATAACAAACTATATGAAATAATAAGCAATTAAATTAAAATATATAAATATATCATGCATATGACTTTATTTTTCTCAGTAAATAATTTTTAGTTTTAAATTAAAAGTATTATAAAAAGTTAGGCAATAGACCTAAATTTGTATTATTATTTATTATTCAAATTAAAAATGATTCAATGTTTCAAACAAATTTTAATAAAAATTTACAATAATTTCATCAGACAAAAGTGTAACAGGTATTTTAAAATTTAAGTATTTAAAAATTATAAATATATTATATAAGTATATTATCTACATCTTTTGTTACTATAATATAAGGGTTCAGTGCAACAACCAGATAAGTCCACTTTTTTTGAAAACCGAGTTATTTATCAGGTATTATAGTGTGGAAACTGTTTTACATGTAGGTGCAACAAACAGATAAGTCCGATTATTATTCATTGAGTTATAACGGCTATAAATTATTTTAGTTAATTTTATTCAGCATTTTTGTTACACAGTACTTAAGTTATGGTTGGAGTTTCATCATTATACATATCTTAAACTTTTAATGTTATACTGAGCTTTAAATGTTTTATAGTTTTCCTTTAATTACTTATATTTTATGGGTACATATTTTAATTTGGTTGTATTTGGTGTAAAAACCAGATAAGTCCTTGTCCATTTGAACTTTATAAAAAGAATTAGAAAAAATAATTTAAAGTTAAAACTTTTAAATAATTTATTACTATAGGTCAATACTTCTACTTCAAAATGGATTTCAACATTTTTTTAATATCTCTATTCTAAATATACAAAAACTCGTTTTATGCTTCTCCTGTAAAATTTGAAAAAGTGGACTTATCTGGTTGTTGCACTGAACCCTTAAAAAATAATCTTATAATTATTATAAGATTATTTTTTTCTTTAAACTTATCAATCAACTTTAAAAAGATTAGATTTATATTTTTTTTTTCATCGTAATAATTAACTAAAAACCCAGCTATTGTAGTGGGACACATATAACAAAGATCACAATAATTTAATGTCGCATTTAAAGAAGATTTTTGACAGAGTTAATTTTTAACAAATTAATCACATTTTATGATAAAAGTTTATAAACTTATTAAATTAAAGCTTGATTAACGATTTTCTACATTATTTTAAAACAGTAAATACCTTTTATTTTAATTACGAAAAAGACTATTTTTGTTTAAAAAAAAAATAATAATAATAATAACACGAGATAAATAACTGTTTTTAATGACTCAAATCATTATAAAATATAAAAGTGATAGGGAAAAAATATCAGTAGACTTGTACAAAAACATGATAAATTGTCAAAACTACACTTCATGCGAATCTCAAACGAATCGAATAATTATTTTGTCACGTCTTCACAACAACTGCTTTGTACTAAGTATTATTACTATTGAAAATAAATGGTTTACGTATTTGACTTGAGTGATTTTTCTGAATTACTATTTACTCAGACTTAGTCGGTGTAACAACACGTATCACCAATGTTCTACATATTCGCTTCATGACTCCAAATAATAAACATATCATTAAACAGAACATATTTTACATATACATACATAAATCATAGATGTACTAACACACTAACACCATAAGACATTTTCGTATGCAATACTACTGAGTTCCCCACAAGGTAAAATGCACATTACATATTATTAACACATCACGTAAGAGACAACAGTTTAACACCAACGTCATCAAAAGCCTTCTCCACGACTCTACACCACGTCAATATAATCAACTCACTTTTTCCAGATTGGTCAAAAATAATTACGTAAGTATAACGTCGATCATTATAATTCATTAATTTAAATAAACCTTAGATTCATTTTTCAAATTATCTTTAGAACTTACCGAACTTTTTGCAGCGGTCAACTATCAATCATACCCGACTTCATTTGACTACCTTGTAATTTTATACACATCTAATTTGCACTATGCAAATTATAAACACATAGATGAGATCACATCAATATCGTATTGTTTGTAGCGAGCCAGAACTGTGGAGCTCGTACTGTGTACCAGTGGCATAGCAAGAGTATGGTAAACTGTACCTACGCGCCAGTAGTATTTTTTCTTATTTGCGACTTTATGCAAATTACGATATTCAAACATCAACTAATAAATTAATAAATCTGTATCATAAGATTAGATATGGAATAATAATATTTAGATTAAAAAAAATGTGTAATGAAATAATTGTTTTTTTTTTTCTATTTATGCAATTAATTAAATTATATTATCAAAATACGATAACATATAAATAAAACTATGACGTTAAAAAAATTAAGGAAAAAATATAGCATTTATGTAATTGTACGTTGTCAACATTTAAAATAATTAATAATGTCGTGTTAATAAGAAGGTATTGATTTTCACTCATTTATGACGCATTCATAAGTCACCAAATCAATACGATAAAGACTTAAAACATTCTTTTATTGACAATAGGGTAACCTTTACAGCGTTATTATACATTTTATTTTCCCTATAAAATACTGTTAGTGTGCCTATGTCTGCTTCTTGTATCATTATTCCAAATTAAATTAAATGCACTTTTTTTTTTTTATAATAAACATCATTCTTTACTTGCCACATAACATACTTTGATTCGAGATAATAGCATAATTCATCGGGGAGTTGTCCCACTTCGTTTAAAATACAAACGTATTTTCATAAATTTAAAAGCATTAATCTAATAGAGTTAAAACAACAATACTGACTAAACTTGAATAAGTTTGATAATTTGTATTAATAAAATTAATTTCTATTATTTTAGAAAAACTAGTAGGTACCTATTAATAAAATAAATTAATATATAAGTATACATATTATTATTATTATTTTTTTTATTTGGTGTGCACTTCAATTTGTATGAAGTATGACCAAATTATTAAACATTCTACATGTATTAATTTAAGAGTATTACTTCAACAATATTAAATATAAATATTATATTATTATATTATTATAAAATTTTCATTTATTTTTTTTACAAAATCTTATTATTTTTTTTTTTTTTACTTATGAAACCTAGTAAAGAAATATAGTGTAATTCCCATTAAAATAAAAATTTTAAAAATGGAATGCATTTGTTATTTCAAAAAGTTTTTAAAAATCCGGGAAAATATAAGAAACCAAAAACAGGCATATTATGATATAAACTAATGGAATAAAAAATTGAGGCTTTAAGATCCACTAAACTGTTAAAAAGAAAAAAGTGAAAAATATATCTATGAATACAAAATACACATTTTATCATTTACATAATCTATCTTAGCAATGTTTAACAATTTAATTCTTAGCATTGGCGCCACTAAGAGGGTGGAATAGAGACTTAAGCACTCCCCAAACACATAAATATCCCCCCAAATATTTTAACTATAACACTCAAATTTTATCCAAGTATTCAGTTTTAATAATTTGTTTTTCAATTCGTGTCATTATTGTTGAATTTTTTTGTTTTAAGACTTTTATTTTGAAATAATTTTATGTTAGATTTGTAGAATAGTTTAATAGTTTGTTAATGACAACAATAATAATAATTATAACCACAGTAAATAGATTCAATATTCAATGGCACTATGATTAGAGAATGTAAACTGATGTTCAAATAGCTATTATAATTGCAGTGAGTTCTGCAATGTACGAAGTTTTCAATTGGTATACAAAGAATAGAATACTGTTTGAGGACAAATATGTTATAACAACGGTTTACTGATTAATCTTTTAAAAATATTGAACAATATAATATTACAAATAATTTCAAAATAAGATTAGTTTTATATTAGTAGAAACAGTTTAAAAATAAGAAAAGTTATTTTAAAGTAATACTAATCATTATTATTTAAGATTTTAAGTCATTGCTCAATATATAGTCATATTATTTCCGATAATATTCACTTAAAGAAAATATTTCATATAGAAAACACATCCAATGAAGTAAAAATTTATACAAAAATGAGTAAAATATATTGGATTTTTCATCTATAATAAAATATTTTAAAAGAAACTTGGCATAAAAATGATTTGAGAATAGTCAGATGAAGAACTGGAGCTTCTTCGGGTTCGTAAGATGTTTACAATTTCAGCACCCCTTGAAATTTAATTCTGATTGCACCTATTGTTCTTAGTTGCTGCGATGTTACAGCGTTTAGAGATATTAGATATGTAATGATAGATTAATATAGCGTACACAAATCCAAAAACGATGCGTTTTTGATTTTTCGATTCAAATTTGTTCACAGATCATAGAATTGAATCAATCAACCATGTGGCATTTAGTTTTCATGGCCCTAACAGCTATTTTGGCATTAATCGTGATATTAAAATTTCAATACAGCAGAAAAAGAATATTATCTGCTAAAATACCTGGCCCAGATGGGTTGTTATTTATAGGCTCACTGTCATTACTCTTACAAGGGCCACGAAAATTTGTCAAAAACACAGCGAAATTATACCGAATGTAAGTTCTTATATTACTTATCCTAAACCTACAATATATGTTTATACGTAATGTACCTATGAATCAGATTTTTTTTTACTTTCCTTAAATTCATAATAATCTCTATTATTCTGACTATTAATCACTCTGCGCTCATTTTGATTGAAATTATATTTCACCTAAAACTAAATCAAATAGTTTCACTAAAATGTATGTTCAATCGCTTTAGAATGTTATAGAAAATTTGATAAGCTCACGTAATATTTAAATATTTTCCAGCAATAATAATTGCTATTTCCGATAATTTATCAAACTAAAATAACAATTTATTATATTAAGTACGTTTGTGTAGAGAATTAGATAATTGTTTTAATCATATGTATTTACAAACTACTATAGGTTTGAGAAATCATTATTTAAAGTATGGATAGGTAATCAGTTATACATTATACTTACGCGACCTGAAGATGTAGAATTAGTACTTACCAACCCGAAATTGCGAAAAAAATCCAAAGAATATTTGGTTTTACAAGAATCTATTATGGGCCAAGGGATATTTTCCATCAATGACATTAATAAATGGAAACAAAACAGGTAAGCTTAAGAATAACATTTACAATTCAGAACGAAACTATTACTATACGTGTTCCCAAATGTAATAAAAAATGCCATGTTTTGTTTTATTGATTGTTTCAGAAAAATGGTGTCCGCAGGTTTAAATTTCACAATAATTAAATCTTTCATACCAACATTTTATTCAGAAGCCAAGATCCTTAGCAAAATGCTTCGGAAAAAAAGTGATTCGAAATCAAACGAGTGCGATATAAGTATACCCATCAGCATGGCAACGATGGAAATGATCGGAAGAACTGCTATGGGGGTAAAATTTAACGCTCAATACGGCTGTGGTCACCGATTTGTCGAAAACGTACTGACGGCCATGAGAGTAAGCGATTTTTTTTATTTAAAACTGTGTTGAGTTTTGATCCACAGAGCCCCACGAAAATATACACGGTGGGATTTATCCTTGAATAACACATACTTTTCACGTGAAATTTAAAACAAACTAGAACATCATTTTTACCAAAAAAAAAAATTATTTTCTAATCTAAACTTAATTTATTCGTTTTCTCAAACAGTAACCACTATTTAAATCGTAATATTATGTAAGAGAACAGTTTTTTGGAAATTTTTATGTTTTTATTTTTTATTTTTAAACATATATTTTGATATATTTGTATAATATAAACATTTAAAGTTTAAAGTAACAGAATAAGGAAGCAAAAATTTAACTGTTCGACAATTTACTGCCACTACTTCGATGCTGTAAACTTTTAAGCTTTTTAAATATTTCTTAAAATATTGATTTATAAATAGAAATGTAAGTGTCAAATTTGTATTATTTTTTTTAATTTTGTTCACTTAAATGAAAAAATAATTTTTCATAAAAATATCGTTCTATTAGTGTTTTAAGTTGTTCGTGAAAAACATTTAAAATTATGCTTTATCCGGGGTTAAATCACACTATGTGTGAAATCTCCGTGGGTCATCCTATATAAAAAAAGCTAAAATACACAAAGATCAAATAACTCGATTTATGCGACGAATTATTCGTTTTAGGCATGGGAGTACCGTATTAGATATCCGTGGTATTTAAGCAAAACGTTGTTTCGTTTTTCATCGTTGTATCATGTACACGAACGATGTCATAAATTTGTAAACGAGTTCACCGATGAAATTATTAATAAGAAACTCGTCGAGTTAAACCAATACACTAACAATGAGAAAAGGTTAGAAAACGGCAATGAAGACGTTTTCCGGAAAACAAAAACGGTTATAGAAATTCTTTTAGAAAACTATCACGAAATGTCACGCGAGCAGATACGTCATGAGATAGTGACGATTATGATTGGTGAATTTTAAATACGATAATTTATATAGCGTAAATTTAAGTAGTATATTATAATAGTTTATAAATCATATTTTCTACTATCCTGTATGTGCTGTTTATATCATTTCTATCATTTACGATTACTCCGATTTAATTTTCAGTTGTAGTTTTCTGTATTGGTTCAGTCGTCATGGAGCGGTTTACAAATAAATAACGTGTTCAGATCGTGAAAACTTATAATCGAAATCATGAAAGTGGGGCTGAGACGGTAAGGCGACTTCGGGTGATTTTCGGAAGAAATGAAGCACCCAACAAGTCTCCCAGTTTTACAACTGATAAAAAAGTTCGAAACAACTGGTTCTGTTGTACTCAACTGTTGTGACTGTCAGCGAATTGATTTCCCTGGATTCACTGTTACACTTTGTTGCACAAACTGCGATTTTTGTGCATTGCGATTTCGCCCAGGTGACTTCACAGTAGCGACTGAACGCGTTGTTTCGAACTTTTTTATCAGTCGAAAAGCTATAGACTTGTTGGGTGCTTTATTTCTTCCGAAAATCGCTCGAAGTCACCTTACCGTCTCAGCACCACTTTTAAGCATTTAAGAACATTTTCAGTAATTTTTTTGAGGCATGTAAATCCATGCTCTAGTTACTAAAGTATTTAATTTTAATTTACGTGTTAAGTACAAGCTAATAAGCGTTAACATATTTTGTGACGTGTTCAATGTACCAACATGATTGTGTATAATGCGCACATATCATACATATGTTGTTATTAATCATTTCGGGAATGTATTTCTTCATAACCAAACGTATATCTAAGAGAAATCGTTTCATATTTGGCTTACTAATTTGTACTTATTCCGCAGTTATTTACAGATCTACATTACTTAATTTCTCTACGATACATGTTACGTATTGTACTCGTACATAATTTGTGGTTCTGATAAATATATAAATATATATTCAGAGGCATAATCAGAAATTAGTCCTGGGGGATGGTTTTACAACTATGACGAACATTTGTAATCATGATTTTGGACTATTTAGACCTTCATGCCCAAACTCATTTAAAGACATACCAATTTTTTTCGAAAGCTTAATCAAACTAAACAATACAACACATTTGAAAAGTAATAAAGTTAGTTATAAGAACGCATTATCACACTAATCACAAAAACAGACAAATACTGTACTTACACTAAATCTTCTAAAACGATAATAATTGGTAACAACGGTTTTTATGCATGATAAAAAATTACTACAAAGCGGCACAATGTCCACTCGTCGAAAATTCACTACAAATATAATGGTTTATTATTCTTTTCAGTTATTATCTATTACATTTTAAAGATATCTAAAAGTTTATTATAACAATTAAAATTCATAAATCTTTCATGACTTTTACCGGGTGGCATTATTGAAAAAATAAATAAAACAATACGCCACATGGTTAAAAAATTAAAATACTCAATGTCATAAAAAAAGCCCTAAGGCAGTTTGAACTCCTTAAACTCCCCTCCGCTAACTATTTCCCAGTCAAAAAACTTAAACTTGCTGTTATATACCAAACTCTTTTTGAATTTAGTGAAATTAAACTTTTTCTACAATATTAGTGGTTTATGACTTGAATATGTTTTATGTAAATATAATACGTGCTTTTATATGATCATGGTGGTATTTTTAGGAGGACAAGAAACAACAGCCATAACTAACGCTTGTACAGTTTTCATGTTAGCTCATCATCAAGACGTGCAAAACAAAGTATGTTTCTTTAATATTTAGTATTTTATATAAATTATAAATACCGATTATTAATAGTAGTAATAATTATGCTGATATAGATTTATACCATACAAAATTAAAAGAAAAACTTCCATATAACTAGTAAATGAAAAAAAGGATTCGTTTAGTGAAACATCTCATTTCAATAATGTGATGGCACCTTTACCTTTGCATTGAGTGATAAGCGGCGTAATACTTAAATTACTAATTGCGGTTTTCAATTGTTAAATTTAAATTTAAATCAAAGATAAATAATGAAAACTAAATGAAAAAAAAGGTTTTTTTTTTACATTTTAATATAGTGATACAACTTTGATTGTTTTCTTCATTATGACAATGACACCTGGTAGAATTCTCTAGTCTATACACAATGCTGACATAATATGTCAATCAACTAAGACACCTCGTAAACAAGAAAACACACTGATTAAAACATAACATTATACATTCAGTGAAACTTCTATGACTTCTAACCCGTAAAAAAATAAAAAATTCAAATGTTCGAGTTATTTAGTGTATACGCACACAGAACGCATAAAATACTTTAGGGAGAAATGAGAATGACAGATTTTTCGAAGTTCTCAACTTATCGAATTCCAAGAAAGAGTTTCATTTTATATCTATACAATATTATAACAAGCGTGGCAATTTATTTAAAGTCAAAAACCATATTGAAACGAGCTTATGAAAGACCCTACTACTGCACAATTTTTTTTTCGATACAAGTTATTTTTACGAAACAAAGAATCCGTAGTTCCTAAAAATAAACTTTTTGAAATTAAATATGTTAATATGAAGACAAAATAGAACATAAACTAATCAGTTATATTTACATAAATTTGTATCTTGTTTTTTTACTTTTAGGTTCTAAGTGAAACGATGAATGTATTGGTCTTACAATAAAGTATTTTTCTTTTTCTTTTTTTTTATCTATGAAATCACTTTTTTATACCTTTATACTTCTTTATAGTAATAATGCTCTCAAAATTTCCTCTTGCATTTTTATAGTTTAAAAATTTCATCTTGTTAGTACTTTAAACAGATCATATTTCTCTATTCGTAACAGTTTTTCAAGCGTATATAAAAACTACCTAGAAATTAAGTAAAAACGGTAAACGGTAATAAAAATCAATTATTGATATTTAGCCATAAATACAAAAATATTTGTGCGGACACTTGGCTTTTTCCCAAATATATACATGCCGCTTAAACGGATTTGACAATAATGTCAAAAAAAAAAAATGAACTCCTTTCGGGCAATATGTAGAACTTTAAAATTATTGAAAATATCTCGTTTTTTGGAAGTTGTAATATCTTAAAATTTAAAAACGTTGATATTAAAATCTAAAAATATTTTCTTAGTTACTCGTGTTCTTAAATAGCAGTATAAAAAATAAATATAAAAATATTTGGTCAGGATCCGGTGCGGTGAGACAACGTTCGGTTTCACGCAGCGAAACCACAATGAACGATCATCGTTAGTGTATACGCCACGCGCAGGTGATTCCCGGACCGCTGTGAAAATTCGAATTGTCGTTTAAAAGCGGCACGACAAAATGTGTTTTTACGCACGTTTTAAGCGGTTTTTCTTACATTTAGAAAAACTGTTGATGATATAGAGAAAAATTACCGATCTGAAGTATCGATCAAATGACATTTATGATCTATACAGTCACTAGACGTAACTTTTCTGTCCGAGAACGTGATAACATACATAAAAATAAAAAATAATAAACATATATCATTGTAAAATCAATACATTCTCAGTTTAACACAGAATATTACTAACGTAAAAAATGAATCTCATTTTACCATTATTATATTAGTTCTACAGTGAAAATCAAAAAAAATACACAGAAATCGTACCAGAAATGTGTCAGTTATATTTTTAATGGATCATTGAATTATAATGACTATACAGCATTAAATAAGTACAGTTTTAAGAATGCTATAAATCTATTCGGAAAAAAAACTAGTGTCATCGCCTGCGCCGTCATTTATCTATGATTTCTACTACGTAAAATGTATAATGTAAGGTTTCCGATTGAGATTACAAGTTTCAAAATTAATAATTTCAACTTTAATGCGAATTCGGTATGGCCGAAAATATAACTCTTTTTAAACGTACGTAAACGGCAAAAAGACGAGACATTTTGGTACTTAAGTGCTTTACTCGATTTTTTTTATATAAGCTATGAATGTACGTATAAGTGAAGCAAAATGGAGCATTTCACGAATATCATTAAATTGGCATCGATTTTTCTTGTTTTTATTCCATTAGTTTTTTAACTTTAAACTAGAAAATTGTATCAATTTTTTTTTTTCAAAAGATATTTTTTGGAAAACTTAACTCGCAAATACTAAAATCATTATATTAGTTACACTCAGAATCGTCTTTCGAAAACAATGATTTATCACTGATTTCAATTGAATAAAATAAAATCATGTTACACGCATCGTTCTCTAATCGTAAAAGTAAGTCGTCTAAAGTTCTTTATACTTACCCTTTCTTTATACCCTATACACCTATTATCTTATGCGAGGAGCGAAGAATACCCATGATGCAAAGTATGTTCGTATTTTTATTTTATTTTATCTGGTGCGTGAAATAAGTGCCTTCAACAGCAAAATTGCGTGTGCCGTGTGCTCGTGTATCTTTTACAACTATTACCTGTTTTGAGTACGTCAAAAATCATATTTCGTTTGAATTTGTGTTTTCAGCGTGTATTATTTATAACGCTGTTCGAATGACATTATTTGAAAAATATGATCGATTACCTAATAAATGTTGTTTTAATCATGGCAATAGGTTTACGAAGAGTTACAAACGATTTTTTCGACCGGAGATCCGAACAGACCGCCTACTTATGAAGATTTACAGCAAATGGAGTATCTCGAACGGGTGATCAAAGAATCGTTGCGGCATTTCCCACCGTTGCCCGTGTTTGGAAGGCATTTGGGAGAAGAAATGAAAATAGGAGACTATTTGTGTCCGGCCGGTAATTTACTATTGAAGTCGGAAGTTTAACGATTGCCGTATTTCATCGTTTGAATTGCGATTTTCAAGGTTCAACCTTGTTGATGTGCCCGATTTTTATGCACTCGAGTCCGCAGTACTTCGCGGAGCCGAAAAAATTCGACCCGGATAACTTCTTGCCGGAAGCGTGCCGTGGCCGACATCCGTACACGTTCATACCGTTCAGCGCAGGATACCGGAATTGCATAGGGATCAAGTACGGCATGCTCCAAATGAAAACGGTCATATCGACGCTGATACGGCAGAATCGATTCCTGCCGTCCGACAAATGTCCGACAACAAAAGATTTGAGACTAATGTTTTTAACGACGCTTAAATTCGTCGATGGCTGTCACGTCAAAATCTTACCAAGGATGGTGGAAAGCGCAAAGGATTTATCGATTCAAAGTTGAAATATTCCCATTAAAAAAAAAAAATTACTCAAGATGTATATCTATACACCATTATTGTATTATGATTACGGATGGTATATATTTATATGTACAGGGCGATTTTCAAGCATGATGTATAATTTTTGACCCTACGTTTGATTTTTTCATGTAAAATTCAAAAGAATAATTAAACTATATTTTTATGAAAAAAAATAATGTTTTTAACCATTTCTTATCTCGTGATTTTTGCAAATGTTTAGTTTTCTCAAATCCTAATCACTATATACAACATAATATTACGACAAATACGTAGATAAAATATAATGTAAAATTATTGTTTCTGTAAAAAATGTAGTTTTGGATGTATTTTAAATCGTCCGTGAAAATATACTCTAATTTGAACATAATTTAGAGTCATAAATGGGATAAGCACCCATAAAAATCATCCAGTATAATATACTGGATATATTATATATTATGATATATTATATCACATGAAATTCGTAACTTTTGTTCATGGCACGCATCCACCGTGATTAAACTCTTTGAGTTAACATGGGTAAATAACGCTTATAACAATACCCACAGGTATTCATAGCTTAAGTCGTAATTAAATTAATAAATTGAATCGTATATTTTCATGTCGTGTTCATATACTGATAAATAAAGAAATAGGGCAATAAACAAAATATCCAACTGAGGCAAACTACACAGAGGTGTACTGCCCCATGGGACAGTGGGCAGCTTCCGTATTTCACAGGATTGTACGCCGGTATACATTCAGTGATTGGTAAACTACATTTCGATGATAAACATGATTTTAAACTACAAAAACAAAATTCGTTATATCAAAATTTTCGAGGAGGCTTAAAAATTTTTTTTTAATTGGTTTATTCGAAACTATTGTGTAATGGTACGTGGAATATGCTTACTTATAGCACATCTCAGGATAAACTAGATTAAACATGCATTTTTCATCTTAAAGATTATTTTTTAAGTTTTTTAATTTCCTTAAATAGTAACCTCTCTCTCCCTCTCTCCCTCTATGTGTGTGTGTGTGTGTGTGTGTGTGTGTGTGTGTGTGTGTGTGTGTGTGTGTGTGTGTGTGTGTATTTTTTTTTAATTATGATGTTGAGATTTGTATTATTAGACTATTAGTTTAAGAAAACATTAACATTTAGAGATAAGAGCAGCAGAGTAATTACCGTACATTTTCGTGGGGTACCCCTGATTCTCCACTCTATTCCACAGTCAGGCAGTTGTTTCAATCAAGTAAATACAGCATAAATGAGTGTCATCATATAATTTTTTGAATGAAATTAAAATAAGTCTTTGTATATGCAATGTTTATGTGTATTTTAACATAAGGTTTTAGACAAAAAAATTGAATCTTTTTTATAAAATAAAAATCGTACACATAAAATTCTCAATACTCAGTAATTTTTGAGGAATAGATAAATCTCAAATAACTAATTATTATATATCCATAGTATATCCATCAACCATAAAGCATATACGCGTGCAAGCCATTGCAGCCTCCTGCGTCATTAAGCTCGCTGCACGATCTCATGACGCAAATTCGATTGAAAATATTCCTCGGTTATTTCCCGTGACGAACCACTTCTGGAATCCACAGGTAGATTACTGGGAAATCCAATTTTATAATCATCAAACTTCTTTTTCAATTCTATTTATCTACTATACACTAAATATTTTAATATTTAATTTATTGATCCGGTAAAATGGTAACGCAGAACGAGAAAATTCCGAAGTCTGTAATGATCACAACGTAGGAATGCGATATTCAAGTATTCTTACGAGTGCCTATTATACTCCTACATCACTGCCGCTCCGTTCGTTCGCACCAATTGACACTGATGAACGTATTCTTGTTTCTCTCTTTTTCTTATTTTATTCATTTTTTATTCTTTATTAAACTGTCTGTTGACACAGCCACGAGCTGAAATCCATTTCCCCCTCCTCTTCATCCCGGCACGCGCGCGAATTGCAGATAATCCATCTCCGCCACGACCGGACGACGACCGCGCGTTTGGTGTACGGTAGTCGTGTAAAACAAGTTATAGACCTGCGTTTTTCCCCTTCCTCGCTTTATCGTCGGACGACGACGAAACATCAATACGTTGGTCCACATGTGTGCAAATAATAACTTAAAACACACTGCCTCCGTGGCCACCGCCACCTCCATCACCGCAAAATATGGTAATACACGTCCTTGACATTGTACATTCATAACAAGTCAACATTTTCAATTTTTATAAGTAATTTAATAAAATAATATAAATTAGATAATGTCATCAAATAGAACATGATACCTGTTTGAAGTCTTTGTTTAATAATATTTCATGTGTTGACAGTTAAGAAATATATAATAAAATATTCAAAAAAAATAAATAAATAAAAAAACTTCTAAAACAATTGAATGAAACAAAATAAAAAAACAAATGCTTAAAAAAATAAAAATATAACAAATTACATAAAAAAAAATCGTTCATTAATAATTTACCCGAGAAATTGTTCTCATTCTGACCGCATACATATTCGTAATTTGTATTAATTTGTATAATCAATGTTTCAAATGTGTAAGTATATTCTTTCTCGTTAATTTTTTTGCAAAAAGGGAACGCACTTTAAAACTATACATGTAGGTATTCCTCGATTCTTCTCGAATATTAAAACTTTAAATCGATGTCCGTAAAAATAGAGGATTAAATAAATGTCCTAGACTCAAGAATATTCAAACCAACAAAATAATATTGTAATTGAAAATAATAACATAATAACTGATAATTCGATGTCATGAATTTGCCAATCGATCAATAAACTAAATAACTTATGAAATATTTTATAACAGTATTTATAGATTATTTAATTACACAAATATTTTAAAATAACGGAAACTCGCCAAAACTATATCTATACGTAATCGTATACGTAACCATCACTATGCCTACACGTTATCAAACAGTATGAATACGAATCATATCATAATATCTTTACTTCTACATAAAAGGTTGTAAATGGCTCAAAATACATATCTATATACCTTCGTGACTAACGCAAATTACATAGGTTGTAAGTGGCCCAAATAAACCATCGCCATATTATACGCCACACGTCACTAAATCGGTGAAAATTTTGTCCGAACGGTCTTCGGTAACTTACGGGACCCACGCGGGCCGATGAACTCATTGAAACGATGCATAGTACTCGCAAAACTTATTTTAACATTAGTTTTTCGATAATATTTCGGAAAAGTTCGACTATTACTATATGCCTAAACCCAACGTTGCAGAAAATATCCTTATGCCGGTGATTTAAAACGATTCAAAACAATCGCTTATACTTACAGATTTCAGTAACGCGCGACAATCGTAACGCACATTATAGTATTGGTACAATATGATCGTAAATGCAGCGAGTACCTTGAAATGGAAACGGTCAAATTGCCGCGGTCCAGTCAATTGTTTTCTATTTCAACATTCAAGTCACCTCAACGTTTTAGTTACACATCGTGGCAAAGACTGCTACACAGGCCAAACATACAAACTGCTATATTTCCGATTGATTGTGTGATTTTGTTTTATAATTAAATTCGATTATTTAATCGAAATCAAAATATCGCAGTAAAGCAATTTATTATACTTACAATATTTCATTGTACAAAAAACGTAAAGATTAAGTAAACACATTTTCAAAAATCTAAATTCAGTTTTATTTAAACCAATAAAGTACAGAGCCTCCGGGACGTAATCGTCAGGGATCCGCGAATTATAATTTGAGATCCGGAGCATAGGTAGGTATAGGAAGTATCTATATTATACTATTGCGTATAAGTAACCTTGATCACGGTTGTGGTCATCGTTAGGAGTAATGACGTGGCGACAATTATTTACAATACGGCGACGACGTCCATTAAGAATCTGAAGATATCCCATTTAGTGAATCACAATGACTCACTCATTTGGAGCGGGAAACTGTGATGACTTACGGATTCGTTTTAAGAGTCATAAAATATGCATATCCTATAACATGTCATTGTGAATGTGTAGATGTGGATGAGTGTATATTTATCTTAGTTTAATATGACAAGCCTTGTATGTCATTTGACGCAATTAAAACATTTGCGATTTGTTGGGTATTTTTACAACAGATTAAAACATGTGGCTGTAACAATTATTAGCCAATCTAGCGATTATATTACTTTAGTATACTTTAAATGATCGAACGCGCATCCTTGATAAAAGTCAACATACAGTCAAATTAAATGTAAAAACGTCTTATTTCACTTCCATCTATCATTTGAAAAACATTATTTATTATATATCCCTAGGAAGCATAATAAATTATTACGGATTTCACGTCGTATACTCCAAGGTCAGAAAAATTTAGTTTATCGATCTGCCATCAAAAACAATTATTTTATGTTAATTTGTCAACACAATATAATATTGTAACATACAAAGTTTTGAATAATTTAATTCTTCAATTTTACTAAAAAAAATTCTTAATACAAGTAGCTGAAATGAAAAAATTATCAAAATAAAATGAAAAAACATATAGTTAGACCATAGACCTTTTACCTTTCTACTTTTTTTACCTTTTAGTAAAAGGTCTATGAGTTAGACCAACAATTCATATTCTGTCCGTTCGTTACACTTACATGCCATATGTCACAAAACAATGGTATTTTGTTGATTTAAATCTCAGTGAGCTAACCCCTGGTTCATTGTCTTTGAAAAATGATTCAAAATGGAATTTAATTAATCTAAAAATAATTATGTTATAGATTTTATTCAAACTACAACGCTGAGTTTCATTTTCTCACTGTGAACCGAAATTTCTATGAAAGATATAAATAATTAGATCTCATCACCAAAGTTGAGTTTAAAATTTTATAGAATTGTTATTTGAAATATTTTTTGGTAATTATAAACACAATAATATTTAATATTATGTGTCCCAAAAAATGAAAAAAAAACTAGGCAATAGAATTCTTGTTGTTTCACACTACTCGAAATATTAAGTAGGAAATATCGGGCGTCTTAAACCAGTAAAAATTAATATAACATAAATGGATTTTATCTTCAAAGTGTTTTTATAAAATATGTGCAGCATTAATTGTTTTTTTTAACTGAAACCACGAACGATTCTAATCCACGTTCAACTATATTTCTTCAAAAACTAAGTAAAATAAATGAAAACATTTTGTCGATCTATTATTACTAATATAACACTATAGTTTCGGACATCGCTCGCACAAAACTCAATAGACTAAATTTACATTGGAATGTATTTAAAAATAAATTTAAAGTTTTCGACCGAAGAAAATACATAATTAAATAAAACACATCTACAGGCTATAGAACCTACATTTTTTGCATTAAACTAATTACAGTGGAACCTCGATAAGTCGAAAACCTTGATAAGTCGAAAAAAATTCCGTCCCCTTGCGAAAACCTCGATTAATCGAAAAAAAAAACTATAGATAACTCGGACATTCTGTGCTCCGAATATGACGGATAATGACAGATCATTTTATAAACATTTGTCTAATCGGCCTGTCCGTTTCCATAATTTTTATAATTTTATTTTATATATTTATTTATCTAATCGAGTTTATTTTGTTTATTATCGTAAGTATTAACTAACCTTGGCACGCAACAGTATTTTTAATTTGTATCGATATTGCCAGTTGCGATCGATCGATTACACGTGTGCGGTGTCTGTGTACGGTAGTCGGTAGTGAATATAAAAATGGCTCGTAATTTAAAAACTCTTACTATTGGAGAAAAAAAAAGGTTCTTGAAGCATATTTTTTTCGTGATGATTTGTTTTTATTTAAATATCCTGTATAATCACATTATTTTACATTTTACAATATATGTACATATATACATACAATATATGTACATATATACATACATAATAATTAAAAACTTTAATACTTACATTTTTAAAACTTATTAAGTCGAATTTTTTTTCTAAAACCTTGGTAACTCGAAAACCTTAGTAAGTCGAAAACCTCGATAAATCGAAAAAATTGCATTTCCTTTGAATTTCGACTTATCGAGGTTCCACTGTATTTTAATTTCTTTCTTTTTTGGAGGGGTTGTGATACCAATACATATTATTTACTATTTGTTTTCAGTTCGATTCAACAATTTTATTGCATTCTAGTCATCATTACTGTATTAACTATGTATAATAAGTTGAGTGATAATTAACTGCATTGCAATGATAAATATTATTGTGAAAAATGTTTGTTATTTTAGTAATAATATTTCTTCAATAATACGCAATCGATTAGGATTCGTTTCTGATAAAATAGTCTGTCGGATTTATTTATTTTTTTCCGTCAAACAGTGTATTTCAACGTTTCACTAAGTTGACTTGTTTCATTCGATTATTGTAAACTCATACACGCGCCATCAGCTGCAATAATCACGTCGAGCACTATATCAGTATTTTTAATACGGTTAGAAAATCCCGAAGCTTTGTTAAAAGTATTTATAATTTACACACACAACGTTATATGTAGGTTTATATTATGCATTCGATTCCATTGCCTTTGCAAATTACTAATATTCAGAGCATTATTTTATACAACCCGATCCCGGTATATTACCGAGGGTTCATAACCTCACGTGCATAAACTCCAGTAACTTATTTTCATTTATTTTAGTAGTTTCCTTAACTCACGTAATTTATAATACGTTTGCACTTTTCGCGGCGCACGTAAACGGGATGAAAGCTGTACGCCGCGTTATTACATTGATGCTCGAAAACAAAAACCAAAAAACACAATATTGCGTATGTTTTTAAAACGTATAATATATTACATGCAATTACTTGTTTAAGTATAATATGAAATATTATTTGCAAGCTAATATGATGGCATGTTGTCATTATATACCAATACCACGGACTCCTGAGTACAGAACCCCTCTAACCCTCCATTGCATTTTGAAAATTTAATTAAAAAGAAAATTAATTTTTTGTGAATTGGGCAACTCACTTGTCCATTTAATGGAATAGGTGAAAAGTTATTCATTTTATACACATATACACACTATACACTTAAGTGAGACAACCACCTCCGCACTAATTTTGTGAAAATATTAAATAATAATAATAATTACTTAATATTTTTATTTTATTTATAATTGATTAACAATTATTGTTATTTATTATTAATTGTTAATTAAATATGATTATGAATAAAATAAAATACGGCGTTATATTATGAAAGTCGTAACTAATTATAACTATGATAATTATTTATAATATTCGCAACCTATTGTCACAGGTTTGAGATAAGTATAAAACAAAAAAGGTTTAGATCAGTTAAACAAAAAATTGTTCAGTCCCCTTTCTCAAAAAAACATTGAAATTGCACCCAAGTGTAGATTGCTGACTTACGATGGGAATTTTGGGATTATTTCAGTTAATAGTAGATAAGATCTATTAGTAAATATTTGAATATCTATCACGAGGAATTCACTTTCATACATCCAACGCCACAGTGGGGCAAAGAGCTATCAAAGTTGGCAAAAATAGCATTTATTGAATTGATCTATCTTATCATATTATTATGCATATCGATAGAGGAGTTCATAGTGCATTGGAAACCAGCTTTATTCCTACGATACCGGCTTAAATTGATTTAGTTACAGCAGTCGTAACATTAGTCCACCACGCATTATAATATAACTGAATTAAAAAGTTGTTATTTTTTTTGTTATAACTTTGCGATTTTTAAGTGTACTACCTTCAAATTTTCACGGAACTACTAACTTAAGGTCAGTTTTGTCACACATTATTAAAAAAATTTTTTAATTTTTTTTTGTTAGTATTAGTGTGTTATTTTGAATTTATATATATTCGTAATTTCATAATAAAGATATACAATTTTAGTTCACTTCCAAGTTTGTCCAAGCTTTAATAATTGCAAAATATAATAGCTACTAGAGTATTTTATCACCTCGATAAAAAAAATTTTGCACATATTTGCCCCATTTGGTGTAAATAGCTTTTATTTATTTATTTATTTATTTATTTATTTATTTATTTATTTATTTATTTATTTATTTATTTATATACGCCATCGGGAATTTTTATACAAGAACTGTATACAATGAGAAAAAAAAAAGGAAAAAAAATATATATTTATATCTATAAAAAGTGGCAGAGACTAAGTTGAATTAAGGTGACGTAGCATCCTATGCAGTAGGTGGTTGAATCCGTAAGAGGTGTGATGGTGTGGTATATGGAAAAGGGAGTGGTGCCTAGAATTGTGAGATGGGACTCGGAAGGAAATGGAAGTTAGCAAATCAAGACAGTCTAGAGAACCCTCGAGAAGAGAGGTGATGAAACGAAGGTCAGCTTCAGTACGACGAGAGTATAAGGAAGGAATTTGAAGGGCAGAAGAGATGAGGGAATAATCATGTTAGGGGTGATCTATTTTTAATTTGAAGGCAGCATATGAAAGGAATCTGATTTGTACTTGCTCAATACGTATTTGATGACGGGTCAGATATGGAGAGATATTTGAAAGTGATAACGCTTACTAATTTCATAAGAAAAACAATTACCTATTTTACTAATTATATATATTTTTTTTTTTTCTGATCGGTTTAGTGTAACACGACTTATTGTTTGAAGGTCAAAATATAACTGGTTATAATATGATCCAAAATCCGTATACCTAATTAGATGTAGAATTAATTAAAAAAATGCACATAGTAATGATGGTAGTAGCTAGTGGATACGAAATTAAAATTGATGATTTTCGAGAATATACCTATAAAACTGCAAAATATTTTGTACAGAAGTATCCGTGGCACAATATGTCTCCCACGATGCACAAGTTTTTTATACATGGGCCAGAAATAATTGAATCTGCTTTACTGCCAATAGGACAGTTTACTGAAGGAGCCCAAGAAGCGCGAAATAAGGATTATAAAAGATACCGAGAGCATAACTCCAGGAAATGCAGTCGTGAAAAAACCAATTCAGATATTTTTAATTTCTTATTACTAAGTTCAGATCCTGTAATTTCAAGCAAAATAAAATTGTCAAAAGCCTCGTCCAGACTATACGACCAAGGGTACCGAGGGCACATGTGATGAACTTATTCGGTGATGTTGGTCTAGGTGTGGACAGCGCGACCGAACGAACGCCAACGGCGAATGTGCCTTCGGGCGAGTTCGCTCGGGGAGCGGTACATCAAAGGAATTCGTTATCAGTTTGGACATGATTTGTACATATTTTATTCCTTCGTTGACATTCGGTCCGAACAGTGTACATTTTATTATTTTAAAAACGCATTTTAAAATTAAAAACGCATGTGGTATAAATAAGCGAAGGGTTCCAAACGCAGACTAACGGCGAATTCGGAATAAGTCTGGACAGTGCGCCAATGCTATCAGACACGAGCGCACGCCAACGCCGAATGTGGTGACGTTGGCGTTCGGTACCCTTGGTCGTATAGTCTGGACGCAGCTAAAGAAAAAAGTGGGATCAATTCCAGTTGAAGCACTTGATTTATTAAAATCACCAGATTTTCCACTCTCACTTCGCGTTCGTGATGATGACGATGATGATAGTGGTGACGATGATGATGACGACGATGATGATGACGACGACGATGATGATGACGACGACGATGATGATGACGACGACGATGATGATGACGACGACGATGATGATGATGGAGACGATAACTAAAACTAATTTAAAACTTAAAAACTTATATAATACCTATTATGTACAATTGCTTATTTCATTAAAAAAATAGACATTTATTTCTTCAAAAATGTCTCCAAAAAACTAAATATATTATGTTAATATGTAAATAACTTATTACATTACGTCTAATAAACAATACTAAATACAAATATCCATTTTCGCATTTCATATTTCGTTTCTATGATTTAATGCCAACTTTGATAGCTCTTTGCCCCACTGTGATGCAACGTGATGTATATTGTACATAGCATATTTGGTTAAATATACAGTATATTTATTGATTATAAAATAAATAAATATTCTTAAATATTACATTTTTAGTTTTGACCATTAAATTTAAATAGCAACACTAATTATTTTCACCAATGGTGGATCCAGGGGGGGTATTGAGCCAATACCCCCCACCGTTGAGCTGTTTTTTTTTGTAATATGCCATTCAATTGAATATGACTTAATTTCTGGATATATTGAATATGATAATTTCTGGATTCGTCCCTGGTTTTTGCAAGTTTTTGATGGTTTTACGATCGTAGATTTCTAAGTACCTAATTTCATTATTTATTATATCTCATATACTCTAATATACAATGTTATTATTTCATTATAAAGTACAATTTTTTTTTAAGTTATAAAATGGTTTAAAACACATTGTTCCTAAAAATGGTTTATTAATTAAATGGTATTGAATTAAGTTATCACCTACTACATAATGTTAATTAATAATTATTGAATATCAAAACAGTAAAAATAATATGTGGTGATTGGTGATAGTGTTCATTGTTAAGTGTACAAAATATTGAATTATAGTTTTATTTATTTTATTTTATCTAACCTAACCTTATGGTCCTACAAAATATCCATCAAAATCATTTCAGTATTCACATATTTAGGACAGTGAATACTGTAAATGTGTTGATGATTATTACAGTAGTAGGTAGTAAGTTCAACCACAATAGTATATTCTAAAAAATGAAAATTAATTTGTATAATTTATTTATCTGAATTTCATCTAGATGAAATGCTTTTTTATTTATCTTTATCTAGATAGTATATTTATAGATTATGTTTATCTTATCTAGATAAAAATTTGGTTTTCTAGTCCCAACTCGGCATGTAATACGCATTTCACACATTTCGTTCGCGCTTGATTCTAGTAAATATAACGTGTACTAATGCAATCGTACTCGTATGATGTAGTGTAATAATAAGTGTAAACTTGACACGACTATTTCAAATTATTTCATTCTGAGTACAAATAAATACTGTGTTTTTATTCTCGAAATAAATATGTCTGTACTCTGTAAAAGTAAAATGTTATAAATATTTACATATCGTTTAATTACTTTAAAAAAAGTCAATTTTACAAATAAAACTTGCTTCTAAACTCTAAATTTACTAAAATACCGTCATTTCAAATTTTGGTAAAGCGTTATTTCTCTATTTAAAATTTACTTTTATTTTGTATTTTTTTTTTCGCTGTTTTAAGCAATTTTAATTTTTCTAGTTAAATTTATGAAATTTAACGTAAAACTTTTGGCTTTTATAAAACAGTTCAGTTAATTATTCAAAAAAAATACTTTCCGGACATTTTATACAATACACACACACACACACACACACACACACACACACACACACACACACACACACACACACACACGCACGCACACACACACACACACACACACACACCACACACACACACACACACACACACCACACACCACACACACACACACACACACACACACACACACACACACACACACACACACACACACACACACACACACACACACACACACACACACACACACATACGCATACACAATATAACCAATAGTTATCAAAACACAAACAAAGTTAACAGCTAAAATAATTTTTAATGAATAATATTCGTTTCACCACTTACCTAAACAATTATAAAAAAGTTAAGTTAATAATATGAAATGCATTAATTGTGCATACGTATGATAATATTATATTACATTATATTACATAGGTAGGTGGTATGCACGTGTATAATACGTATAATATCAATAAATGTACGCATGTGTACACAAAATCAAAATGCATACACTGAACCAACGAAATAAAACCGGTCAAGGGAAGGGAATATATAAAAGTGAGCTATTATATGTCCAATTACTTTACTGTTCGTTCTTGTGTTGTATACGCCACTAGTCATTCGGTATAGTGTAAAGTAGTGTGGTGATTTTTTTTTGTTTTTGAAAAAAATGTTCGTTCTCATACAGAAGGTAAATTTTATTCTATATATTATAATCGTAATTTAATTTTATCTTCAGTCAAATATTAAAATCATTATTAATAGTAATGCAAACGATATTAAATTAAATATTTATATTTATAAAAATTTTAATTCAATAAAGTAATTCAATTAAAGGTCACTCTATTTTTTTTTTTTTTTTTTTTTTTTTTATTCAAATACTTTAATCATTTCGTGATACCTTTGGGTACTTCTTGCGATATTAAAACAAATTACAAACTTGTGCTTTTCTTTTTCTGTTCTAACACATCATTCATCACTCGTCTCACAATAGTGTATAATATCATGACTCCGTATGGAAACATAAGTATCGACTAACACTTGTCTCTGTTAGCGTAAACTAGTGTTATATTCGTATATTAACATACATTTGAAATCAATAACAAATCATGGATTTGAAATAACAATACTAATTTAGTTTAAATAACCCGTATAATAGAAATAGTGTATACACATATTTATTTCATTCTGTGCACACCTCAATCTTCATTAACTGTGAACGAACTAAACGAATTAAGATTTCTGAATGCATTCAAAAATGTTTTAGTATCCAGAAATAGTGAACTAGTAAAACAGATTCAAATAAAAAGTCTTAAAACATATACTTAATTAATGTGCAATAACTTTAAAAATACTATAAATGATTTAATATGTAATAACAAGATATATACCGGGTCACTACACTACATTTAAAAATCATAATGAAATGATAAATTTAATCGTAACTAAAATCATGTATGTTCACAAAAAAAAGATGGTTAAAATATTTGAATTATTTTCGATTATTTTAAAAATGTATTTTTATTTAATTCAATTAATTTCCAAACACTAAATTTTAAAACATAATATGTAAATATAGAACATTTAAACTAGTTTCAAATTTAGACACTTAAAATTTAATAAAAATGGTAACTTAAGATTTTATAAAAATGAATAAAAATCTTATGCTTAATACGAAAATAGATTTATAAATATTATTCTACACGGACGTCACACACTTAGCGCAATATATTTTTTCTAAGTTTAAATTTCATAGAATTGTCATACCTTACAATGTCAATGTTTGAACAGTGATGTATGATAGTATAACGGTGTTAGGTGGGTAGGGACGGTAGGGGAATTCTTAGACCAAAACTATATATTATGATACATGGTATTTTCCTCTGAGTTTTCCGTCACGCTCTGTCCGCTGCGTTTTCAACATTTCCGTCGTTATCGTGTATAATTATAAGAACAACGAAAATTCAATAATTGAGTTCTTAAGCTAGTCTTTGGCGCACAACGAACAAAACACGCGCTGGTCTCTCTAGTCATTTGAATAACTAATAGATTTTTTAAAAAGCTGAAACATCGAGTATTGTAGCATCGATAATATCACACGTTTGATTCGACAATCCCGGGGGCAGTGCACGTACAAAGTATACGAAAATCGAAATAATTATGTCTGCGCGTCCACGGTGATATTCGTCCGTGTAGATCAAGGATATAGTGAACAAGCTCAACTGAAAAAAATCGGCTCTCGTTTCACGTATATATCGAAAAATGCCACGAAAATCAAATCTCTGTCGTTCAGTATGCATTGACATTTTCATTTAATACCAACAGATCAGTTTCGTTTGATAAATTACATCAGTAATCAATTATTAATTTCAACTGAAGTATGACGATTTCATGCCTATAAAGATAATGTTGATATAATTGTTTATTAAAAATGTTGGTTTTTGTCTCATACCATATCTGTAAATCACAATCAAGATTTAATTGAATTATTGCAATTCCAGTAGGTACGCGTCGAACAAAAAGTTTGCAGAAACCAACAAAACGGATATAATATGAAATTAATATAACAAGTCCTCTTGGGTGACAACTAAATGAAAAGTGATAACGATCAGTGAACACACAGAACGTGCTAAATAATTTTTCGTGGCCAATCTTAATTCTTAAGTATAATTTTGACTAAATAGTTAATTATTTCGACGGTACAATATCAAGATAATTATTATAAATGAATAAGGATGGTAAAACATGTGGTATTACTACCTATTATCTTTATTGTCCAATCACTAATTACTAAAGTAAATTGATTTTCGAGTACATAACATAGTAAACCACTAAATGTTATGTAAGTAACATATTAAACGAATGCCGAAAGGTCTACCACGTTTACGATATAGGTACCTATAATTGAAGAAATTTAAAAATGATCATCTAATTAGTTAATTGACACGTAAGACAAACAAAATTTAACCAAAACATTTTATTTAACACGCGGGTATGATAATTTTCATCATTATCGATATCACATAAAGTGCTACAAATGTAATCCTCCCTGAATTCGTCCCCACCCCCCTCAGATAATCCGGACCACCTTCATCATTTATCTACCACAGACCTTACTGACTACTGTGTCTCCGCGATGCGTAAGCCAGAAAATCGGTAAAAGTAAAAAAATAAAACAAAAGAGATATAAAGTTTATGGTAAAATTATTAAAAAATTGTATAATTCCAATAATTATCTTTATCTTTCTTATGATTAAGTTCTGAGGACAATAAGTTAGAGAAACTTTATCAAATAAAAAAATAAGTGTGTACGTACATAATATTATACTCACAGCCTACAATAGAAATCGATTATAACATTAATCGTTATAGATTTATGTAACACATCTTAATAATACGAGTGTACGACTATAAATATAAATAAGTGTGGTCCAACCTCTTTTGGATTCAGGGACCTATACATACAATCAAATAAATGTAGAAAGCCAAAATAAAATAATAAAATATCAAACTCAAAATCAAATCAGAAACTTTTGTTTTGTTGTTGATATAAACATAGTAAATTGTAAATAATTTATTTAATAACCGACGGTCGGATAGAATAAATTATGAATAAACGCAGACATGTCAACGTTTGACGGAGCAGGAAATCTCGGGGTCGCAATTGACCGTACATAAACAGAAGGCCTTGATAAAAGCTGCAAAAAACTCGAGTGGTCACTAAAGAAAACGCACCCGGTGACGGCCGATCTGAACCTTATGGGAAAACGTTCGAATCACGACGCATACGATAATATAGTCTCGTATAATGGGAATACCTTGACCGCAGGGAAGCCGAAAAAAAGTCTCGGATCGGACCGCACCGACCTGAGTAACGTATTTCTTATACGCTTCGCGGGTCTCACAGAACACCTATAACAGGGGTGGCCAACCTGCGGCACGCGTGCCTTTTACGGCACATTTGACGTTATTGAATGGCACAATATATAACTAACAGACAAAATAACTCATAATTTTTAAATACTTTGAAATAACGATTTCCAATTTTAAATAAATCATAAAAGTCATCACTATGATATAATGTAACATTTGTGTCAAATAATATTTATAATGTTGAATAATAATATAACATTCTATATCATAGCGACACACAATCTCATAAAATATAATCCTAATATGCAATTAGAAATTATTGAACTTCAGAATTCAACCATTTTAAAATGTAAATATAAAGAGTTGTCTGAGATAATAGAATTTTGGTAATGCGTACCCGAGGAAAATTTTCCAGAACTGCATAATTTAGCGTTGAAACTGGTTTGTAGATTTGGCTCTAAATATTTATGTGAAAAAAGTTTTTCTCGGATGACTTTTATCACAAATAAGTACCGTACCACACTAACAAATACTCATTTAAAAAATGTAATGCTCATTTCTTCAACAAAACTTCAACCAAATTACGAAGAGATAATGTATATCAAACAAATTCAACATTCTCATTAAATAAGTCACATTTGTCTCAATTATCTCAAAAATAGTATAAAGATTATGTACATTAAGAAGTAATAAATACATTATTATATTGTTGTAAAGTAAATAATAATTAATAATTTTTATTGCACTTTCTTAATTTTTTATTTTCTATTTGGCACAACATAGAAAAAGGTTGGCCACCCCTGACCTATGTCCTATAATATAATAGTCATATCGTAAAAAATTCCTTTTCACTCATATTTCGCGCCGCCGCCGCCGACCGACCGATTTCCCGAATGATAAAACATAATATAACAACGAGTATGATAACGTTGCGTGCGCCGTCGCGTAACGATTACGTGCAAAAACGATTCGGCAGCGTCCGTGCACCGTTTCTTCGGCTCTTGTTACGACGTCGCGGGCGCGCGTGATCCGCGGTCGGCGCGAAAACGGACGCCGCCGCGCCGTTGAGAAATCGCGGCGGTGCCACTGACCGATCGACCGCCGCCGCCGCCGCCGTCGTGGAGACGCGTACAATGAAAACGGTCGCCTCGGCCCCGACGGATTTCCCAACGAGGCGTTGGCCCGAGACCAGATGGACCGACGTCGCCGATAGCGCGCCGCGACGAATCGGCCGTGTCGGCGGCGGAGGCGGCGGCGGCGAAGGCGGCGAAGGCGGGAGGAGAGAGGACACGCGGTCGCCCCCGTGTCCGAGAAAAGAAAAGAAATCGAAAACAAACAAATCGCTCGTGACTCATGTAACGGCGATAATATTGCATCGATAAGTTCGGAAAACCGTTGCCGACTGCGAAACACGACGGCGCGCCAAACGCGATTCGATGGTTAGCGAACGAAATTATTCGCGAGCACGCCGCCGCCTCGGTCTCTCCCCGTTTTTATCGTTTTAGTGCGCTCGAAAAACGTCACGTCGTGTGCGATACGTACGACAGACGCGTCACGGTTACAAAACCTCTTGCCGATTCACTATGCCGACTTGATATCATAATGATGTTTGATTACGCGTGGAGTTTCGATAACAGCGAATGCGCCGTAGAAAGTGTTCCCGACCGTTCAAATCGAATCGCGCGTCGAGAGGAAAAAAATTCCAACGGTCGAAATTAAATTACCAGATCTCTAAATGGTAAAAACACGAAATTAAATTACGGATCTCTTTTCCTTTTTTTTTTTTTAATAATTTCATTTCGTTAATTGGCACGTTTTAAATTAAATTAAACTTCAAAAATAATGACAAACGAGGTAGTGGAATTAATTATTTACCTAAGTGAACCAAACAAATACAAAACAAAATTAATTTAAATTACCAAGCCAAATTGTTTGTAGCATAATCTTTTAACCCCTTTGTAAACATTTACATTATACATCGTTTCTACATACAATTGGCCAGTGTTATTCAAAATCGTTATACATTATACATTTCATTAAACAATGTCCCAATGAAATTTTTGTCGTTCGGCACGTTGCATCAGATTTCAGCCGCACTACGAAAATAATATTGATGAAAATTAGTAACACATTCATGATTAAAAAAATTAATTTTTACATTAAATGAAAATTTTCATTATTTTACTCTCAACTAACGTTTAAAATAAAAATGCAATATTAAGTACTAAATACATAAAATGTCGATCAATTAAAAGTTAGCCAAGTACAGAAAATGTATTTATTTAAATGTTATTAGTTATGAATTGTGAAAACCGTAAAATGTATCATACCTATTATCATATAGGCTATCACCGAGCTACTCCAAAATATCTTAAAGTAATCCATTTGATAAAAATTAAAACTGACTGACTGAACATTCAAACATTTAATTACTAAAGCGAATAATACGCCGGAACTGGAGTTTCTATATTAATTCTAACCTTAATTTATTTTATCAATGCACTGCATTTATTGGATAATACTTTGAAGATAAAATCAATTTTGACAAACTATCGAGTATCCAACTTACTTACGACTTTTGACTAACCGACTAACAAGTATGAAACATATCATAAATAATACTAATAAACGAGTACAAATGATTTTGTCGAACAAATTACAAAGACAATTGAAAATTGAGTAAATATCCACATTAGAGGTCCTTCCATGTATAAAAAAAAATCAAATCAATGACATATCTAATGACAGTTTATAAACTTGAACGTGACGTTAATCTACTTATAACTCAAATAATAATATTCAAAGTGATATGGAATTTAAATTTCCGCAAACATCAGTATTTCTTAATACTCGGCGTCTATAAATTCTACGAATTATTCATAATATTATACACTATGTGCTACATAAATCTAACCACGTAAATGATGCCAGTGGGAAACTAAACAAAATGGTTGGAATGCAATATTGTAAAACCATTGTTATTTATTTACGAAATGTTTCTTATTACGTACATATATGAAGGATAAATTTCCAGATAAATAGCACATTAGCGAAATAATATATGTTTACCGTATCGTGCCTGATATAATACGTCGCGTATTATATTTTAATAAAAAATATAATATACTTTTTTTATGTTTAATAAATCGTCATGTGTTTAGGAGTGTGTGTGTGTGTGTGAGAAAGAGAAAAATATACCAATGTTTATAATATTAGTGAAAATCGTTTAAAAAGAATTCAATTATAATTATATAATATTTTTATAATTCATATAAACTATGACGTCCCTCCGACAATGATATCTCAGCATTCTCAGCGTTCACTGTTTGATTTTATTTGTGCTAAAAAAAAAAAAAAAAAAAAAAAGTAAAAATGATCCATTACGCCGTATTAGATCCTGAATCGAGTACAGAAATAAATTACCCAATACACTTTTTTTTTCTTTTTTTTTTACCTAAAACCCAATACACTTATATTACACATTTTAATGTTACTATAAGAAAACAAATAAAAAAGAATTATTCATACATTTCAAATCAAATTAGCAAAAATCACAAATTTGAAATTTTATGAAATAAAAAAAAACTGATCGGCCACTTAAAGAAAAAAAGAGTGATTTGAACCATCATTTAAATTTTAATTCAATATAAAAAAAAAATACATCGAGTTTAACTTAAGGAAACTTGAATCATATATAAGGAAATAAATAACGAGTTTTCTAGGAAAAAAAATTGTTTACCGGATTTAAGATTAATATTAAATTTTGGCTGAAAAATCAATTTTCATGTGAAAATAATATGTTTAAATTTTAACTTAAATGCATAAAAAAAAAATTCAATCAATGATTTTTGAGATTTTACAGTGTTTTTAGTTCAGCATATGAATAATATAATATTACATTTTCAAGCATTTATATCAAAATTTAATTATATAAAAATAAGACATTTCCGGTTTTTTCAGATTTTCTAGTTTTTATATTTAATTAGAAAATGATGAAACTTTTTCAACAAATCCATAAACTCGATATAAGAAATATTTGGTGAAAATTTCGAGTTTCCAGTACCATTATTTTTTAATTAATATTGAAAATGGATTTACAACAAATTTTACGGTTTTCGATCACTTATCGGTAGTTTTTCTGAGCACTTGTAACTAGATGAAATTTCTTATCTCTTTAGAGGGTCTGAAACCCGTAATTTTCAGACGAAGTTTACTACTATCAAAATACCTTCCAGTGAGTAGGAAAAAAATAATTAACAAACATAATTTTAAAACCAATAGGTCCTTTGTTTCAGTCAGAATTCATAATGTTATTTAATTTTTAGTGTAACGTAAAACAAAGAAACAACTGTAATTATTTATTATTAACTAAATAGAAACAAACCGGTCGCTTTGCCTGTAATGTTTACATAGTGCATGCAAATTAGGTATAAATACACAATAATGATTTAAATGAATTTCGTTAAACGATATCTTGGTGACGGTAACAATCGTTACGTAGATTTTTCAAAAACAAGGTTAAAATTAATTTACGTGTGACTGGTGGGAATAAGGCATGTCAATATTCATATACATATTGTCCTGAGCTGTAATTGAAGAGGTCCAAAAATAAATGTCCCAATATTTGCGTTTGTATTTACCGTCTAGGAAGTACTTTTTTTTTTTTTTTTTTTTAAACATATAAGATTTTCCTAGCCATAAGGCTATCTAAATCTATGGATAATTTACAATTTACATAAGATTTTTAACATATAACGTGATAATTAAAATAATAAAATATTTTTAAAGAACTAAGGATAATTAACAAATGGTAATTTTAAGATTACTATAACGTGATATTTATATATACAATAGTTAACTTTAAGTGACTGAAGTCGAAGAGTGATCTGGAAGAACCATGTGTAGGGTGAGATTTGGATGTTGAGGTGGCTTAGTGTAGGAGGTCGTGGGGACGACCTCGTTTTAACCGGCGATGAGTTGGGTGAGTGAGGAGGTTATAGTGAATTGCACCTGATGAGTTTGGAAGAGAGCAGTGGAAATTTGTTGCTAAAGTTTTAATATGAGCTTGGATATCTTGAATTTGAAAGTCTTTGTGGAGATTTGTATTTCTGACGAACCATGGAGCATTTGCAATTATTCTGAGGACTTTGTTTTGGACAATTTGCATTTTTTTGATGTGCGAGGATGCACAATTACCCCATACCGGGCAAGACTAGGAAGTACTAATCGTTCGATATTTGGAGAAGGTATTTCGAAAATGCGATTCCATAACAATAGCTATATAATACACAGCTGCCAATATTAATATTTGCGTACTTTGTATACCTATAAGGCTATAATGTTTTTGACTATTCATTTGCAGTTTTGTTTCATTTCACGGGTTATAGACTTAAACGATTCCAATATGTGGCATTTGATTCCTATCACACTGTCAGCTATTTTAGTACTGATCATGATAATGAAATTTAAATTCAGTAGAAAAAGGATATTAGCTGATAAAATACCAGGCCCTGATGGATCTTTATTCGTTGGTATGCTGCCATTATTTATGCAAGGGCCAGAAAAACTGATCACTAATGGAGCGACAGTATACCGAGAGTAAGTTATTAGATAACCCTGTAATTGTACTATATCAAGTAAGTAATAATTTGTTCTCAACAATTTACTAAACTAAATAAATAAACGTTTAATTGAGTACATGTGTAGACTCAAATCACATTGTTTTTAAACCATTGGTATTTATGAATGACTATAGGTTTGAGAAGTCTATGTTTAAAGCATGGGTATTTAATCACTTATACATTGCCATTACGCAGCCCGAGGACATAGAATTTGTGCTCACTAATCAAAAATTACAAAAAAAATCCAAGGAGTATTTAGTTTTACAAGAGTCTATTATGGGCCAAGGAATATTTTCTATCGATGACATCAAAAAATGGAAACATAACAGGTATGCTGCAGAAGAATATTCAAGACCAATTGAGATACTAATATATCCGCACCTCAAGTCCGGTTTAAAAAAAACGCACTAAGGTTATTTAATTTTTTATTTCAGAAAAATGGTGTCCGGTGGTTTTAATTTCACTATTATAAAATCATTTATACCAATATTTTATGCAGAAGCCATGGTCCTTAGCGAAATACTTCGAAAAAAAAGCGATTCAATATCAAACGAGTGCGATATTAGTACACCTGTTGGAATGGCAACAATGGAAATGATTGGGAGAACAGCTTTAGGAGTAAAATTTAACGCCCAATCCGGTGGTCATCACCGGTTCGTCGAAAGCGTATTTATGGCCATGAAGGTAAGCGTTTAGTTTAGAACTTTCATCTATATGTATCTTGACGTGAAAAATCACTCATTTTAGGCGTGGGAGTACCGAATCACGCATCCGTGGTACTTAAGCAAAACATTGTTTCGTTTTTCATCGTTGTATCGAGTACACGAGCGATGCCATCAATTCGTTAACGAGTTCACGGACGAAATAATCAACAAGAAACTGGATGAGTTAAACCAAAACGCCAGCAATGGGAAAATATTAGAAACCGATGACGATGATGTTTGCCGGAAAACGAAAACGGTTATAGAAATTCTTTTAGAAAACTATCACGCAATGTCACACGAACAGATACGATATGAGCTAGTGACAATAATGATAGGTAAAGTTCGAAATACGTTTATTTATGACTATGTATTGGGTATAGATAATATATTATTGAATAAACACTTTTTTAACAGTATACATGTTAACTTTTTTCAATAGAGACTTGAATAAATTGTATAAAAATAATATAATATTAGGTACGTACATTAAAATATCTCAAACGAGTTAATGATATTATTCCAGGAGGACAAGAAACAACCGCCATGGCCAACGCGTGTACCATTTTCTTGTTAGCTCATCATCAAGACGTACAAAACAAGGTAAACATATTTCGCTAATATTTTATGTGCATTTTGTATAATTATTTTGTTTATTTAAATTATTAATTCGTTTCGTTGTGCATTCAATGTTGCTGTGGGTACAGTGAATTTGCCTTAAATACCAATATCACAATAGCAGAAGTCAGTGAAGTATTACTAAAAAATATATAAGTGGTTATAACCTTTTCACGTACGTGAGAAAGCCTAGGTTCTATCATTAAATCAAAAAAATTATTTATCATTTCACTTGAAATAGAGAGAGCATACACCCGATAAAATATAGTACGATATCCACATTTTTTCCTTCCTTTGCTTTTACATTCTAAGCAGAAAATAGATTATTTAAGTACTAATTTAGTTACAGTCTGATTTATATCCGTTTTATACCTGTTTTCAAGTGCATACATAAAATTTTGGATCTTTTCATAAAGAAAAATAATTTTTGGACATTTAATTTACCTTTCTCAAAAACCCAATAGTGAAATGATAATTTATTGTACATTATACATTTTTAATTATGAGATGGCAAAAATATAACTTCATAATTAGAAAATTATTCCTCTAAGCGTTAAATAGATGTTTTCAGAACCGGATCAGGTTCTTTGGAGGCCGTAAGGAAATGATTCAGATGGGCCTAATTAATTACTTAATAGATATACTAAGGGTTCTAAAATTTCATGAAATATTTCATTTACACGAAAAATAAAAATGTTCCCAAAATAAATAAAAAAAAAGGGTTGTTTTCCAATTAATACATATTAGAGCTATTCAGCTATATTATGTAATAAAAATGAGAAAACACGTTTTAATTAGGTAGTATATCTATTCTATTCTATGAAAACATTGAAAACATAAATAATTTTTAAGCACAAAGTGCCCAATGCCTATGTTTTTTTATGTTACTTTTAGTTCTATAGTGTTTAATTTTTTACTAAATTTGTAATGTATAAATAGAGGTGATACCTAAATATAGCCTGAACTAAATATATACAGTGTATATTATACACTTATACAGTTATACTTAAATATAAAACATACTTATTATTCATTTTTAACCCTTGCATTTGTGAATGTTATCTATACATTTATTTTCTACAAAACAATATTATTTATCTATTACAGATTTTACTTTTTTTTTTCTCAAAATTATTTATGAAATGATATTATCTCTAAATAAGTAAAAAAAATACAATATTAGACAGGTATCTAATTTGTAACTAGACACTTAAGATTTATTTTGCAAATTACAATTTACAACACAAGACAAGAAAAAATAAATAATCATTACGAAATTACGAACTATTATCAAGTAAATAAAATTCTTCTAGCTCCAAAAATAATTAATAGTTACAACCACGGTCTTAGAAGATATCTTGTAAGACCGTGGTTACAACCAAAAATTTATAAAACTCAATATGTTTTATTATTTGGTATCTGGTATAAAACATGGAGCCTTCACAATACGCCGTGTCGCATAGATTTTTATAAATTCAGTGCGTAGGTAACAAAATAATTATTAGTTTATATTATGGTCAAACTGTAAGTCTATAATCAAAGAATGATAGAATCTGATTGATAACATTTCACTAATACATATCATATTATTATTTACCATCATCATGTCATGTCTTTAAAAAAAAATTTATATTTCATAATTTCATTGAAATATTTCAAATGAAATATTTCAAATTAAGAACCCTAGATATAAGGAACGTCGATAAAATATGCAAAAGATTACTGTTTTCTATTATATATAGTCTTTCTCCTAATTGTCGGGGGGATACGTTTGTAGAATATTATTCACTATCTCGTATAGCATGCATTAACTTTGACAAACGCGTAACAAAAATATCGTACCCGAAAAGGCTCGACCGATTTTAATGATTTTTTTTTTTCGTATACACTATATTTGTTAGATAATGTAAGATAATGTTTTATCTGCTTATGTTCGATGTATTTGGAAATTCAAACGGCAGAATAACGTGTCAGATTGCCGGGTCAGCTAGTCATATGTATTTTTTTTTTATACCGGACATTTTACGGGCCGAATGTTTTTGAGGGCCGTAAGCAACGTTTATTTTGCTTGTAGGTGAATCCGGCCCTAGATGTTTTCATACATTTTTTGTTTCAATTACTAAGATATATTAACTGCGATAAATAAATATAAGATTTGATTATATTTTGAAATCAAATGTTCTATGAAAGTTAAATATAGTCAAGAACACATATCAGTAAAATTTTTCTGAAACAAATTTGAATTTTAAAGTTTGATTATTAAGATTCTATTTTGTATCTATTTAGACAGAACATTTCAAATTATTATAGTATAATTTCTTACGTCATTGCAAATTTGAACAGGTATACAAAACTATACGGTATACCGTATACCAATTTGACATTGTATTTTTAACGAGTATAATATGCTAAAAAAATTGTTTACGTGAGTACCCCTTCTACAAACACACCTTTAGCCACAGTTGTTTTAAACTCACATATGCAATGAAATACTTTGATATAAAGATAAATTAAAACACAAGCAATCAATACCTTACATTTTTAAACTTCCTTTTATTTCCACTTTTTTTTTATTAAACTTTCTAACTAAAAGAAGAGTTTTGAATTAATATAAATTGCATGTAACTATATCATAACAGTTGGCTGTTTTGTACACATTAAAAGTACACCTGAACTTTATCTTATTTATATTTTTACTTTTCAGCGTGTGTTTAGTACACGATTTGGATAAAACTGTTAGAAAAATGATCAACGTATTAATTTATATTCATCTGCAATAGGTTTTCGAGGAGTTACAAACGATTTTTTCGACCGGAGATCCAAACAGACAGCCTACTTATGAAGATTTACAACAAATGGAGTATCTCGAACGGGTGATCAAAGAATCGTTGCGATGTTTCCCACCACTGCCCGTGTACGGCAGGCATTTAGAAGAAGAAATGAAAATAGGAGACTACTTGTGTCCGGCCGGTAATTTATGGTTAAAACCAAATTTTAATCATTGCCGTTTTTCATTATTTGAATTTTGATTTTCAAGGCTCAACTCTGTTGATATCCCCGCTCTTTATACACTCGAGTTCGCAGTTCTATCCGGAGCCAAAAAAATTCAACCCGGATAACTTCTTGCCGGAAGCGAGCCACAGCCGACATCCGTACACGTTCATACCGTTCAGCGCAGGATACCGGAATTGCATAGGGATCAAGTACGGTATGCTCCAAATGAAAACGGTTATATCGACGCTAGTACGGCAGAATCAATTCTTCCCATCAGACAGATGTCCAACGTTAGAAGATCTGAGGGTAATGTTTTTATCGACACTGAAATTTGTCGATGGCTGTCACGTCAAAATACGACCAAGAACGGTTGAAAGTACATTGGTCCATTGATGAATAGTGAATATGTGATGATTAAAAAAGAATCACTCCTGAGAACTGAATACGTGTATTATACCTATCTATTCATTGTAATGTAACGGTTAATACACTAAAAATTGTAATTTTAAATACATAAGTTTTGTACGTAAAACGTGTCTATCGTGAATATCACTTTAAGTTTGTATAATTCTTACTTAAAGTTATTTTTTATTGTATTCATTAATTTTTCTATCCCAACGCTTTAAATGTCTACTTTACTCAGAGATGTTTATTAATTAAGTCACAATGAAACACGTTTTGTTTTATTTTATGTACATTTACAGATAAATATATCTGGGTAGTAAACGTAATATTTTGGCCCCACGTGTCCCTTGAGACAGTGAGTCATTTCCGCATTTAGGGTTACATGCCGGTCGTTATCATATGTTCGCAATATACCTTTTTTTTTTGCTAATTAATCATTAATCACTGACTAATACATAACTAACTAAACAAAACAACGGCTAATTGATAGGTAAAAATCTTTAAATTTTCTCTCTGCACCGTGAATATGCCATGTCCGCTCCTGATATTCATATATCGTATATAATTTATATAACAGTATAACAAACAAAAATGGTACCAAGGATATTATGATGTCGAACACTTATTACAACAACATTTTTCGGTCCTGTCTCATAACATTTTTTTCAAACGAGTCACAATTATGATCAAACTATTACAATAACAATAAAATAAAATTATCAACAAAATGAAACGACAAGAACAGAAATTCTAAATATTTAAAAAAAAGAAATTCCAAAAAAGCACGCTTTTTAATTTATATATTTTTATAAGCTATTTTATGTAATAAAAACAATTATTAAGTTATTAATGTATTTTTATTTTCAAAACAATGATGTTATTTTATCATATAGATGCCACCGTCACGGCATAGTTTATTTGGAATACCATCCTTTTTTTTATTAAAGCAACTTATTATAGACTAAAATAAAATCACTAGATAGCGTGTGTGGTATTACAAAACCTGTGTAGTGATGCAACAATAGTGTATACCTTCCTGTATCTTATGTACCTAGTACCTACTACAATTAAATTTATCAATAAAGACTTATTAATATCGTTATGAACTATTAATGAACAATGGTATTGAATTCAGTTATTACCTACCATATAATATTAATCAATAATTATTGAATATCGGAACAGTAAAAATAATATGTGGTGATTGGTGATAATTAGTGTGTTAATTGTTTAGAGTACAAAATATTAAGTTTTGGTTATATTTAAGCTTATTGTCCTACAAAATATCCATCAAAACCATATTTTCAGTCTTCATATATTATATGGGACATTGATGATAGTGTAAATGTGTTGATTATTGGAGAAGTAGGTAGTAAGTACAACCACAATAGCATATTATGAAAAATGAAAATTAATTTGTATAATTCATATATCTGAATTTTATCTAGATAAAAATATACTTTAATCATCATTATCTCTATCTAGTATAATGTATATATATATATATATATATATATATATATATATATATATATATATATATATATATATATATATATATATATATAATGTATTTATAGATTATCTTTATCTTATCTAGATCAAAATTTGGTTATCTAGTCTATACACTGCACGTAGAAAGGTGAAGTCAGCCGTGGCCTTTCTTATGAATAATGATATCGCCTATATTCAATATTATTATATTCATCGCCTGTTACAATAATTGCCTATTCTGACGCCGACCATCCGCATATCCGTATACCTTATAAAAATATACCGTTTATATATTTTTAATTTTTAGTTCAATCGTCGGTAGGTTTTTTTTGTCATCAGACATTTCACCTAATTGGTACATCAAAGAAGTAATCTTTCTCTATAGTCGATAATTTTTCCAGGCGTGAAAAAACTACCGAAAACCGAGTAAAAATGGTTAAATTTTCCGTTAACGAAATTTCACAAAACCGATTTTATTCATTTATTCACACCTCGGAAAGCAATGTTACTTGAAACGTGAAATATCAATCAAATTTTAACCATACTTTACAAGACGTGTTCCATGAAAATTCGATAACTTTTGGGTAAAAAACATAACTTTGAAAATAGAAAATTTGACAGGAGATATTTTAACCTGGGACCTAAACAATAATCTAATTATAATAGATATACTAGTTTTTACTTAAATTTTAATTGATGTACGAATGGTATTGGATTATTTGGCATTGGTATGTTGATGTTTCAATAATAGTTGAAAAATTAAATTTGTATAACTATGTAATTTTTTAAATTGTTAACTAATAAATATTTAAGATATCAAATAACCAGCAAAAAAATGATTTCAAAACATTTTAAAAAGATATTCATTTTTTTTTTTAATATTATCTGAATTTCATTTTTTTTTATTTAAATAAATATTTTTTAATTATTTTAAATGTATGATACTGCTACGTGGTAGAGTCATTTTCAAATTCTATTTATCAAGTATTCGTATATGTTTCGTATTCTAAAACATCGTTCAAGAGACAAAAAGGCTATCAATCGCATTCAACTATATAATCTCAAAATTTAGAATTGTCTATCACTGCGAATCGCAATAATCTCGTTTTATAAGATTACCCTCATTGATCGATGCATGTAATACTATTGGTGAAAATATTTCTTTTTAAGTCCCATTTTATTTGATTTGATTTTTTTATTTATTTATTTTTTATTTATTTTTTTTGGTGGAAAACAACCTTTCCTACATACCAAATAGATGAAATTTCTGATCTATAAAGGGTCTGTGAGTGTAAAACCTTTGATCCAAATTACTCTATCCGAAAAAAAAACGATAAAAACACATCATTATAAAACCAATACGTGTCTCATTCCACTTCGGGTATATGAATAAAAAATGCATTAGCTTTGCATTGGTATAATACAACGTTATGCCTTGGTGTGTATATATATATATATATATATATGTGCGTGTGTGTGTGTGTATGTGTGTGTGTGTGTGTGTGTGTGTGTGTGTGTGTGTGTGTGTGTGTGTGTGTGTGTGTGTGTGTGTGTGTGTGTGTGTGTGTGTGTGTTTATACATATGCGCGTACTCATATAGTACCGAAGAAATAAAACCGTCGAAGAAAGGGAAAATATAAAAGTAAGTTCAAGTCAAATTGCTTTAGTGTTCATTCATATGTTATTCTTAAGTTTATCCATTCAGTATTGGGCTAATTATAGTAAAATTACTAGAATATCATAAACGAAAATAAACACTCAAATAAAATTAAGATATATTATGTATCAAATGTTTACTTGCCATTATTTGAAGATTAACAAATTAATAGTAAATTATAATTAATAATCAGTATAATATCACGTTAAATATCTTTGGGGAAAAAAACTTAATGAGATATAAGATGCATGACTGTTTTAACTTTGGGTGTATTTTTATTTTTTACTTGTTGTCTTTCCAAATATTATGTTAACTATGGCAGACATTCTGTTATATTTTTAGGACGACTAACATTTTTTTACACAAAGTGTAACAATTAACGATTTTTTTCTTTTTAATTTTATCTCATTCTATCGTGTTCTATTTTTTTTTTTTTTTTTTTTTTTGTTTTTATTATTCAAATTTATAACTTTTTCAATGCATTTTCTACGTATTTTTATAATTAGCGTGCTACTTACTTGCGATTCCTATACAAGAGTGACAATTTTTACAAGATCAACAAATACACACATTTTTTTCATTAATAATACTTACGTTGTTTCTTTTTTTGGTCAAACCATCAATACTCCGACAAACCCTGTGTTAATACCACAACCCCGGGTCCCTTATGAGTCGGATCAGCCAGGTTCTACGAGGTTCTCGTATACTGTATATACATTTCATAAAAAAATTACCAATGCCCAATGGTAATACATAAACCCAAAGATATTTTTTTAAGAACTTGAAGGTTAAATTCACTGTTGGCCTATTTTCAGATTAAATATACATATATTATTTATTAATTTATTATTAAACATTATTATTTTCATTAATCTTAATGATTTATTCTCATGAATATTCACATGATTTTACATGATTAACAAAAAATAAATGATGAATCATTGTACAATATTTTTTATTTATACAGGAAACACTACTCAGCACTTTTTGTAAAAAAAAAGTATTCAAACAATATCAACGTGACACATGTAAAACATTAATAGCACGCCAATGATCTATATGATTTCTCAGATATGTATGTAGCAACCAATAAATTTGGATGCTAAAAAATCAGTAAGAAACCAGTGTAAAAAGTTCGACTTTGTGAATTATATAGTAATGACACCCTATGTTAATGTATAACTATGACACCTTGAATAAACCATTTTTACAGTTGGTACATAGGTACTCCTTACATCAGTATTTCCTAACTGGTGTTTCGCGGAACCTAAGGGTTCCGTGAGCCGGCGCCAAGGGTTCCATGAAAACCTTGTGCCGGAAGTATTCGACAACCCACTCATTTAAGTGTACAAAATATATGTCAGCATTACTATTGTAGAAAAAATATGGGGGTTCCACGAAATTTTAAGCTCCTGAAAAGGTTCCGCGAGTAAAAGAAGTTGGGAAACACTGCCTTACATGAGTATGAGTATCATATGACATTATTTTAAATTTAAAAACAATGATAAATCGTCATATTTAGAAAACATTTCTGAACCGAACTTGTATGAAATTTTATCATTAATTTTTTAGAGAATTCATAAACCTAGTCAAATTAAATACTCTTGTATATAATCGATTTTAATGATTTTATACGTAATGCAAAGCCCTAATAAAATATTAACACCAATTTTTCCAAAAAAATTTAATGTATAGGAATAGGTTGTAGCAAATACCAACCAAATGTATTAGTTTGTAGTAAGCATAGGCAGACACAGATCGACAGGTACGCCCCCAATCTAGTGCTGGGAGGACATCGGGTAATCATAACGAAAGGTGTAAGATACCTCGGGGTCACGCTCGATCCTAGGCGGAATTTTACACAACACATCAAGAAGGTCGCGGGCAAAGCCATTCTCTCAGCTGATTCTCTGGGCAGGCTAATGCCGAACATGAGGGGGGGGGCATCACAGAGCAAGCGAGCCCTGCTGATGTCAGTCACCAACAGTCGCCTGTTCTACGCCAACTCAAACTGGGCGAACAAAGCCACCAAGCTCAAGACCAATCAGAGGACTCTGGCAACAGCACAAAGGGCTGCATCGCTGAGAGTTATCAGAGCATACCGCACCGTCTCCACCAACGCGGCGCTATTTCTCTCTAACTCCCCACCCGAAGATCTCCTGGCCCTCGAGAAAAGCAGTATCAGGGCAAGGAAAGAAGATCCAGACAACAGTGACTCATCTCAGGAGATCAAAATCAAAAAAAAGTAGTGTAGAGTCTATCATCCACGAACACCTTCAATATCGCAAAATAACGGCGCGATGGGTTCCTAAACTGTAGAGGCGATCACCTTCCACACAAATTTCAAACTTATCACTGAAAATTCTTATAAACATTAAAATATAATTTTTAAATGACTATTGTAACATAAACTAAAATAAACTAGTTGTTTAATACATTTGAAATTGGGAAATAAAAATGAAAAAGGTGCATAAAAAAAGTAAAAATGATTGTAATGATCTATTCTGTCTATTTGACACGATCCCCCCCCCCCACAACTTGAAGTCTTAGATTCACGCCTGAACTTAGGTTTGGGATTTTTGCTTCAATGTGTATTAAAAATAAATCTGATTATTTATTACTGTAGTTGCAATTTTCAAAAAAAAATAATAATCAATTAACACCTAAATGTTATACCTAAAATTCCGTATTATCATTTTTGGCCTACTAGGAACAATCACGCAGACCACACCGGTATGCTACCAAATACTTTCAATAGTTTCATTGATAAATTATAAGTTTTCTTTAAAGTTTTTCTTTATTGTTTTCCTTATTGAAATCAGTTGCACTTATTTAATTTTTACGTTTAAGTTTCAGTTTGTATTAAATTAATTTAATAGTTTTTAAACTACTCAGTAAGCTTAACTTTCAGCGTTAGTGTTAATAAAAAATAATCTTTTTACTATTTATTTTTTATTTTTTATTTTTTTTTTTTAAAAGGATGTAATCAGTATAATATTATAATAGATTAATCAATACAGTTTGAAATGTATTTCTCTTATTAATTATTCATATTATATTACGTATGGTTTTATATCTTGGTATGCTTTAAACATAATAAATTATAAGACAGTTTAAGCAGTGTTGAAATAGTTCAGAGCTCAAAACAAATACATGGATATGAGGGTAGCTTTTTTAATAATTAATTTTATTGAACAATTTTCCCTTCTTCTCATGAAGGGTAACATGTTACCCTTCATGAATCAAAGTGTTATGTCATCTTACTATCTAATAATTGTATCAATAAACTAACATTAATAATGTAAAATATTTTGAAAAAAAATAATGGCCTGCTAAATATAATATATTCCTACTAAAAAAAAAAATTGAAATGGCCCTGGTCAATAGATGTTGTTAAAATAAAATATAACGGAGTTACCAATAAAAAATCTTTAATATTTATAAATGCAACTAATTTTATGAACAAAAAAGTACATGGTGGTTTTGACATTATAAAATAAATTCTTATGTGCCTTCACAACTCTGCAAGAGTTTTGGCTGCCACCGTCACTGATCTCCAATAATAGTGATCCTATATCTTTTCCTCCCAATCTGTTACTTCTAGACGATCTAGATCTTGTTGCACTCCATCCATTCATCGTTTCTTGGGTCGGCCTCTGGGTCTTCGACCTGTTAGATTGTATTTAATTGCTGCTCTAGCTTCATTAATTTCCTCTCGCCTCATTGCACGTCCAAACCATTGAATTCTTTGATCCTTCACGTGACTTGTTATGGAAGGTACTTTGGTGATTTCCCTTATTTCTTTGTTAAATAAAAAACATTTTCCAAATTCAATAACTCATACAATAATTGAGTTTATATGTCCATACGATAAAGGTATTTCCAGACCAATGAGAGGACTAATAGTACTCAACCATGAAACCAGAGGATTTAACCTAAAGAAATATGTCACTTATATCAATCATTGTACAATAGTTAATAAAATTATAAACAAATGTATAGCATATTAAAAATTGGGGCACTTATGAGGTAAAAGATATGAAATCATAGAATTAACTAAGTTAAAAAATAAAAATTTATTGATAATCTTTTTAAAATCTTCATATATAACTTCTTAAAGTAAAATGAGTATAAAATCATATAATTATCACATACATTTATGATACAAAATAATCAATTTATTCTGCAGAGCTCAAAAAGACAAATTTGTATAGGTAGATTTAAAAAAATAAACACAATAAGTTAATGGCAAATGAACTTCAATACAATATCACAATGAAAATTGAGATCTTGTTTCGACTGCTCAATTTAAATCATAAAATAACATTTTAATTATTAATCTTTACTATTAGAATTACACACAATGTATTAAACATACAATTTAAAAATTTAAAAATGTCTTGGTCCGATCCTCCTCAATGTCATAATTGCCAAAAACATGGACACACACACATTGCTACACCACCTCCATCTCGAAGAAGTGGAAATGAAGCCCCCAGTCCAAACTCAAAAGGAAAACCGTCATACGCCGAAATCACAGCTAACAAACCACCGCCCGATCAATCTCTACACATCATCACCAAATTCCTCGACGAACTAAAATCTATACTTAACCCCTTCTTACTGTTTTAACATTCCTAATAAACAAAATAACACTCCCTATAACTCCTACTCCATAACACACTCACACACACCACATATTCCATACGTCAATAACACAAACACACAATATATTATATATTATACATATATATATATATATATATCTTAATAATGATTTATGAGTAATAATAGTCTTTACACTTACTCAAAACTATTTCTTGAAGAAAAACCCAACATTTCCAATATATGAGTATTCTGACAAGGGTGTATTCTAAAAAATGGCTTGTTAAAAATTGGATGTTCCTAAAATTAATATTAAATAATTATTACTGCAATATAATGTGATGAAAATACAATAATAATATATTTAAAAACCTCCTGAGTAATAGCATTCCACTTATCACGCATTAAGTTTGGTTTGAAATAAGAATGCACTAGTGCCCATATTTGTTCTAATGACAATAATTTTCCATCTAAATTTAAAGTTAACAAAGTGATGAGCTAGTATGATAGATTGTACACATAATTACTCAAATAAATTACCTGTATGCCACATGTTAAAAAACATATCTGGACACGAGTAGCTTGGATTATATAATACATGATACTCGCACACAATTGTACAAATTTCTAAATTATGAGAATCTAAAAATTGAATTTATATATATTAAATGTTTATTAAAACATTATTAAGTTCTTTAATATTAAGCTATTATTGAAAGCAATATAATAGAAATTGTTTATGAGTTATAGAGCAACTACATGATTTTAAAATTTCAATGAATAATTGAGGTTAGTTAAAAAAAAAAAAGAACAGTAAAAAAAACATTTAAAAAAGTAATATAAAAGACATAAAATAACATACCTACTATTAAATAACTTGAAATACACTAAAATATTTAGGTGATTCCATTTTAAAACACTTACAACAAATTTTCGACCACAACTAACCTGAAGAATCAGAATCCAATGAAGATTTATTGATTTTTTGCATATGCTTTTTGATTAAATACTTGATAGTATGTCCATTCTATAAAAAAAAAATAAAATTGAATTAATCACTTATTAGTGAAAGGGTTTTCAATTAAAATTAGTAAAGCAAAATACATTTTGTAAAATAGAAGAGAAAATGTAATTGCATTAACATAAGTAAGCAAATTTAAACTAATCTGAAAAATAATAAAACATATTAATGTATTACAATAATAGGCTTACCATAGGACTTTGGTGATTACATAACTCCCATCCATTGTCAATAGAGTCTGAATGATTTTTTAAAGCCAAAGCATATCCTAGAAATTGTTGATATGTCATGCTCATATTTGCTAAAAAAAATAAAAATTGTTTGCCGATTTATGACGTTATACAAACAACACTTTTGTTTATTTTCGTGCAACGAAATCAATAAAAAAAAATATATATATATATATGAATGCATAGGATAGAATTGTCTTCACATTACACTAGCAGTTAAGAATAAATTTCATCAATTAAAATTGTTACCTTCATTTTATTCATTTACACTCATTACGTGACAAATTTATCGATTAAAACATTAATAATGTGACGACTATAAATTTAAAAAACAATAATATTTACCATACAGCTCAATTTATTCGTACAAGTTACAGAGTGTATTAGAAATATTTGAACATTGAAGTTTGAAACACTTAAATAATATGCCGAAAAAATTAAACAACAGATACACTCTGTATGTAATAATATAATTTAAGGTTTACTAGATATAAATTATTGTTAATTGTTGTAGAAAACATTTTCTTTGTAGTTATTAGTTAAGTCACAAGTGTTGAAGTGTAAGTGACAAGTGTTATCGTTTATTCTTTCATCAATAATGATCAATGAGCTATTTGTACCATAAATTGTTGAATGTGGTCCCGACACTGATAGCAGATAAATTTAGTGATAAAAACGAGCACGTGATTGTTTACAAAATACAAATGTAAATTTTGGCAAATTATGACCACGAAGGACTTGAACGAACTTTTCAGTGTAATTTTCCCCCACAATTAATTTTAATTAAAAAATAAAAATGAATCAATCTGCAAGAATGCCAAGAAAGCGAATTACAAGCACTAAAAGTAACTTTTTACGTATTGTTTCATATCCATATGATCAATTACGTAATAAAATACTGCCCAAATTGAAATAGTGCTATACCAGTGGCGAATCCAAAAATTAATTTTGGTGGAGGCAAAAGCAAAAGTACGATATAATTTGACTGAACGTATATAGGTACCATACAATAAGTAAGAAAAAGCTATGAGTGCCAATGCTACGAATAACGATCACGCTCAAACAATATAGTATGATGAGTGAAAATATTTTTCAATATCCTATAAATAAAATTAGGTATTTTGGGTGTTAGTGTATTACTATGGGTAGCATGGGGGGTAAATGCTCCTTTGCCCCCCTTGAATCCGCCACTGTGCTATACTGCTATGGAAATTTCTTAACATCGATACTTTTGCTTTGAAAACTAATCATAGTCCTCACATTGTTGTATACCGGTTTCACGGCAGCTTGGCCTGGGTTCTTTAGTAATAGTAAATAAATGTCGCATTGTAGGTAGCTGCTAACTTTTTTTTATTGATTCAAAAATTAATGATGTAATATCTGTACTTTCATGAGTTATTTTTTTTTTTTTTTTTTTAGTTACAAATTTAAAAAAATAATAATCAATTAGAATTATACGTCTTTAACACATTTTTATAGAGTTATTTTATAATTTGAATCTTGATAGAATCTCATATTAATTTGTACATTAAATCGTGTATTTTCATACGTAAAATCGCGATGATATCATCGTACAATTACAAAGATTATTAATAAACCTATATATATATTTTTTGTAGCTATAAGAAAATGTTAATTGTACACTTTACATTTATATGTGTGGATTAACAATACATTTTTTTACATTTATGATTTTTGAAGATTGATTAAATTAAATCAATAATTATATATGTATTTATTTACTCAATGTAAATCTGAAATCATTATTAGTATTCAAAGTATTACCAACTGCTAGTATTAATGTATTATACAAAAAAAAGGCCTGACATCAATGCCGTCCAAACCATCATTATCGCCCTGAGGCAACAATATTTTACGCCCCCACCACCATCTAAAAATAAAAAACCTCATTCCATAAATATGTTAAATACATATGAATTAAAGGTTCCCGTGCTTATTAAATATGATTGTAATCTTATTTATATACCTACATGTATTTATTTTGTTTTCATGACTTTTTTGAAGTTGACACCGATTTCATTATTATGGCTACATTATAGAAAAAATTACTATTATCTCGAAACAATACGTAGTTTCAGTTTTAGTTCACGTATAAATCATACCTATATAGGCTATACAGTACCTACCTCTATCCTTTGGTAATATTGATGTTTATAATACATTATTGTAGGTCTTACTAGTATTACTCATTGTTTATATGATTTTATATTTAATAGCATACAAACAGTTTGATACGTACTCGTATTTTATATTACAGTAGATTTAAAAAATGAATTGTTATATGAAACACCAATTTTTTTTTAATTTAAATTTTATTTCATTAACTTTTATGACGCTCTGACGCCCTCTAAATTCATAGTAGGTACCTTGAACGCCCTGGGGCACTTTTCCCATTTGCCCCTCCCTTGGGACGGCTATGGTTTTACTACAAACAGTAACAAAATACGATCTACAACACTATATTATAATCAATCTCTGTCACTCATTGACAGATTCATATTTTACAAGAATATTGGTTCACCTAATGATAAGAACGATGTTTGATTCTAGGCCGAAATGACCGAAATGACTGATTCGAATCATTCAAACGACCGAAAATTCCCACCTCTAATGTCGTGCAAAAAAAAAAACACACACACACAAATTTCCCGTTATAAAAAAACGAATTGTATTTTACAGGTTCTACATATATTTAAACGTAACAAAAAACCAAAACAATTATGTTCGGATGAACAAAACAAAAATCATAACGGTGAAAACGTGAGAAAGCCGACGCCGCCGCCGACGCCGACGCCGCCGCCGCTGCGATCAGGCCTGCAGCGTGACGTCGGCCGCGCCAAAGTCATCCGCGTGCCGGCCGTACACGTCCACCGGCATCACGGCGAAATACAGCCGCTGGCCCGTCGGCAGGCCCGAGATTTCGCGGAACATCAGCTCGCCGGGCTCGCCGGGTTGCGCGACTTGGCCGATCATTAACCACGGCACGGGGTCCGGGCCGTCGGTCACTCGTTCGCGGCACACGTACAGTTCGTAGTGCCGCACGGCGGCCGTCTCCACGGGCGTCCCGTCCGCCCGGACCGCCGGCGGCCCGACGTCCCAGACCACGCGCGCCGTGGTCGGGCCGCGCGCTATGACGCCCACGAACGGCGGGGTAGGTGGTGCCGGTAGCGACGACGCCGACTCCTCTTGTTCCTCCATGTTGACATCACGCCCGTAATCGGACGACGAAGACGCCGCCGCGTCGTGTTCGGACGCCACGTACAGCTCGTGTCCGGCGTCCGCCGCGCACGGTGCCGGGGCGTCGACGACGGCCGGCGAACGCGGACGGTCACACGCGGTGCGGTCGCGGCAGGTCTCCGACCACGCCTGCTGCGGTTGTCCGCCGTGTTCGGTCCGCAGTCGTTTCGCCGACCGTTCGTCGTTCGTTCCTGTCGTGGGGAAAAAAACGGTTATCGTACGACGTTCACTCCTCGGCGACTCGAGGGGGAGACGAACATGTCGAATGATTCGACTCGTGTATTTTTCTAGTGATATAATTGTGTTTTTTTTTTGTTTTTTTTTTTTTTGATATATTGTGCACGAACATACTCGAGTCATGTATGAATTGGTGCACTCTCGAAATATTCCGTGTTTTAAAATATTCAACGCTAAAAATACCCCGCTTTTAAAAGTGTATATATCACGCGGAAATGTGCTCAGGAAAAATAAATGAATTTATTTTAATTATTTTATACTATGTATACAGCGTATTACAGTGGCGGCTCGTGCCTAGGTGTGCAGGTGTGCGCACACCACATAGATTATTAAAGATAAAAATAGCTAAAATATATTTTAATTTTATTACAATATCTATTAAACTATATTATATTTGTTAGTTTTATAAACGTGAAACGCTTGAGTTCGAAAATATCACTCCTAAAATTTAGATGGGTTATGTAATAAATACGCAACAACTGGTGTACAGCTCGTGCTGCACACCGAGAGTCCATGTAAAATACGTTTAGTCGATGAGTGGGGGTATTGACGAATAAATGGAACCGTGGTGTGCACCTACTGCTGCACACTCGATCACAAATTTAATTTATATGCGCTATTTCAATAATAAAGTTATAGAACTGTTTGCCAATACTAAAGAACGAAGACTTGACTTCATATATAATAATATGTAATTTTTTTATTTATTTTTTAAAATTGTTTTTAGTTACCACACTGTTGCTTCAGTGCCGCAACTAGGCTTTGTGGGGCCCTAGTGCAAATTTTATTGTGGGGGCCCCCTCTTAAAGGGATTTAGTCATAACTTAATTTTATTACCGTAATAATTTATATTTATAATTTTTCTAAATATTCTTGTTTTTTAAACATTAAATCTTCATTATTATAGAGAATGCATTAATAAATTACTTACTTTTGTGATTTCAACTTAATTTTTAAACATTAATACTGTAATGACTAATGAATGTCATAAATTGTTATCATAAAAATATTAAATATTTTAACAAGTAAATAAAATATTATAAAACTTCTTATAAGATGTGTCTTTTTACACACATTCACAATATAAGCTAAATATTAAATACTAACTAAATATGAACAACCTTGCTGACAGAAAAAACATATTTAAAATTATTATTTATAAGAATTATTATTATTATTAATTCTTATTAGTTATTTATAGATTGGTAAATGACTACATAAATTGTGTAAAAACCGCTTAAATCTATACATTTTTATGTCCCTCAATGACAAACCAGGAATACTTATACCTTTCACAATCACAGAACTAACTATATAAAACATACACCTTTAAATAGATCCGCTAAATTAGCTAATGATATCCAGATTAATTTTTTAAAACTTTCACACTATTGAATCTTTTTGTGACTATTACTAAATATTATCAATAGTCACATTTGTGTTTCTATTTCTCAAATTATTGTAAAATTATTATTTCTTTATTGTTTCTCCTTTTGATTTATACATGTAACTCATTAAAATTATTTGTAATCTCAATTATTATTACACATACCTTTATAAAACATTGAGCTCTCGTCCGCTTAAATCACAATAAATAAATAAATAAGTAGAGAGTTATAAATAAGTATAACTTAATCAAAAGTTAAAACTTCATAATATATTGTACCTACTTATCAAATAAAATGTACTTTTTTATATCAGTGAAAAAGGTACCACACATATTAGTAAACATAAAAGTATAAAATAATTTAATACACAAAAAACAAAATTTACTTGAAAATATTATTAATTTTAAATTACAAATTAATAAATAATTGTTATTTTAAAAAGTTCTTTTTTCGAGCTTTTTTGTTGGCGAAATTGTCAATTACCTGATTTATATTCAAATCTTGAGTTCTGTTATGTTCAATATTAAGTATACTAATATTTGTAAGTCTTTCTTGTGCCATAGAGTTCCTCAAATAATTTTTTATAATTTTGAGCTTGGAAAAAGAACGTTCTGCTGATGCTACTGTGACGGGTAATGATGTAAAAATTACACAAGCAGTTAAAACATCCTTGTACAGAGATCCTAAATCATTTTCTAAAATGCATTTTGCTAGTTCTTTTATACTTTTGATTTTCGAGAGTGAATCAGTTAATATTTCTTTTATTGATAATACTTGTCTTGTAAAATCTGAACTTATATCTTTTTCATAAAATATAATAAAGTCATATGTTGCCTTAACAAGATTTTCTTCACTGAATTGTAACATATTTTGTGGTTGTAAAAAGTTAAACTTATCAACAACCTCTTGTAAACCTAGAAAACGATATTTAAGTTGTACCAAAGCTGTATCAATTACAGGCAAAAATACTTTAACTTTGAGATTTTCTTGTGTTATATCATGTCGTTTATCTCCATCTACATCACCAAAAAACGTTTTAGAAAATACTTTTCGTTTTGTAATGTTATTATTGACTGGTATGCCCCAACTATTGCACAAGTCTGTGGCTGAATTAACAAGACACTCGTAATTATCTCTTAGATTTTCAATGGATGTAACAGCTGATTGTAAATATTCACATGCAATATGAAGATTTGTTTCAACTGATTGCATTTTCTTGGAAACTAAATAAAACGGTCTTAAAATTTGTTCCCATATAAAAAGTATTAATACAAATTCAAAAGATTCAAGCTTTTTTTTGAGACCTTTAGCTCTATTATTTTCTTCTTTTTTATCACTAGTTAAAATTATACTTGTTAATGATTTTAATACATCTTTGTATCGAAATTTCAGGGCAAAAACTGCATTATGTCTTGACTCCCATCTGGTGGTACACACTTTTTTTAATACAATTTTTGCAACATCATCGCCTAAGGCCAAAGTTGCCCATCTAGGAGCACTACTGCTAAAAAATAAAAACAAATCTTGAACAATGTTAAAAAAGTTTAACATTTTTGGTGTACTTTTTGCCATATCTGATAACACAAGATTCAAATTGTGAGCAGCACAATGTACAAATGGCGCATTAGGAATTATGTCTGAAATTCTTTTTTGAACACCTGAGAAACAACCACTCATTACAGAGGCGCCATCATAACCTTGGCCCCTGCATTTACTAATATCCAAGTTGTGAGTACTTAAAACTGCTTTAATTAAATTAACATGTCCTTCAGCATCATGTTTATCTAAGGGATAAAATCCTAAAAATGATTCTTTGATTTCCAACTTAGATTCTTTATAATCAACAATTGTGTATCGAAAAATAAAACTAACTTGGTCAATCTTGGTTATATCTTGCGTAGAATCAATTATGATAGAGAAACATTGAGCTGATCTGATTTCTTCACATATCAATTGTTGCAAGTTAGTAGCTAATATTTCAATTAATTCGTTTTGAATTTTCCAACTCAAATACTTAACTCGTGATTGTTCAGTGAGTAGTAGGCTATTTAACACAGGATCAAACTCAGCAAGAAGTCTAACAGCCCGAATAAAATTTCCTTCAGATGGATTAGTTTCAGACAATTTTCTTTCATTGCCTCGAAGGGCAGTGTTTCCTGCTGTTAAAAATAAAATTATTTTTATTAAACGAGTTAAAATGTCCCTCCATTTCTGAGCTTCTTTAGATATTAAAATTTCAATTGATTGATCAATTGTTAAATTTTTTGTCCAAATTGTACGTAATTTAACAGCTTCAATATGCTGAATAGATGATTCGTGTTTATTAATTTTCAGTGTTAAATGTTGCCAGTCGTCAATTCCGTTTATCCAATTTGATTTGAAATAAGAATGTTTTCTATCCGCAAACAACCAACACGATTCACAATATACTTTGTTTAGTATAATAGAATAACAGAGCCAGCCTCGGGGTATTTTTTGGCCAGACAAATTTGTAGTAAAATAATATTCGACAGAAAATTTTCGGATTTTGGTGTCTTCACTGTCCTCAAAATACATGGTACTAAGCGGAAATTTTATATTTGGTTTGCAAGGACCAAACGAAATTATTTGTCGTTTTAAATTGGAATTTTTTATAATGTCAGGAAACTTTCCACGATCAGTCGGAAATTCACAATTCAAATCCATAGAAAAATCATCAGAAATACCTATAATAGTAAATTAGATAAAAAAGACTAAATAATTGTTTTTATACAATATTAATTGCCTAATTACAAATTTTAAATTAATTGAGAAAAATATATTTGACACCTTAAATTTCAACATTTAAAAAATAATATAAAATTAATTCTTGATAAACATAAGTAGATAGTGAAATTGATTAGACTAGGGAGTATGATTAAATCTTCTAGGTATTTGCATTTGATCAATTCTAAAATTTAATAAAATTGTTCTAAATTCATAAATATAAATAGTGGTGGGCAAAATAGGTAGTACCTATACGTACCTTTAGGCATTATAAATATAAAACAGTTTACAGTTAGTTTAATTAACAATTAGCAAAGATGCGAAATCAAATATTATGTTATAAATAAAACATACCTAAGTCATTAAAGTCCTCATTACTTTCAATAGAATTGTGTGATTGGATTTTGCTGTTTTCTAAAAGAATGAATAGCAATATTTATCAAATAACTTTAAAATTCTTAGTTACAAAATTTTTTTTAATACATATTTAAATAGTTTAGTATAAGCTAGGTAGTTAATATCTATACATAATAACTTAAAACTTTTTTTTTATTATTTGAGAACCTACTAAAATTACATTTTGTAAAAGTAACACTTCAATTTTTAATAATTGAATAAAGTTTTTTGAAAATAAATTCTAAACTTACCAAAATTTGATTCCATATTAGACAACTCAACAGTATTTTCTTTCAATGAGCTTATAATTTTAAAAGTTGAAGATAATGCACTACCTAAAAATGATCAAATATTAAATTAGCTATTAATAAAAATTTAATTTAATTTTCAAATCCACAAAATTAAATTAACTTTAAATTGATATGTAAAGTAGATGTAAACCTACACGTGTAACTTATTACATTATAGGTAAAATATATTAAAAAATAAATTATAAATAAACTTTATTAATATTAATGAATTTTAATTTTTTAATACACTCATTATAACACAGCTTTTAAGAGTTAAATATTGAGTACAATCGCACAATAGATACTACAATAATTAATTTATAATCGGTATATTATGATAACATTTACTCAATTTGGAATTTTCTACATTATTTAAAATACATTTCCTTTTTAATAATTTCATAAATAATAACTTACCACTATTGGCACTATTCAGTTCAATGTTATTTTCATTAACATTATCTTTTTGCGTGTGTAAATTATTTTCAAAATCATTTTCACTCAACAAATCTAAAATCACTTTTTCTGAACTCGGGTCTGTCAATGCTTCACCTTCTAAAATAATAAATCAATAGATAATTTATAACAGGAAAAAATGGACATGGCAAGTAATAATTACCAGAAACATTTGTTTTTCGTAGAAATTTGTTCATAGAACCTCTCATGAGATTCAGATTTTCAGCCTTTTTTTCTTTTGCTTTACGTTTTTTAGAGCCACTTTCGTAAGTTCTTTTTGATGACATATCAAAGTACAAAAATAATAAACTTCACGGAAAAGAAAAGACGTCAAATAAAATAAAACAAAAATCTTCAAGACTGAAGACAGCAAACTGCAAGAGTGCAATATAATACAAAAGAGTGATCGGTTCGTCACGATTTTGATAGGAACTATCTCTCATGACTCATGAGTCATGAGACATTAATCAAAAACACTAGTCGATAATCATAAGCTAATAATATTAACACGTATCAATTTTTCAGTTGAACTAGGCCCATCTATAAATAAAATAAAACAACGTACAGAAAAAGTCCACTAGTGATAAGGCACAAGCAACCGAGCAATACAGTGTCAGTGAGCATAGTAATCTATTAATAAACTTTATTATATTATTATAACGTACAAATATACAATATCCAGTGACTTCCAGTTAACTCGGTTATCGCCTTATCGGTGTCCCCAATGATAATTGATACCCTTTTAATATTATTTTATTCTTGTAATTGTATTACTCTATGGGTTGATATAATTCCCACACATAAATATAATTATCAAACAAACATTTTCTTGTTTTTGGGGGCCCCACTTAAATGGAAAGGAGGCCTATTTGGGGGTGCTACGCACCCCCGGTCCCCCCGCTAGTTGCGGCACTGTGTTGCTTGTTCTGACAGTAGATAAAATTTACACCTGGTTATATGATATTGTATGTATTTAAGTAAACCTATTATTTTCTAAAATTATGTTTAATTTTCATTTTATTACAGTAAATATTTTAATATTGACTTGGATGTGACTAATTTTATTTTATTTTATTAATATACATTTTCAATAATTACACACCACCCATTTTGAACATAACGAGCCGCCACTGGCGTATTATACTGCATATACCGTACAAACAGAAGCTCTGATTACGTTATAATTTGAATTTATTTAAAACGATAACATTTTTGCGATGATTTCGTGATATAACCGGTTCAAAGATTATATTACATATTACGAATATATTTTTTATTTTGCTTAATTCAATATATTATATAATAATAATAATAATAGTTATGATTAAATAAATTATGATATTTTTAAATTTTAATGTACTTTAAAAGTATAGCATATTATTTTTCATTTAAAACAAATTTATATTTCATTAAAGTTACTCAAAATTAGTTTTAAACTTATGTTTAACATTTTCCTATAGTTATTATGATTATTTTTCGTCTTTATTGAAATAACCTAGTAGCTATAAATATAATTAGAAATTATAAATGAAAAGTTGGACAAACGTTATATTTATTAAAATCATTTAAAATGCGCTTTCAATGTACATTCAAAGTGTTTGTGTTTTAGTAATAACTATTTTTTTTTAAATTCGCAAGTTATAAATAGAATGTATAAATTATTGTATTGTATAAATTTACTATCTACGATTCGGTTAAAATATTAATATGGCAACTACTTGTCATTGCCGACTTTGAGTTTTAGGTGTGCAATTTTTAATTGTACTTTCGACTTATCGCGACAAATATTGCGTCGAACGTATAGGAATTTCCGGGAGATGAGAAAAAATGATCAGTAATAATTGAAGTATACGCAGAGACAGTCAAAGCAGGATTAATGAAAAATATGCACCTAAAACCAATGATTTTACCAGCACACTAATACCTCAAGTTTTTATTGGAATCTACCCCAAACACTTCAACATAAAATTATCACGATATATGAAATAAACATTACCAGTAAGTTATAATAAATATATTTTTTTAAGTAAATGATTTATTTCAAAATCAAATTAAAATAAACTTTTTTTTAGCTTTGTTATCAGAAAAATTATTAATTAATTACTCATGAAACGTTCATTTTTTGTAACATGTTGTTTTCTATACTTAATAATGCAAAGGTGTTTCTTTTGTTGCTGACAATAGTAGATCTTAAATAGATTTAAACTCTTTTTATAGCTGAAAATTATCTTTAACCAGAAAATTTAGTTAGTGCAGATGAAAGATAAATTCTGAAAACTATACATACAATTATTATATATATGTAAATATGTAAAACATATAATGTTTTGATTGGTATACTGGATTTTAGCATATTTTTGTCGCCTTTTATGATCGAGCCTTCTAGGCAATCGCTTATATTGCCTATACGTTAATCCAGTCCTGGAGACAGTGTGACGTATTTATAAAAGTTTGTTGGTGGTGTTAAAAAACCAAAAGGTTCCTTTTATTTATTCCTGTTTAGTTCAAATAATGTAGTAGAATATATTTCGGTGCACAAGTACATAGTAGCGTATTTTTAGTTTTTTTTTTTTTTTGTAATAGTATCTAATAACATAACCGTTTTATTTAAATGGTAATATATCGCAGTGTTACAATACACCAAAATGTCATTTTAATCCAATTTTCCAAAGGCTCTACTAACAGTACAAACGTTATAAAATGGCCCTCCCTGACGCGGACACGTCGCCTGCTTTCTAGCCCCCCCCCCCCCCCCCCCAGTGTCGTGAACACGCGTTCCCGGTCGGACCGAATTTTTTTTAGCGTCTGCGCGAGACGACTTTGATGTTTCGTTCCGACTTACCGTTCCAAGAACGCTTTGTCCGCGCTGCGAACGGCCCTGGCGACGGGGCGACGGGGCACTGGGCGGCTCGAACCGCGTACTCCGCGGTACTCGCGAGGCCGCTGTCTCCGAGAACCGGTCGCCGCTTCGTCGGCCAGCTACCGTCTTCTGCCGTTCTCGTCGCTGTACGGGGCGAAAACAGTGGTCGAATTAGAACACGCGCGCAGACTGTGTGCGCGGGTACGCGCACCCGCTCGTCGGCTTCACGGGCGGACCGTCTTATCGAAATAAAAATATTTTTTTTTTACTACGTATACGCATACGCGTTCGTATAATATGTTATCGAACTATGAAGCGTATATTATGCGCTTCAGAGAGAGAGAGAGAGAGAGAGAGAGAGAGAGAGAAAGATATGTGTATGAAAGATACGATTCGGTCCTGTCCGACGTAGGTGTACGCGACGTTTCCAGAGTGAACGGTTTAGCCGGTCCGCCTGTGTGCCGACGACGTGATAGTATATCGTTTTCGTGGTACCGGACAGGGCACGCTTCTTGCTCGTCATTACACTCTCCATCAAAACGATGAAAATAAATCGGAAAAAGAAAAAACAACAAAGAATCAGAAAAACGAAAAATGTACGCACTTGCGACGTTTAATCGAAAACGCGTAAACTCTCAATGAACAATAATCCCGGAACATTCTCGGCGCCGCTATTTGGGTTGCTATTGGCGTGATTCCGTAAGGCCAACTACCTGTATTTTAACGAAATTATTATTTTTAAAGACTATTTTTATTGTAGCTGAGATTTTAAAGAAATTACTTTAATTTTTTCTTGTGTTTCAAAACGTAGTTTTCGTAAACGGAAGAGGTGTTTCAAGTCTGGCTGTTCCAATGTAAATTTAGATTATGCATTTTCCCACTACAAAGACATTTTTTTTTTTGTTCAAGAAAAACATCATAAATTTTAAAATTGTTGATACAAATTATCTTTGAACAATAGATTTGTCGTAAACGTACTTATCTATCTTATCTAGGGTTAAGGTTTAATAAATAAATAATTTTTATACGCGTTTTACGTTGAAATTTCGGTCGAAATAACTCTTTTTACGTAAAATGTAAGATCTATTTTTTTTTTCATATTATAAAATGTGTTGTTCTTGATTACAGACTATTGTTATTATAGCTAAAATTTTAATGCAGTGTTTTTCTTTTTCTGGGGTTTTAAAACGCAACTCCCGTAAACGGAAAAGTTGTGTCAAATCTAGTTACTAGCAACATCAATTTCCTAGTTCTGACGAAATAACTAAAAACCGATTTGGTTAAATATTGTTATTTACGGTAAATTTTAACGTTTTTATTCGGGTTTTCGGCAATTTTTCCCCGTGCCTGGAAAAACTACCAAGAATAGAGAAAAACGATTCGTATAAGATACCAATTTAGATGAAATTTCTAATCTATAGAGTTGCTGCACCTTTTTTCACTTCACTCAGAATGTAAAAGAAATAATTAAGCGCTTTCAGTAGGTAGGTATTAATACGTAAAATATTTGAAGTATATCCGGTTTCGCACAAATCTATGGTTTTTGGTATACATATTATATTATGGATTTGGTTGATCACATATTAATATTATAATTAGGTAGTGATTATATTCAGATTTGGGTATATTATAGCTACTAATATAGTTTGTTGTAAGACTATGAAGTATCGAGACCTAATAGCAACTAGATAATTATAATAATTCATAATAATAATATAGTGTTCAGTTTTTGTAGTCTTCGGTCAAGTCAACATTTTTAAAACTACTACCATTAATCATACCTTAATCTTAAGTCTTTATCTATAACTATAGTCTATATCCTATAAATATATAAAAGGTATATATATATATATTTACAACTTTACAAGTAGGTATATACTATATAAATACAATTATTGTTATTATTTTGTTAGTGATTAGTGATTACGAGTGTATGTACGTAGTAGAATCAAAAAATTCCAGGAAATTTGTTTCATTTTTTTATATATTATACAATTTAAACTCAAATTATAAGTTAATCTCCTTCAAAATATCGTCCTTCAGCACAGACACACTTACTCCAACGAATTTGCAACTGCTGAAAGCATCTTTGGTATTTCTCTATTGATATATGGCCCTGAGGTTCACTATCGCATTAACTTTAATGTCTTCTATAGAAGCAAATCGTTCACCTTTGAGTCCAAGTTTTAGCTTTGGAAATAGCCAGGAATCCTACGGTGCAATATCTGGGGAAAAGCGGGGTTGTGGAATTTTTGTAATTTTTTTATTAGCTAAAAATTGCCTAACTCCAAAGGATGAGTTCTACGGCGCATTATCGTGGTGCAAATACCAACCATTTTCCGGCCTTTTTCGACGAACTGAGTTTCACCAACGTTTTGAAACTTTTAATTTAAAAACTAGAGTTTACTGCTTTTTGATTTGGTACACATTCCCAGTGAATTAACCCTTCGTTGTCGAAGAACACAATCAACATGACCTACATGGTCGGGCTCTCCACTATTCGTCTTCAAGTGATACTCTTGACTATTTTTGAAACGCTTTAAATCAATCAGAAACTGTTGTTTTCTTTAATGCTTCATTGCTATTAACCGTTTGCAAACATCCAAGCGTTTCTGCAGCACTTTTTCCAAGTTTAAAATAAAATTTAATGTTGGACTGTTATTCGATTTGCGACATTTTGAAAAAACGCGTATATACTCTGTTTCGTATAGACACGATTACGGCAAACGAGAGACTAATATAGTTTTAACGATTCAACGATAGAAAATTACGTCTACTTTTGTTTCCAATAATCAGATATTTGTTTAAAAAAATTTTTTTTTTCTATTAATAAATTTCTTAAAAAATTTTTTAAAAATAATTCATCAGAGGATCTTTAGAATATGTGAAGAACAAATGAGTAACACACAATTTGGTTTCAGAAATGCTATGGGCACAAGAGAAGCTATTTTCAGCCTACAAGTATTATTTCAAAGAGCCAGAGATGTTAATCAGAACATATATGCATGTTTCATTGATTATCAAAAGGCGTTTGATAATGTAAAACATGACAAGCTTATAGAAATACTGGATAATGTTGGAGTGGATAAAGGAGATTTGAGAATTATAAGTAATCTATATTGGAATCAAAGAGCAGTCATACGCGTCGATGGAGAACTATCGGAGGAAGTATTAATTAAGCGTGGAGTAAGGCAGGGTTGCGTGTTATCACCGCTGTTATTTAATATATATTCGGAATTTATTTTCCGTGAAGCTCTAGAAGGAATTGAAGATGGCATTAAGGTTAATGGGGAATGTTTAAATAACATTAGATACGCGGACGATACGGTAATTTTTACAAATGACATTGTGGGGTTACAATATTTAATGGACAGAGTAGTAGAAGTAAGCGAAAGGTATGGCTTGATTCTAAATACCAATAAAACAAAGTTTATGATAATATCAAAAAATCATAATTTAGGAGGACATTTAATAATTAAAAATAAACGTATAGAACAAGTACAACGATTTAAATACCTTGGAACAACAATAAATGAAGATTGGGATCATTCATTAGAAATAAAATGTAGAATTGAAAGAGCTAGGGAAGCATTTCAAAAAATGTCGAAAGTATTCAAGTGTCATGATCTGTCTTTAGCTACAAAAATCAGACTGTTAAGGTGTTATGTGTTTTCTGTATTATTATATGGAGTCGAAACCTGGACATTAACAGAGTTAACATGCAAAAAAATTGAAGCTTTTGAAATGTGGTTATATAGGCGAATGCTAAAAATTTCATGGACAGATCGAATTACTAACCAATTGGTACTGGAAAGGATGGGTAAACAGAAGGAACTGTTAACTACAATAAAAACTCGGAAGCTGGAATACATTGGACACATTTTAAGAAATAATCAACGATACAATATACTACAGCTTATATTACAAGGAAAGATAGAAGGAAAAAGAAGTGTCGGAAGGAGACGTATATCTTGGCTGAAGAATCTCCGTGACTGGTACAATACAACATCAATTGATTTATTTCGGGCATCACTTGACAGGAATAGCATAGCCAATATGATATCCAACATCCGGAACGGATAGGAACTCACAGAAGAAGAAGAATAAATTTCGAGAACTTTTTGATCCTACTACATACGTATTTGTGGGATTATATTATTTTCGTTGAAATTTATAGACGAAAATGCTTAAAAGATAGTGTTCACATACTTTTAACAATGAATTACAAAATGAATATCCATTTTTTTTTTAAGTCGTCAAGATAACCGAGTAGGTATAATAATATAATATATTCGAGTATCAGCGTTATATAACATTCAATATCATGTCTCGGTTTGGAGATTCCGAAATCTGGCAACCTTGCCTATAATTATATATTTTTTGTTTTAATTTTTATAAACTTTTTACTTGGAAATAATGTAATTATTTATAAATTTCACATGAGTAGGTAATTATAGACATAGTCCATTCCAAAGTCAACTGTAGTGTTTTCGTAAACAATATAGCTCTCCTCCTTATGGAAGTTTAACTGTAAAGATTGTCCGTATGCAGTTCCCCGTCGGTTTACTAACCCCGTAATAATAATAATATGTATCATTCGTATTTTCGCGCGCAATAACGTCGTTTGAAACACCGCTCAGGGTTGTGGCGATTCGTCCACTCATCACAGGTGTTTCGATTTTACGATGTTGTCACGTATTCTCATCAAAAACCAAACACAAGAACATAACGAGCGCATTTGCTTGCGCAGTAGTATACGCTCTCATCAACAGGTGTGGTGTACGCCACGAGTAAACAAATATTTTACACTTCGGCTCCGTTAATCTATACCCACAATGGTTTCGTGCCATTAGTTTGAACATTTTCATCGTTCACACAGTCGACATAATAATAATAATACTATACGTTTTTCGGGAAACATTTTTTTAATCGTTTCGTTATGCGTTTAAAATAATAAAATAACGATAACCGTGCGCACTATATGTTTTTTTTATAACAGCTACGTGTGTGTGTGTGCACGCACTGCACCGTGCGTTTTTGTTTTACCGGATATGAGACGAGTGTAGAATAATATGAGATTATTCACGGCGGTGACCGGTGGTCGGTCAGTACGCAGCCGGTGGCGACGGTCAGGACGAGAGCGGAGACCGAGGGAAAGAGAGAGAGAGAGAGAGAGGAAGAGTGAAACAGAGCGAGAAGAGAGTGTGTGAGAAAAAAAGAGCGAGAGAGATAGAGCGAAAAAAAAACGGTCGTTTTTCCGCCGCCGTGGGACGCGAACGAAACAATGCGCGCGCCCGCCCGCCCGCGGACCCCGCGACGGTGTCGTCCGCGTTTCTTCCATGGCCGGTCGGTGTAAACAAAATAGCAAAATAGCAGGTTTTATCAACCGTTCGAGCGTGTGTGCGCGTCGTGTTATGTAGCTGCCCAAAATTTACCGCGGTTCCTCCTGATTCGGCGGTCTTGTAACGGAATTTTTCTATCTCTCCGCCTTCGATCCACATTTCGACGATAACCACGCGACTGCCTCTGCCATCGATCGACCAACTCTGCCGTCGTCGAACTGCCGACCCGTCGATTTTTCATGATACATTGAGTATCGGCCCGAAAAGCATCTCTCCTCACGTAAGTAACAAAACAATGTTGGTGGCGTGTCCGTACAACGCGCACACATGACGTGTGCTCGCTCAATCGCGCGCCCCCGTAGATTTTTGACATGAAATATTTGTACGGCGTCCATTCTGGATACCGTTCGTGTCACGTGCGATTCTTGGACGTGTGCAACGGCGTTAGATCATCACCGACGCGGTTTCGCCTCTGGGATTTTTCCTCTATTTCATACACATTTTCTCAACTTCCTGTGTTTGTTTCATTTAATAATTATCACTACCGCAGCAACGTTTGGTGATCACTCTTCTTTGACTCAGTTTATTAGATAATGATTAATAATAGGCTATTCCTCTCTACTGGGTCTACTACCATTGACTACTGTCAGTACACCAATTGTTTTCTATTGAATGTGATTCTTATGAACGATTTTATTTGAAAAAACTGTTTTAACCAATTAAAAAAATATAATTATAAAATTATCATTTGGTGATATTATTTAATTGGCTGTTTGAATAATATATATATATATATGTCATTTTATGTTAATAATTAGTAAAAAAAATGTCCCTGAAACTTGAATAACATCAGTTATTTTTATTATGTTCAAAATGCGGATCCCCAACTTGTTATCTAGGTATCCATATTTTTTTCTCATAGTTATGGTTTTTATCATTGCTGAAATGCAAGATTTGTATTCATATTTCTCCCTTAAGTTACTTATCTTAAATCAAATATTTCTGTCTGTTATTTATGTTATAACGTAACAAAACAAAATATTTTTACAAATATACAACCAAGTATACATTTAACATTAGTATAGACACTGAGTGGCAAATAATACATTTTTATATCGAGAGTGTTATATTTTATTAAACTTTATTTAATTCATAGCTGTACATAATATGGGTATAGCTGATTAGGCCAAAGCCCCACCTAATTTTTTTTTGTATGTGGGTAGGTTCTGTATATCATGGTTAAAAGTCTGTACACTGGTTTTAAATTTTAAGTATTTGTATTTACGCATTAGAATATATGTAAATATAATGTATACAAAGCAATTTCCAAGTTTGAAATGTGTTATTATTTATATCATAAAAGTGAATTATTTGTTGTTATTAATTAATATTAATGTTAATTACTTAATATTCTGTTAAATCATTTGAATCATTATACCTAAATATGTTTCAATTGTTTTATTAGGTAATATTTCCTTAAATCATTACTGTTAAAATATGAATTGTAATGAAAAATACATTTTTATATCACGATAGACACCAACATAAAGTCATTCTTGGATTTTGTTTGGGAAATTTCTTTAATTTCTTTATGGTGTGACCTTTGCAAAAGTGTGGGTAGTCAGATGAAATTTAACCGTCCCTGACTCATGTCTGTACTTCCCTATGATTTAGTTATGTACTAATGGCCAAAAAATTCATACAAGACATAGTATAGTTGTGGCATTTTTCATTAATTATTTTCTTTTTTTACCCTAATATTTTTCTTTCAATACAATAATTCTGACCCAGGTCCAAAATATTTTCTAAAACCTATAGCTATAATTTAGGTCCTTAATAAATATTTTGATTATAAAAAATTTAATTATTTATTTTTTTCATGTAAAAGACATCTAGGTAACCAAAAAGTACCAAATTTTATAATCATTTAATTTAAATATTATAGTATCTATATCAGTATATGTAAGTTCCAACTTACATTTTCAAAATTTTCATAGACATAAACAATTTTGGATGCTGATTCAATTAGCGCTCTTCAGACATATTAATATTTTAATATGTGCTCTACATACATTGTTTACTTTATTATTTTATATTAATAAGCAGACAATCTCTCAAGTGTGGTCTATGAGACATTTTAATCAAGTAACTAAATCTAATAAGTATATTTAATGATAATAATGCAAGTTAAATATTTTGGCAAGGTCAAGTTTAGTATCTACCTATCTAATTTTAGAAATATGCAGTCTACCTGATTAAGTATTCTTTTACCAAAAAAACCAAACCTGCTTTGTACCACAAATATTCATAGTTTTTTGCTCAAGATATTGGTAGTTGGCCCAGTATATTTAATTTTAATGGAACAATAAACCATTTTTAAATTAAATAATTCTGGGTAAAAGTACAGCGTAACAGGATAATTTTTGTAACATGCTACACCATGACTTTAACCTTGTGCAATGCATTCATTTCATTTTTTTTTTCGTTTAAATTTTAAAGAATAATAAAAATAAATTTTACTTATTAAATTTAAATAAATATTTAAATTTATTAATTAAAAATACATTTTATGGAAATTGTTTCTAAATAGGAAAATTTTTATGAATTAGAATAATTAGTATTTTTTTAAAGCAGAAGTAATTTCTGATTTACTGAAAGTCTAAACATACAAATTATTCATAACTCATGTTAAATGTCAATAATTAGATATTGAATTATTTAAATAACTGATGTAAGTACTGTTATTGTTCGTAGGTATATATATTATGTGTGTGTGTGTGTGTGTGTGTGTGTGTGTGTGTGTGTGTGTGTGTGTGTGTGTGTGTGTGTGTGTGTGTGTGTGTGTGTGTGTGTATACATATATATTTATTTATATTAGCACACCCATTTTTTGTTTTATTATTAATATTTTCATTTACCTTTAAACAAAGTATGAAAATTATTAATTGATTGACTTTTTTATATTTATTATGATAAAAATATAAGGTCTGAAAAAAGTTTGGCGGCACTTAAGTAAAATAGTTAATTTTCAGATGTTTTAAATAATTATTAGTATGCTATTTATCTACACATTATTTTATATATGTCAATTACTTCTCTCTACTACTTTCAAAAATCTAAACATTATTTTTTTAATTAAATACGAAATTAGTGAAAAAACTCATTCTAAAAGTATATTTATGTATCATGATTCATAAAACATTTATTTTCTAGCATACATATATAATTAATCTAAAAAGGTACCTATTTTTAAAAAACTTAAATTTTTAATTTTATAAACCACGGTTAGTATAATTAACAAGAGCCGATTGACTTAACCAGTAAAAAAAGTAAGATATTCTATACCTATCTATTTAGTTAATCTGAACATTTAAAACTAATATTTTGAACAGATTGGTATATAAGCACACGTACAAAAATATATGCGCGATATTCAATTTTATAAAATCATATTTCTACATGTTAAAAACATTTAAATTTATCTTTTCAGGTAAAAATGGGTTTAGACCGTAAGCGGAAATCCATTAATGCTGTTCAAAGCACTGATAAAAAAAGAAAAAGTATAGTAGAAAAAAAATCATCATCTTCTGAAGAGTCTGATGAACAGTCTGATCATGATAATGGTTTAAATGACGAAGTAAAAACTGAAGTTCCAGTTATCAGCCGATGGCCTCAAAATGATGTTCAAAAGCTATTGTCTAAATTAGAATTGATACTTCCTAAAAACGATAATTGTACATTTAGAAGTCGATATTCAAAATTAGACTGGGAGAAAGTACAGTTTGATAATTATAGTAAAGATGAGTGTCAATCTACTTGGTTAGCTATTCAAGATCAACTTAGAACTTTTAAAACTTTTGGAGACCTCGTTCAAGATGCTAAAACTTTATTAGCAACCAAAGGTATTGATACACATCAATCAAAACAAAACCGTGTACAAAAACCTAGATCTGCATATATGTTATATTATACAGAAATACTTCAAAAATACAGAAAAAAACACCCAAATATGAAATTACCACAGCTTACTCAAATAATTGCTGAAAAATATAAAACTCTATCTCCTGAGAAAAAACAAACTTTTATCGATAGAGCACAAAAATTGAAGACTGAGTATAATGAGCTGGTTGATAAAGTTAATGAAGGTTTCAAACCACTGAAACCAAAAACTCCATTTCAAGTTTTTCTAGAATCTAAAATGTCAGATTTAAGTGGCAAAGAGTTTGACAAAGCCGAGCTTCAAAATGCTTTCAAAGAAAAATGGGACAGTATGACAGAAAAGAAAAAATCTAAATGGATCAAATTAGCCAAAGAGCGAGAACAAGAATATTTAAATGTCCACAAAAATGATCCTGATTTTACAAAACCAACAAAAAGCGCTTTGACCAAAGGCGATAGAGACATTTTGGATTCCCAGTCAGGCAAACCTAAAAAACCACCGGTCAATAATTATGGTCTCTTTTCTAAAGAAATGTTACAAAGTGATTCCTTAAATGGTGTCCCGCCTAAAGAAAGAATGACATTATTAGCCAAAAAATGGAAAGCATTTACTGATGAAGAGAGACAAATTTATTCTGATAAGTTGAAAATTATTACAGAACGTTATAAAACTGAGTATGATGCGTATTTAAAAACATTACCAGAAGAAGAAAAACAATTAGAGTTGGCTAAAAACAAAGTAAAACCTAAAAAAGCCGAACCAAAAGTTGTACCTAGAATTAATGCTAGAGAAGGAATCATAGAAAAGCCAAAAAAAAAGACTACTTCAAACAAATCTTCAAAATACAATTCAAAAACAAAGATGTTTGACAATGAACCGAAACCTGTACCTTATAAAAATGCTTTTGAATTATATAAAAGTAAATTAGACTCTAGTGAAAAACACCCAATTACAACAATAGAAGAATGGAACAGTAAATCAGGACGAAAGAAAACTGCTGCTGAAAATGAACTAAAAACACTCAAAAAAGAATACATGAAAAATTTAAAAGTATTTTTGAAATCATTATCTGAAGATGATTTGAAATTATATCTAAAATTAAGAAAACCTGAATTAGTAACTCCAAGCACTGATAAGGAATCGAATGATGAGTCGAGTGCATCAGAAAAAGAATCATCTGAAGATGATGATGACAATGAAGAGGAGGATGATGATGATGATGATGATGAAGATGATGATTCAGATAATTAAGTTAATATTTATAAATGTAATTCATAATTTTTAATATTTTATTATGTAAAGTTGTATTGTTTGAATTAATTTTACATTTTTAGCCCATTGCATATGAATTCTTAATTGTGACAATTTTATTTTCCACCTTTATACATATATATGTATTACTTATTGAATATTTTAATTTAAGGAGTAATATTTTCAACTAATTAAATTACACTTTTTTGAATAATATGTTTTACTAGTTGAAATACACTATTTTAAATAGTAAATTTTTTTAAACTAGTTTATTTGAAATAGTACATCATTGTTCTTTTTCTGCTTATTGTAATATAATAAATATTTGTTAATCATTTAATTTGGGAATTAAATTTAATTAATATGTAGACCCATGTTTTTTTTATGTTATTATGAAAATATGAAATGTAATGTAAATTATGTATTGCAACCTAATTTGAATTTATAAAACTTTACTACACAAATTTATATATATAAGAAAAATAATGTTATTTTTGAAAATTTCAAACCATTTTGTTTTATACCTAATAATTGTATATTTTGTGTTTTTTTTTTTTTTTATAACAAAGTAATAATTTTTGTGTTGTAGGCACTTATAGTTAGCTATAAATTATCAATTTATGGAACTAATATTTTATGTTTATTAAAGTAATATTTAATTAGAATTAGATTACAAATTTCAAATCTAACTTTAAGACTATTTAAAAATGTTGACAAAAAAGTTTTTCTCTAAATAAATATAATTTTATTTTTTTTTTCTGGTCTAATTATTACCATGTCAATATTTTACTACAAGTATATGGTCATTTGTGTAATATGTATCAATTATTCTTCAGTGAAATTTTACTTGGAAGTAGTAATATCACTGCATTTTTTTTATCTATTTTTTCTTATGATAAAAACAGAAATCTAGTAATAATTTAATAAACAATCAATGAAGCTAATAAGGCTATATCAGAAAAACAATTTACAAAGTATTAACTATTTAATTATACCTGATATATTTTTAAATTTCTGATTTCTAGTTTTTTATTTTACTTTATAAAAATACATACAAATAATAACAATGTTAATGGCATAGCTTGAAAATATAAAATATTTTAATTTAAAATTGATCATAAAAACTGGCTGAAAACAATTGGAGAATTAAACAAACCATTTTATATATAAAATTGAAAATCAATATTTTTATATTTTTGTACATAATATATCTTGGAACAAATTAAAATATTATATAAATGATTGCATAAAAATATTTGTTTAAAAAAAAGTACAACAAACAATTAAATTGTCCAAAATACTACAGTTTTATGTGTTAAGATATTGTCTAGTCTTCACTCCAAAAATTATGTTGAAATAAGTCGTAAAAATTGCCTTTGCTCCTTCCAAAATTAAACTGAATTTGTCACTCGATCCAAACTGCTAAACTGCCAATACCATTAATCATTGAGTTGGGGTAACATTTTTTGAAAAGGGAAGCAAAATATTTCGATGGAACCAAGTAACTGAATAAAACTCGCTAACTACTTCATACTTATATTTATTAAGAATTATTTCAATAAAAATGGTAAAATTGTGTTAAAAAATGAAATCTACTTAATATAACCTTCAATAATATCCCTTGAAGAATTTTAAATTGTATAACAAAGTAATTATTTTGAAAGCTGTAGGATTCACTCATACTTAATACTTGTATTAGTTTAAATTCATCTTTTTGATAGCAATATTCGATGTTTTCAAATAACAAAATTGATACATTATGATTATTAATAATGAAATATGCATTTATAACACATAATTATACTAGTGGGTATATGTTTAAAGAAATGAATACCAAAATTCTCAATGTGAAATTCTATCGATATGAAATGTATGAAAAAATTAGAAATATTTCATCATAAAATTACAGGTATGACATGATATATTTGTGTTTCATAACTGAGGTATAAAAATGAAATAAAATAAGTATCAAAATACGAATTTTATTCTTGAGCATATGATGTAAATTTCACAATAAATAAATAAATATATATATATATATATACTATCATGATACTGATTTTATTTGATATAGAAGAGGAGGTATTTACGTTGGTAAATGGTAAATAGTTGCCAGATGATAAATTAAAAATGTATGGCCTGATAATGATTTTAAAATGGCGAGTGGAAGTGTGAACGTATTGGCACTTACGTATAAAAAACTGAAATATCGCACCAATTTAGAAACCTATGCGTTGTTTAGAGCATGCCGGAATTCAGAAGCAATTACGCAAGTTGTGTTAATCGCCATTCGCACCATGAATTAAGATCATATATTCAAGTTCATTGTTTTATTTCATCGATTGAAAAAAAGAAAATGGTATAAAACCTAAAATGAACTGATTTAAGAATTCCAATTTCTAAGTAAGCATGATAACAGCACAGGCCACAGATACATAGAATTTATTTTATAAATCTGTGGTGTGCAGTGTGATGACAGATTAGATGAAATCTGTGGTGTGATAACTGATAATACGCTATGGATCAGTTTGATCTCCTTATCTAATGTTTTCATGTAGTAAACGACCTTATCTCTATCTGTAAAAGATATACCATGACTGATGACACGTCATATCAGAAAACTTTTAACTTCAGTCATTTAATCTATGTTGTGTACTTGTGTTACAGAACACAAATTATAACTTTCAGTAACTGAATTCGGGAACGGCACAACTCAGGATATTATGTTGATTTAGTGGAATTTTCTGGTTGTACTGCCAGAAATCGGAAGATAATAGATATAAAATTAAAACATTGTGGTAGTTAAATTGTGATCTTATCTTTATTTATTTTATTATTGAATTTGCGTTTTGTTTTTAAATATTAACGGAGCAACAGTTGTTTTTTGATATATATATATAAAATTATTAAATTTATTTACGTAAATAATGCAATATTTTTAATTCACACTGTCGTCAGCTAAAGTTGTTCATCTTAGACATCTTGTAATCAATATTATTTACCATGAGTATGAAACATTTAACAAACAAAACTCCAAAAATTCTGCAGGAACTTATGACTCAACAAGATAACTCGGTAAGAACAATATTAACTGATTTCTAACAGATGAATTTTACTTAATTTAATTTTAGAAATGTTTTGAGTGTGGTACCCATAATCCTCAGTGGGCTTCGGTATCATACGGTATTTGGATTTGTTTAATGTGTTCGGGAAAACACAGGGGTCTTGGAGTTCATCTGTCATTTGTCCGATCCATTACTATGGATTCCTGGAAGGATTTAGAATTGGAAAAAATGAGAGTATGTTGATTCCAATTAATTTTATTGAAACTTTAATCTATCATAAAAAAATAAAATTATACAGTTTAGCACAATCCTATATTATCTCATTTCATGTATAGGTTGGTGGAAATAAAAATGCTATGGAATTTTTTAAATCTCAGCCTGACTGGAAAGATTCAATGAGTATTGAACAAAAATACAATACTAAGGCAGCGGCCCTATATCGAGATAAGGTAAATATACTTGAACAATTTATATATTTTTTAATATTTGATAATTTTGTTTTTTTTCCATAGATTCTAAAATTAGCTAAAGGAGAACAATGGAGCCCTACTACTTCATCAGCAAAAGATTTTAATGTGGATCATATGAAAATGTAATTAAATATTATTCAATTATGATGTTAGGTATATAATTTATGTTTATAATTTTTGTTAGGAAAAATAACCAAACACAAAAATATAATTTTAATGAACCATCAACTAATAATTACAATGAAGTTAGTTCTGGTTATCAAAATGGTGACCAAAACTGTTTAAATATTAAAGATGAAAAAGAAGCATTTTTTGCAAGAAAACAATATGAAAATCTGACAAGACCTGAGTAAGTAAATTAGAGTTTTCAAATATGTATAACTTATAACTGTGCCAAATATTAATGGTATACCCGAAAACCTGAGATAAATTATGTATTTTTTGAACAAAAAATAATTCCACATACACAATACATTTTAATTAGATATTTTTATAAATTTAATTTTTATTTAACCTGATTTTGGTCAGATGATAAATGATATATTTAAAACTTGACTTTTCTAAAGACTAAGTAAAAATACATTAAAACAAATTCCCAAAAGAGGTACATAAACTTTTCTGCATATTTTTATTTTTATACTTGTAAAAAAATACTCATAACCCATAATAATTTGTTCTTTTAGGTATATTTGTTATATGATAAAAACCATAACACTTATGTCATTAAATGTGGTTCATTACTTTAAATATATATTTTAAATTTCCTTGAATTAATTTAGGTGCATTCAAGAAAATTGTTTACGATATATTTATTATTATTTATTTGTAATCATAAACTATGAATGAATTTATTTGTTGTTTCATTATATGTTATTTTGTCATATAGCAATGTGCCTCCAAACCAAGGTGGACGTTACTCTGGATTTGGTAATACAGTTGAGCAACCACCTAGAAGTCAATCTCAAGATCTTCTTGATTCTGCAGTGTCATCATTTTCTAGTGTACGTAAAATGTCTAATCACACTTTGGACTATTATTTTTAAGTAAAGTAGTTCAAATTTATAGGGGTAACTACTAAGCTAAATTTTAAAATTAAAGTAGTTTATGTGATTATTTTATTAGTATGAGCTGATTATTATAACTTAACTATTTAAAATTTAATGATAATATAATTTGATACTAAGATGTTTGTCATAATTATACATAAATAATAAATTAATATGGCACAATACTTGTGTTATGTTTGTACTAGAAAAACATGATGAATTCCATAATATTATTTTTTCAATAACTAATAATTGAAATTTTTTATAAAGGGCTGGTCATTATTTTCTTCGTCTGCTTCTAAGCTAGCCTCTACAGCCACACAAAGTGCCATTAAAATTGGTGGATTAGCTACTCAAAAGGTATCGGACATAACTACTGATTTAAGCTCAAAGGTAAGTTGCATGCAATTGTTACTATTGCCTGCATTATTATTTATTTGGTTATGTTCTTTAAAACATAAAAAATTTTGAATTAAATAGTATTCTATATTACTGTAGTACTCTATACTTTTCTGTAATGTTCGAAATTTAAATTAATGTATTTTAGTTTGAAATTTATTCAAGTTATTTTAGATTTATGATTGTTATGTTTATTATAAATTGCTATTTACAAAAACATTAAATAAGGTAGGTACTACCAAAAAAAACTTGATATATTTATATACCAATATTAAATATCTTATAATGCTATTTATTATTTAATAAATTATATAATAATAGCAAAAAATTGATTTTATTTGAATTCTACTTTATTCAATTAAATGTGTGTATTATCTATGTAATATATAAGTTATTGCTTGTGAGAAGTATTTACTGTTATAATACTGGTTAGCTATTTAATCGTAATGTAATAAAATTAATGATCATATAATAATTTACCTTCCATAGTATTTTATTTATTTTATTTGAATACATATTTAAGTATTCTCGTAATTTTATTTTAAATCATTTATATTTTGAGAAATTTTGCAATTTCTATAGTTTTTGAAAGTAAAAAAAAAAAATAGTTTTAGATGCTACATCTATAATAATTATCAACAAACTTAAAAAAAAAAATTAATTTATAATTTTTTTATTTTGTTCAATTTAACTTTTTTTGTCACTAAATAGAATGGTAGTACTTAAAATTAGTTTATTTTATGTATGTGATTTATGTTTTGCTTGTTTGTATTTGTATTGTTAGATAAAAGAAGGTACTTTAATTGATGATGTATCGTCTCAATTTTCTTCTATGACTACAAAGGTAAATTCTTTTTATAGTTTTAAAAAATATATTATATTTTATACTATCTTACTTACTCTTATAATTATGATACAATTTTTAACTTTCATATGTTTATAATTTAGGTAAATGAGCTAGGCCGTAAAGAGTGGCAAAATATTACTGGTAGTAATATTCCTACACCGCCAAAATCACATTCAACTAATTTTGTGTCACTTTCCACTGAGAACTCTTCACTAATTTCAGATGGTTCATCTGGAAATCAAAAGTATGATTTAAATTTAATTCTTCTGTATTTTACAGTGCTACCATTGCTGTAAAAAACTAAGTATGTAGTGTGTAATAGGTTTAATAATTTATAAGAAGATGTACACAATACTTCAAACTTAAGTTCTAAGATTATACTTAACTCTATTTACTCAAATATCTGTTTTTTTGGCTTTATGCATTGATTTCAGAGAATTTTGTGATATTCCATGTCAATTTTAATTGTTGTTACCTTTTATTTTCTTCCTGATAGCTAAACTCTATAGCCTAACATACACAAACTACCATTAGTAAAAGTTGACAGTAAATAATTGATATATGGAATATTTAAAATTTCAAAAAAAAAAATAACAAAAGTAGTAAAAATCATAAAATTTGCAAAATTATTCATTATGTGTATTATTTGCTGTATTTAAGACATTCTATAATATATTAACTAGTGGTTACATTAATAATAATTATATTTAATCATTTATTAGAGAATTTTTTTTTTTTTAGACATTTTTACAGAAATTAATGACTTTATTCGATAAAAAAAAGTTGTGAATATCAATAACTTGAAAGATGTTGCTGTTAAATAAAATATTTTTTTTTTTACATTTCATCAACTAATTTAAAATAAATTATTCAATTTTAGAATAATAAATACGGATAAGATTAATGAAATACCAAAAATGCGTCATCTTAATATCATTAAAAAAAGATACAAAACAATATGAACAAAATCTAGTCTCTAGTATTTTTGAATAGTCTAATACAAATTATTTCATTATCAAACTTGACAGTATAATTTATGACGTATTTTATCCTAGAAATGTACAACGAAAAAACAGCTGGACGTCTTGGGATGTTAATAATACTCATGCTTCAACTTCAGATCAAACCACCGAAAAATATCAACCGATTCAAGATGAATGGAACAACAAATGGGATAATAATTGGTAGATCTTTTACAAAGTATTAATTAAGTTTGAGGTTAATTAATTCAATTATAAATGTTATATCCATTCCAAAAATATATTATTCCAATGCCTTCATTTATTTTTACCATTTAAAATGTCATCTAGGAAATAAAATGTGATTTAAATTAAAATTTTTAAATATTATATTTCATGAACTGATTATAAATTTTAATAATATGTTATTATTTTCGTTTAAAAAAATTATTTTATTAAATAAATTTAATAATAATTATGTTACTCTGTCATAAACATCATTGTTTTTTATTAAATGAATCATACTTCTTTTTTCGAAATGTTCTAAAATTTGAACATTTAGTTCTATGGTAAATATATATTAAAAATTAATGAATGTTTCAATGAAACAGAAGTTACTTTATTGTACTTATCATTTTTTTATTATTGTTTATAATGTTCGACTATGTTGTAGTTTAAACTTTCTGATTTAAATATATCTTCAAAAAAATGTACTTTGACTATTTCAATGAAATGTATTGAGGAGAGCTCTCCTGATGGTGCAGTTTATAAATGAAGCGATGATTGTTTTAATAAGATAAATTTCAGGCTACAATACCATTTTGAGAAATGTATCAAATGTATTGTGCATTTATGTTTTTAAATTTGTTCATTTATTTTAATAATATACCTAATTGGTTTTAGAGAGCCTTTAATATTATTATTATTTTTACAGTTATGTGATCTGAATCAAGTTTAGAGAATAGTTTTTGATGAGTATTTAAAATGATTCAATCTTAAATGATTTTATTGTTAGTTACCTCAATTGAACTTGGTTTTTTATTTGGATCATTAGAATAATACATTGGTTTAATTTATACAAAAATTAGAGGTTATATTCTTCACAATTATTTAGGATACAACAGACCTGATTTATAATTCTACAATTTTATTTTGTATGTTTTGAGTTTAAATCACTACCAACAAATTATGTATGGTAATCATTCAATGTTGAAACTTAATTAAATTTAAGATGATATTTTTTTTTTGCTTCGAATAATCGTTTGCTGATTTTAAAATTGAGCAATAAATTTCAAATTATCTGTGTACAGTGTCCCGTGAAGATTAACCTATTACACTTCAACCATGTATGATGTTTAATTTAAAACACTGATAGAATTACATTTTGATGAAAAAATATTGTTTTTCAGAATACTGCTAAAAAGTTATTAGGCATCTACTCATGAAATGATAAGGATTATGAGGGAATTTAGAAAGGTGGATAATTTGTTATTTTATTTATGTATAAACATACATAATTACATGTGTTTACTGTTGAACTAGTTAAACCACTCACGATGGAGTAGACAATTGATTATTGATTTCAGAAGACAAAATAGATGAAATTAATTAGGTATAAAATAATATGAAGAAATTACAGTTTCACTAATAATGAGTTATATTTTATTCTATGCAACTATAACTCTATGTCCTATGGTCACACCATAGATCTCATGGCCTTATATTACAAACAAAATGATTATTTGTAAAAACTCAAGAGGCTCAGTGCTCGTTACTCACAGGGGCGGCTCCAGAGCCTAGGTTAGGGGGGGGGCAAGTTATAATTTCACAAAATCTTATAATAAAAAGAAAACAACAATTTGTACAACACAAATTCAAGACGTCTATTTTTTAAATTGGCGAAAATATCAATAATATGATCTATTTGATCTAGAATATTAATTTTATTATAAACATTAAGTAGGCATAATGCTGATAGCCTATCTTCACTTATCATTGAGCGAAGCCAGGTTTTCAGTCTTTGAACATAATAAAATAATAATATCATAGTATCAGACCATAGTAAATTTTATATTAATATAGTTTATTTATAGCCTTATTAGTTCTTCGTAAAATAGATAGCATCCAGCAGGTACATCGTCGATATATACACCGTCGTAAGCTCTATGGCTCATATTATAGTCCATATTATGACAATATTATAATATGCATTTTTTGTTAACAATATAAATTTTTTTATAAATACGGGCTTGGGGGGGGCCCTAGCCGCCCCCCCCCCTTGGAGCCGCTCCTGGTTACTCATTAGGTACAAGGAAAGTTCCTAGATGCTTGTTTTGGCAGACAATAAAACTAACTCGGAACGGCTTGGGCGGAACTTAGGTACGGCCATTTCATTGATCACAAACAGTTCTAAATAGCCTTTGAAAATCTAAAATAGTTCAGTTAAAACAAAACTCGAGAAAATGATTTTACTCTTGAAAACTAACACGTCTTTAAGTTTCAACTGACTCACAAGTCACTAAAGTACATAGCATATTAGCATAATATTCTGTAGTACCCATAGACCTATTAACTAGTTTAATATTAACTATTAATTAGTTAATAGGTCTATGATAGTACCGTACAACACAACAAAATTGGAAATAAATTTATTTATTTTGTCATGCCGTGATGTAAGTTGTAACTTGTATCAGCCATCAGGGAATACAAATTACAATATACATATTCAATACATTCATGATTCAACATTAAACTCAACTCATTGAAGTTTATCTATTCTGTGGTTATATCACAATTCACAGGGCTACATACATAACCTGGAAAAATTAAAATGATAACTTGATAAGAATTTAAACCAAAAATCATTGGAGTGCAGAAGATATAATATTATGTTTATTAAATCGTTATTTAATTTTTACGAATTACCAAATTTTTTTAATTAAGTAGGTACTTTTGATCTCTGTATTTCTCGTTAAAAAACTGCTAAACGCAAGTTCATTTCATTTTACCATATCCTGCACACACTACAATTATTATGGAGAATCCAAATGCAGTTGCTGATAATATGGATTTTGATGCTTCTCAGCTAGCCAGTGTAAGTTGTACAACACATTTTTCTTTCAAACCGTTGCTTAACAACATACGTAAGTTATTGTAATTCACTACCAACTGATTTTATCTTAAACCTATGGTTTTAATCGTTTACTAAACCTATGTGTTGGTCATTGATTGTGACAGATTTAACAGTCGGGCAAATCAGACTAGTCCGATAGGGCTCGCACTGTCAAAAAATAAAATAACCATGTGTATTTTTCATTTATCTGATACCATATTTGCTGTGGTTTTGCTGCCTCAGACAATGGTCTTATTTTTAAATTTTATAATTGGTCCATTTACTCTTAATATTTACACATCTACACTTACACTGTACAATTTACAATTTACACTGTACAAAGTTACAACGGAGATGAAACATGCAGACATGCATTGAACATCCTCTTTAGGACGTTGTTCTAGAGTCTACCAAATTTACTCAACACATTCATTACATCCACTTTGAATATTTCAAAGATTATATATTATAAGATCATAGGCTGTCTTGTATTTCAATATTCATGTTAATCCCTAGGCAAGAATTGACTTGGGCATGTCTAGAGTTCATCCAATTGGTCTTTTAAAAACTATTATATGCAAACATAGTTATCCTAGAACTTAATGAAAACAGTTTTACTATGTAACTTAAAATTCTATGGTGAATAAAGGTTTTGGAGTATCAACATATTGTTCATTCCAAAATAATGCACATCTAAAATCTGTTTATATATTTTTTAAAATTACTCAACATTTTGGATATTGCTCAAATATAATTCTACAACAATAACTTGAAACAATTACTAACATAATTGAATATATTAATTTAATATATATATATATGTGTGTGTGTGTGTGTGTACATATACTTTTACTTCATTGTGTTTAATTGTACATTATTTTCAGGTAAAAGAGATTTTCAAATCTTATAACAAATTAACTGAATTGTGTTTTATGGATTGTGCCACAGATTTTACAATAGGTGATCTTAAAAGCGATGAAGTAAGTTACATATCATTGAATAGTACATTTTTTAAATTTTGGCCAAGGAATCAATTTATTTTAATTGATAATTATTTTAAATCATTCTTATGTTTGTGATTTTAATATGGACAATTATGGGTATTATCGTCTCCCTTGTGAATCACAGAATTAAATGTGCTTTACCCTAACTACTGTCAACCATTATTCATGTCAGTAGCATATTTAAGTTAACATTTAAAAAAAGTCAATAATCTACCTATACAAATTGTTACCTACCTATAGTTTTTATCAGAGCATTTCAAGTTTTCCTTATTTTGAATAAATATACTCTAATAAATAACAAAGAGTATCAATATAGTAATTAATAGTCACGTTGGAACTTAATAGAATAATAATGATTCCATGGTAAAATAATAGTGATTTTGTACTTTTTTATAATATTAAGACAAATTATTGGTTATAATAAATAAATAATATTACTCCAATTCATAGACATTATATTTTTAACTGATGTATGCAATATTTACTTTCAATTATAATAACTATTTTGTGTTTTAGGAAAGATGTGCTCAAAATTGCACAAACAAATTTCTTAAAGCTTCTGAAAGGATGACACAAAGATTCCAAGAGTATCAAATGATTATGAATGAACATGTACTTACTGCTCAACAAAATGCTAAATTATAAACATCATCAAACCCTTAGTAAATAGACAATTATTGTTATGCTGTGTTAATTATTAAATTAGAAATTAGAATCATAAATACACATAATATTTAAATGTTGTTAATTTTTAATATTATTATCTTTAAAGTTGAAATTATATTTTGACCAATATAATTTTTGTGTTCCTATTAGTCTAATGTTTCAGTAATGAATAATATAATAATGATGTTAAATAATCTGTTATACATGTATATTGTATGTATGTTGGTATTTTAATGATTATATTAAGTGTCTAAATTCTGAAGTCTGGAGCTGTCAATTAATTTAATTTTTTAAATGCAATTATTCACTAAAAATTGTTATAATCAAGAATACTCCAGATCAAGACTAAAATATCCTACATTCTTAAGGTGTCAATGTGTTTTATAGATATCCATCTAAGCCATAAAAAGTAAAAAAATTAAAAGGACACCTTTTATAGTTATGTAAATTTCTTAGTGTGTTGTATTATTGTGTATCTTTAAGGAGTAGATATATTGAATATAATTTTCGAAAAGGATTATAAGTTAATACATTTACATATCAATTTTAATAAATTGTATGTAAAATTAAGTGTACAAATTCTTTCGAGGTTACTAAATACTAGAAAATAAAAATGTATTTTGCATAATTCAAAATTTTTAGATTTTTCTGCATAATTAGGCATTTTCCGAATTAAAATGTATGTTTTCAATCATTTTTATATTTGACCTGCATTTTCAATTAGAGAAATTTATCACGTTTTCAAGTATAAAATGATCAAATATTAGTTTTTAATCTCCACCAAAGGCAATATAATTATAAATTCATAAGTCATAAACACTGCTATTTATAGTTCATGCTCATAGTTAATTTTTTTTTAAGAAAATATTGGATACAGGTATTATAAGGCCATATTTATGAGAATTTTTTGTGTTGTAAGATTCTATAATGATTTTTATCTTTCATTTCAACATGCATTGTCGTTAATGATAAATGGTATAATATACAACCACACAATCTTAATGATCTTTCATAAAATTTGTATTGGTTAAATTATTTTATAAAGTGATTTTTGAATCAAGTGTAAACTTCATTCAATTTTTGATTGATCAACGCAAAGATTTAATGAAACTAAGATAAATTATAGGATAATTAAACATCTTTAAAAAAAACTTGTAAGATTATGGTAGTAGTTATAGTTTGTACTAACGATCATCGGACAATACTACAAGATAATTTTGATGAGTATAGTAGGTAGTGTTAAAAAAAAAAAACTAATTATACTTCGCCTCATGGGTATTCTTCATTCCTTAGACAAGATTATAGGAATGGGCGTATTGAATCTTAAAGAAATGATTCATCATTTCTTTAATAAAATGATTCTTAGCAAAACTTTAGTGAAAAAATATACCATTTATATATTTCACCACTTTTAGTCAGTATGTATTTTTTCAAATTTGTTCAAAGCTTTCTCATTTAATAAAAGAAACATTTTTTTAGTTAAAAGATTCAAAACATGTTTTATTTGTATTCAAAGTTTTATTCTGATTGGATGGGCCAATTTATTTTAATAGGTAAACATTTAAAGTTGAAAATCTATGTAAAAACTGTCTATTCCTCAAAAATTATACTATAATTAGTGAAATGCTCGATAAAAAATCAGTTATTACATTAAATTTGTAGAGTTTTTTGTGCAATATTAAAATTGTTATTTAAGATAAACTTTGAAAAACAAGGTATTTTCAAAGTTTTATTTTAGCCCAAAAGAGTTTTTTGAAACTCTTAAAGTATGCAGCAATACGTCATTAATACATGGTGAAAATTTCAAGTTAGGTACTAGCAACATTACTTTCCCAGGTATGACTAAATAACTAAAATTGATAAAAGTGTTAAAGTGTTGTATACAGCACATTTTACTGTATTTACTCAGTGTTTCATAGTTTTTCCCTCATGTATGGAAAAACTATCAAGAATAGAGAAAAATAATCTCTAAAGTATCACATTGATAATATTTCTGATATAAAGAGATGCTGGATGAAATTAGTCCAAATTTTTGTTAGAACTGTGCAAATTTGAGTAATTTAAGTAAAGTAAATTAATGTAAGTAAAACATCATATACGTTCACATCAAAATAAAATACAATATGTATGCCTTATGTGATAAATAAGATTAAAAAAAAAGCCCGCCGGACATACTTCGCACTATGGGTATTCTTCGTCTCTTGGACGAGATAATGGTGGTGTTTGTACGATAAATGTGTATGACTATTTTAAATTTAAAATTAATGATAAATCATTTTTTTTTGGAAAACGTTTCTGAGCGAAATTCAAATAATAATTTATTTTAATATAAACTAATTGAGTTTTCGAAAAAATGAAAAATCTAATAATATCTAACAATTGATGCAGTTTTAAGTTTCTGTACAAATTACTGGAATAATAATAATTAGAAAACAAAATGTCGCTTTAATATTATTCATAAAAATACTTCATCTCACCGAATTCAAACATTTCTAGCTTAATGGAAAATGGTAATGATTAATGAATATAAATAATAATCAAAATAGTACAAGCAAGCTAATAATATTTGTTAACAGTATGAATAATTTTAAATGCTAATCATGATAAATAATAATAATAATACAAATATAAAAACTAAAATAATAGAAAACAATCAATTTAAATTTTATCCATTTGCCACGGTACTTGTCCTTCTTTCAAAAAGAAATCACTAAGCTCAGTTCGAACGCATTTTGTTGCGTTTCCTGGTTGAGAGTTGTCCACTGTCAATCCACTAACAGCGATAATATCCTCAAATTTAAAGCCATCTCTGTGACTCTGTCCCTCACAAAATTGTGTAGAAGACAGCACTTCTTACTAAGTATTCCAAAACTGCATTCGATATATCTTCTGGCTCTTGTAAGGCGGTAATTAAACACTTTTTTACTCACAGGTAAATATTTACCACCTAATGGTCTAAGAAGAAACTGACTTAGTCCAAATTCCTCATCTCCTATTAAAAAATACGGAATTTGGTATGTCCTTTTGTCTGAAAGAGTTTTAGGTGAAGGTAATTTAATTTTGTTTGTTTTTAACAATTTGTAAAGCGCTGAGTTTTTAAAAGTTGTTGAATCACTCGATTTTCCTGGTGCCCCTACGTCAATATATAAAAATGTATAATTCGAATCACACACTGCAAGTAAAAGAATGGAAAATAAAATGTTTATAATTAAAATGCACTGCCCTCGGGTTTGATAACTCGAATATGTTTCCCGTCAATGGCACCAATAACGTGTGGGAAATTAGCTCGTTCTTCAAATTCAGTTGCAACGTTTAGTAAAAGCTCTTCCGTGATTGAAGGGAAGCAACTTTTTAATTTAAACAATTTTGGGGTTAATGCTCTTCAACCACTTAACAAGATATACGTATTCATCATAAGTTGAAAGACAATAAAAATGAGTTGTTTTGTTTTATTCCTGAAATGAACATCTGACACCAATAAACAATCAATTAAATATTTTAATTAAAAGTATACAATTGTAAAAACATAATTAATATTTTGCCTTTCTTCTTAAACAATGAAAACAATATGAATTAAAATTATTTTACAAATTAGTAGATTGATATTAAACAAAAGTAACTGCAGAGGTCATTGCCGTGATCTACGATGAAAAATGGGCGTTCTCGTGAGTTCATTCTTTCATTGGACGAGAGGAAATTTCCAAAAAGGTATATATATATAACTCTCGATGAACAAAAATAAAATTACAAGTTCAGTTACATATAGTGTGAATAAGAATTCAAATATCGGTACTTCAGAGTTCAGGATTATTGTTTCTATTAATAAAATTCGCTGAAATTTTATCAAAATGAAGTTTTTGGTAAGTATCTAAATTTAAATTAAATTTTTTTTATTTGAAATAGGCTTGAAAATTTTAAAAGATAAACATTTACGGTTATGAAATGTACATTCTATTTTAGATAGACTCACCTAGACACCTACCAACCAACGCGAGTGTATATCTTGGTTAATGACTTTTTTCTAATCGATTTTAATTTTTTAATTTTTTAAAACAATACTTAATAGTTACTAAATTTTTATAAAAAATAAATCATTTTCATTGGAGTGATTTTTTTAAAGCTTCGACATTTATGAAATGACAATTCTATTATCATTTGGCAAACCCTACTTATAACTTAATATTCTGAGAGTAGATGGTATTTTTAAAAAAATTCTGAGATCTATCTAAAAAAATGTTTGATGAACATTTCAAAAAGCATTTTTTTTACAGTTCAAAATGATAAAGTGAATAAGCATTATGCCCCGCGAAAATGTAGGTTCTGTCACACCTTCGCCATGGAGTAAGAGAACTGAGATTTTCTCTCATTAATTATACAATAAATGTTTATCCAGGTTAAATCAAATAAAATATGGTAATGATAAGCATGTAAAAACGTTTAAATCGTAAATAGCAAAAACCTTTAGTGTTGGAATTAAAGAAAAATAAATATTAAAAATGGAAATAGGAATATAGGATTCATAAAAATATGTTCAATAATATCTTAACTATAATATAAAATGATATAGAATATTTTAAATCTGTTACTTTAGTTTTAAGATATCATTCGAATAATTTTTCTTCATTTAAATAAGTATTCATGTATTTATGTGCAAATTCCTTTTATTTTTTAAAATTTTTTTTATTTTTTTATTTTTATTTTATTTGTCTCTCAATAGTTTTTTCAAGCACGTGAATATACTACTTACATTGACGAGATTTTTATAAAATATATTTTTGATATTAAGGCATTAATAAAAAAATACTGGAGTCGGACACTCAAAAATTTTCATCAAATATTAACAACACTGATATTATAGACTTGACAAAATTTCAAACAAATATTACCACTTTCTGACTAACTTAAGAACTTTTAAATTATTGGAAATATCTTGTTTTTTTAGACATTTTCGTCCAGTAAAATTTTAAATCTTAAACGTAATAACCGAAAAATTTAATATAATCTTACTTTTAGTCTTAAATAACAACACTGAGAATAATCTTCAAACACCTTACACCATTATCGTTTGAATATATTTCGGAAGAACGAAGGGATCGACGAGAACCATTATTATCTTACCCGTTTTTTTGTTTTGTTTTTTTGTTTTTCCGTTTTGACCGAATGTGGCAGTTGGCGTTTTAACGTGTGAACATTATGTCTCGTTACACAGGTAATTTGCGCTCTCATGAGCACGGCCGCGTATTCCGCGCCTACGCACAGCATCGTGACACCGGTGATTTTGCCCAAAGTTCACGTCACTTCCCCAGACGTGACGGTCGTTAGGCAACCGTACGTCATACAACAGACCGAACCGGTTTTCAGACACGTGTACTACGCCGACCCGACGTCGTTGGCCGTACCGTACGTGCAGTCGCATCACGTGGCCTATCACTCACACGTCCCGGCGTTCTACCAAACGCATCCCTTCGTGCCTGCGGTTAATTACATCGTTTGATTTGGACGGGGAACGTGCACGGATGACAACGAATAATATTATGCAGATATCTAACTATAAGGCTACAATAAAAATAACAGTAAATGATATCACGATTCGTTTGATTCATGTGCATATGTCGTGCGTGATATTCATTTGAATATCTTTAGACAAATGAATGTTTGTGTGTGTGTGTGTGTGTGTGTGTGTGTGTGTGTGTGTGTGTGTGTGTGTGTGTGTGTGTGCGTGTGTGTTAATATAAAATGTTTATACATATATAATGTTTACAAATAAGTTTGAAAAAATAAAACACGATCAATTTTCAATTATATTTTATTTACAAATACAATAACACAACAATAATTTCTCAACATTTTTTTTTTTTTTTTTTTTTAAATTTTATTGACGGAAAAACTAAAATAATAATAAAATTAGATAATAATAATATATTTTTATATTGTGCGGTGGGCCTAATTAAAACATACATATATATATACATATGTTTTGTATATACATTTATATATATATATTATTATATGTTTTTATTTGAGTAGGTAATAAACATTATAATGAAATAAAATGTTCGATTAATTCATATAATAATTTAATGATAACGATTGTACTAAATTGAAAACATAATCGGGTGGTTTTTTTTTTTTAATTTAAAAACTTATTCTAGAATTTCTAAGGTACCTACATGAGCACGACATTTTTCGTATTTTAATAATGATTATAAGATAACCTAATAGTACTTAGAAAGTATTTATATAATTGTTTTTTTAAACATATTTTTATGATTCGTGCCTTGCGTGGCACATATGATGACATATTTTACGGTTGTCAATTTAAATTTTTCCAAAAGAGCTAAAACTATTTCAATGATACTATAATAGATCGTTTTTTTTTTTTATTAATGTAAAACATTACTTTCAACAATAGTTTCAGTGATTTCGTTTGATAAATCCGAGCATTTATAAATAAAAAATTGCTGCTAGTTTTTGGGGAAACATAATATTTCATCTAAATCTTGAAAATTACATTCTTCAAAAATAATTGAAACCGTTTACTTAGACCACTTCAAAATACCTAATGCAAACTATTTGTCATAATTTTATTTCTCAGTTCGTTTTCGTTTCACAATAATAATTTATTGTCATTCACGCGTTGACCATTAAATAATACAATTATTTATTCTCAAAATGTCCAATGTACATATTAAGCATAAAAATAATCATTATTTTCTTATCCTATGTGCTCGAGCAAAATAAATGATTCGTGGCTATATATTCTGCAGTTAGGAAGTCTAATTTTTTAAGTTCCAATATTACTAATGAGATCAAATGGAGAAATTTTAACAATTCATAATAAAATCTATTGAAATTTGAAAGAAGAAAATAATTTAAATGAAATTGAGCTTTGAGCCTTTAATGTACGATTTGTAATATAACTTTAAGTTGGTGCATAATCATTAAAACAGACATGGTCTATATATCATATATATTTAATTATATATAAGTCAACGTAACGTGGATACATTTCATAATGCGTATCCCAAATGTATAGTGTCTAATAACGATATTAGTAAAGGTGGTTAAAAGAATAATTTACCATGGTCGTTATGTCAACGCTTGAATTTTAATTACTGATAATAATTAACAGCCCAAATCCAGAATAGGTAGTTATATTTTAATTTTTAATTCTGACAAAATGTTTCAGTTTCGTTTTAATTATTATTTACACGAAACAAAAGACTGAAATAAATTCTAATTTTATGTAATAAATAAAGTAGGAACATACCAATAAGGTAATGAGAATTTAAGAAATAATCTAATTTGATCATGAACAAAATTTCTTTGACCCTCGGCCTGCAGATCCTTTCCATACCACTGGTGACAAGGATATAAAGAAATCCCCAATAATTTTTTAAAAAGGACTCCTATCGCGTTCCTCGTTAATTGGCATTTTAAATATGTAAATTTTTATGAGTGATTGTCCCGCGTTTTTATTCATTTTTTATCCTTTTTCTCTCCTTTTCTCACCATTGTCCTTGTTTCAAACTGCTCTTGATTCGATTTTTTTTTTCGTGGCAATGTTGACGATTCTCCCAGTTCTCTGGGCTTCCATACTGGAGAACCTGTGGAGTAATATAAATAAAAATACCATCATAAATATCGCTCGACTATTTAACCAAGTCAAACAATTTCATCTAACGTACTTAGTACAACCTATCGGCCTACAAACAATAAGACGCTAACACTATCCATTTCTACATCTTTCAGAGCGTGTTTACCTGGTGGAGTGAACTCAATTACCATCCCCTCTAATGTTAATTTCACGAGTTCACTCTACCATGTGTGACCCTTAGCCTTGGCTAACATTATAACGGGTCTAACCTATATTCTCAGTGGGTAGCACGATTTTTAGTAATCCTGGTGCAGATCCGTCTTACCGAGGTCCTGCACCTGAGGTGGTTGATAATTTTCTGGCTGTTGTGATCTTTCCACCAGCCTGGCTGCTTGGCTACCCGTACTACTCGCCGATAACGTAGACGTAGTACTAAGCATTAAGTAGTTAGGTGTTTTTCCTAGACTACCACGCATTGGAAGTCCTTTGGATGGTCCAGGTTGACTACTGCTATCATCTTCACCTTCAGATTTTTGATCATCGATTTTTCTCTCTTCTGAAAAAGAATTAAATTATGTTATGAACAGCAATATATTTCATCATATAAAACATAATATAATTATGTGATTAACTGCAACCAATAAAAATAATTTGTTAACTACAAGTATGCTTTATTTTATATACCTCTGCTCCTCGATCTATAATTTGGCAATATTGTTTGTGTTCCTGCTGTATCCGTTGTGGAATCAGTAGATGATGTTCCTTGATTTCTCAACTCAACTTTGGGCATAGTGCTTCCTGAAGAATGTCTTTGAGGTGGTTTCGGAGGTATTTTTTTAGGTTTTCCAAGTGTTTGAGATCCTTGTGCTAAGTTTGATGTGTCAGAATTTTTCTGATCTTCGGATTTTTGTTGTAAACCTTGAAAAAAGTTTCCGTTAAAACAATACATGAAAAACAAATTAAAAATTATTTATTTACCTCCAGTATTAATAGTTTGTCTTCCTAATGTCGCTGTATTGCTTACTAGTTGAGCGGGGGAATTATTTGAAGGTTTGGCAGTAGGAATGTTCATATTTCGTACACTTTCGCGTATGATTTGGCGTATAGTTTTTAAGAACGCATTTCTAAATTCGGCAGTGCTAATGAAATAAATTGAAAATTTAACCATAAATTTATAAAACAAATTCAGAAATTGAGACAGCTAAATGAAAATATTATAACGTACCTATTGGAGAGGACATAAATCTTTTCTGCTCTTCTGTGTGACTGACTACGTAAATGTATCAGCTCCCATAAGAAATGTGTCTCCATATCTTTAGCTGAGCTTGCTCTAACTTGAACTTCAGTAACTGGTATTAAAACTTGGTATCTAATTATTTCCATTTCACTTTTCCCTGATACACTCTATATAAAAAAACAAGAGTTAAAAATATTTTTAGCAAATTATTTATAAATTAATTGTTTAAAACTGACCATTAATTTCTTTTTTTGCCTAAGACGTTCTTTACATAAAAATACTACAGCTGATTTGAATACGAAGCACATGGCATGCAATTCTAGACCTTTTTTTATCTTTCCAAGAAAATCAGATATGTTCAACCATTCAACTCCTCCGTAGTATAATAAATCACCAGGAGATAAATCTATAGACTATACAAACAATTTAAATAGATAGCAAAATCGAATATAAAATTATGCGTTTTAATGTTTAATTTATAATTACTTACTTGTTTACAAGATTTTTGATGTTGTCTAAATAAGTGATCGAAAATTGCTCCATATTCTTCGTGTATCCTTTGCATTTCGTTAATATGTTCAGCAACATTTTCCATTCCTTTAAGCGCCTCTGAAATAAACAAATTAGAATTAGTGTTAAGATCCTATACATTCATTAATAAGTATATTTCTAGTAACATTTGTTAACATACCAACGAGATGCAGGTGTTGATCTGAGTGAGGGTCAGTGAGATTTCTTAATTGTTGTAGCAATAAAGGATATTTTAATATTCTTTGTATAGGTTTAATTAAGTAAGATTCTAAAGAACAAGAATGTTGCTGTCGAGGATTTCTCGAGCATAAAAATTCCTGCAAAGCTTGATTACCTTCATCTAGAAACATAGAATTATTATTATAATTGGAATAATATTTTGTCATCAACTTATTTGTTACTGATTCTTACTAGGATTAAGTATTTTTTGAGCTTTTGAGTGACTTGCACAAAATGAACTGTACAATTTGAAATGATTGACATAATATAAAAAGGCGCTACCAATTGAGAAAAGTATATTCTGTAATATTTAAATTATTATTATTATTATTATTATTATATATTATGAATATGAAACAATACATTTGTATGTGTAATTTTCACTATTCGTTTATTCTAACCTTAAATTGTTCGGGCTGATCAAATTTATGGAAGTTAGGTTCTTGATGTAAAGCTTCTTCTAAATTTTGCAAAAATTGATGCTGGAATTGAACAATTTCTTGTATATTTCCAAATAAAACTGCGATTTCTGCCCCAGTTAAAAATGTTTCTTGCTTAAGTGGTTCTAAATAATTCTCTAATAGATTGTTCAAGTGCTGTAAATTAACATAATTTTATGAGAAATGTATTATTAAAAAATTATGAATAAAAGGTACAATTTAGGGAGCAAGAAACGAGTTAGATCTTAGATTGGATGTCAAAATTGTCAACTAATTTCTGACTTGAAGTATCTTAAAATAAATAATGATTATAATGTACGATGATCAAATTAAATTTAGGATAGTCACTGTTAATAATGAATAATATCAACTCTTTATTTTATTTCCTATGATTAGTTTAACACATACGATTTGAATAATAAAATACAAAAGGAGATGCAGAAAAATAATTAAATTTAAAAGAAACATATTTCAACATGTATATTACAAATATTGTAATACCTAATTTTACAATGATAATAATAATCAGCAGAAATATACTAATTTAAGTAGACGCAAAACTGGTAGTTATTCTTAAAAAAAAGATGGAAAAATTAAACGAAAAAAAGAATGAAAACCGCATCCATAAATAATTGTAATGCAATTATTATTAAAATATGATCGAATGTATTTAATAAGTTTGTAAATGAATATAATAGCCAATGTGATATCAATTCGATACAAAACTAAATTGGTAAATCCATCTTAAAGTTGATTGCCGATCTTATTTCTTATATAATATATAATATTATATCTATCACATCTTATTTCTCATGCTTTTCAATATTATTATTGAGTAAATTAATAATACAAACATATGCAGAAATAGTTATTTTAATTTTATGCTTCATATATAATATTGTAATACTAATATCAAATATTTGAATTATAACAAGAAGTTACTTTGTGCAATTTTTTTTTTTTTGAGAATTAAGTTAAATTAAAAAATATTGGTAATTAGTGTCACTAAAACAACCATGACCTGTATAGGACTTTTAAGTTACCATATATATGTATATACGTATATATATATATATATATATACATTTTTTTCATCTGCTACACTTTTAAATGTTAAATGTTAAATTCGAACTTTTCAAACAGCGTCGTGTAAAATCTCATTTCCAACCCAATGTAAATATGGATATACAAGAAAAATAATATGAATAAACGTGTTCAATAAAGACAATAAGTAAGATGCGAGGACCGGGACAGGTAGAAAAAGGCAGTGGTGACCATGCAGATCCTGCATTGATCGTATAATTTAAAGAAGAACAGTAAAATATACCTTGATATACGATTTTTCAGTATCTACAAGTTCAGAAATAACTTTCCTAAGCTTTTCAGCATCCGTCAACTGGCGACCTATGGTCAATGGAGTATTTTGTACAGCAGACACTACGGTAGGACTAGTCCTTCTCGCCGGCTCTGGAGATCTACAGAATCCAGTCACTTCACCAGCACTCTATAAAAAAAATTTATTTAATTGAAAACAATATCTGTAAAATAATATAAATAAAGTAAACTCATACCTTTATTAAGTTTTCTATTTCAAAAGAATTACCCCTGGAAGCGTGTTTTAAATCTTGTGTCATGTTATTAGTTTCCAATTCATAAAGACCTTCTCTATCTAATGAATTCAAAAATAATACATTATAATTCAATGCAAAATATTTTTCGTTCAATCAACTTACTCCACCCTGGAGCGGGTACGATTAATCCAGATATCATTTCTTCTGAAATGACTGGTGGATCTGTTGGTGGCGGTGGACACACCAACGATTGAATTATATCATCAGTGGTTTTTGATATAATTCTTGAGCCAGAAGGTAATTGAGGAGGTTCTGTTCTAGATGATCGCATCATCATACTTAAAGAAAGTTCTTCTTGGAGGGCTGATTCCAAGTACATCATATCTAAATCGCTTACTATGGCACTGTTGATAACCATAATTTCATCGCCTTTTATTAATCCTATAACAAAGCAATTGTAAATTTAAAATGATAAAATAACTATACATTATTTAAATTATATGCCATAGTACTTGATAACATTACACTTATTTGTTACTCGTTATTACCATTTTGTATAGCGATTCCTTTGTCTTCAACTCTACTAACATAACAACAAAGTTCGTCTTGTCTTTCAGCGTTTTCAATCAACTCTGCTTCTACTGAAAAACCCCACATATGGTCTAATGTATTTCTTTCAAGTTCTACTTGATAAAGAATTTTAGCCCGAACTTCAACAACCTCATGCGTGTGTAACTGCATAAAAATATTCATTTATTAAGCAAAATACCATTGATCAATTAAAATTGTATTTAACATAAGTAGAGGACGTACGTAAGTTTCAATACTATCTGTTCGATGAGGGACAAAGTAATTATGATCTTCCATGTCTCGCCTCTTTTTTACCCTGACAAAGTGTTCCATGGGATTAAGTCCTTTTCTCGAACAAGATAATGCAAGATACTCATCGACTGTCATACCTTCTCGTAGATAAATTTGAACAGACTAAAAAATACATTTGTATTAGGTCATAATATTAAAAGACACTCGCTACGATTCACAGTATTTTAATTAATAGAACATTTAGATTTCTTATTTATTGTTATCCTTTACGAGCTGGGCTCTTATGAATTTTTGTAATTAATTTGATAAATAATATGTTTATTATTTAATAGTTAAAGTAATAATGGCAAAAATAAATGTAAATATTTACGGTTCGAGTTATTATTATTATGATTTTAATTAATAATATTTTGTTACAATTTATTTTTAAATTAATTTGTAAGTTGAAAGAAGTTATAACCATCTATTAATAAAAGTTAAATTAAGAATATTATATAGATTAAAAAAAAAAACTTCTAAGAAAATTCAATTTTTAATGAAAAAAACTGCCTATATATGTATAAAGTGTGTCAACATTACAAATTGTGAGGCTTTATGTAAAATAATTATAAGTTATACAGTTATCGAGAACTTAAAAAAAAGAAGGAGTAAAATATAAAAAATTGAATATTTTTCAAAGGTGAAGAGAAGTTTAACTTTCAAACAAGCCAGGTTCATGATAATCATATGAATATTAATATAAGGTAATACCTATTTGTTTTATTTCAAAAAGATGTGAATAACACATTTTGCATACATACTTGGTTATCAGGCAGAGATACTTTTACAGTTTTTTCCGGATCGTCTCTTGATGTTGACGATTGCAATGATCTTCTACCTGAGCTACTATTTGAACGAGACAAAATTGGAGCTTTTCTTTTTGTTGCACCACGTCCAGCCAAAAGATTGTTGAGCAATGATGGAGAACGAGCGCATATAAATGCATGAAGTGAAGATACGGTAAATACACCTAATTTGTTCAATGTAATTTTTGTAGCTCTTGACACTCGTGTTAAGAGAATCTGAAATTTCGTATATTATTACAGTGTAAGACATTATTCGGCTGGTAGGTACGTATATGTCAGTATAATTTATCAAACTATATAATTTATATTTCTACAAAGAATTTATGATGATTGAATAATACCTTTGGATTCGGAAGTTCTCCATTTTGTAAACTAGCCATATAGCACTTAAGCCGAAATTGTTCACAATGTAATCTCTCCAAATTTTCTTCCCAAGCCAAAATTTGTTTTTTTATTTGTTCTTTAGTATCTGGATCCGTGAGCATCTCTACTTGTACCTCAGCCATGTGTTTAAGTTTTTGATCCTGCACAAACATAGTACTTATGTTTCAATATTTATTGACCGTAAAACAATTACAAATATAAAATCTCAAGTACATTTTCATTTTGATAATTTTTTTTTTATTAAATGCGTCTATTTTAATGATAAAACATTTTTAAGAATATATTCCGATGTGTATATGTACAATTAAAAAATATATTTATAAATATCTAAATTTTTCGAAAAAAAAAACTTGGTGTTACTCTAGGTATTATTATTTATACGGTAAATATACATTTTATATAAATGTATGAAAATACTGAGTGAATATTAATTTAATCAAATGTCATTTAAAAATAACGAGAATAATGTATCCATTTTATTTAAAATAATGTATTATTTAATCAAACTTCGTAAATAACTGCTAATTATATGAGAAATTGTAAATGAAATAGTACATCGGCGTATAAGGTATAAATACAAAAAGATACAATTAAAAATAATTCAGCAATAGCAGCTAATAATGATCAATATATTGATGAAACTAGATGTTGGTTCAATGTAAATACTGTTTTGGTTCACATGTTTAATGGCATAATTAAAAGGTTCAAATGTCAGTGATTATATTATATCACGCTATTGAGATTAACGAATACTATATATTTTTTAATTTGCAATTAAGTGCGTAAAATGCTTTTATATTTATTATTATTATTATGTAGGTATTTTATATTAATGCATATAAAATGTATGCTATACAAGAAACAAATAAAACAAATTAAATATATTATATTATTGTTACAACGCAAGCAATATGATATTGTTTTCGTTTATGTAACAAAGCCTATTTTGGAACTTAAAAATTGAACATTTTTTAAAATTAAATGAAAATGGTAAATAATACAAACCGCTTCCACTTGTTTTTCGATTCTGTAAATTTCTTCCTGTAATAAATGAAGTGTTCCTATTTTTCCTCTATGTCTAGCAAACGCGGCTCCACATGCTGAATGTATACTGTTCACCCAATTTTCTAGTTCTACTTGACAAGGAGCCTGAAAATAATACAATCGTTCTAATATAAATACAATTTTTTATTTTATGTAAAATATTTTGTGAGCTGATTATTCATGTATTCATTTATTTAAATCTGTTTAAATAATCTATATACTTTCATAATTTGTATTCGTGATTTTCAAAATTTGTGAAATTAAACATCTATGTTGATATGATAAATTTCAATAATTAATATAAAATATTTGCCGTTGTTATATTTTAAGTAAAAAGCATAGTTCAAGTGTGCTAATAGTGTATAAGCCTATTATCTAGGTCAACCTCGATGAACAAATTCTAATCACATCTATTGGTCTTGTGCAATAATTATGATTAAAAAAAAAACTTTGTATCTAATTTAAAACAAACATAGAAGATCAGATTAACTAACCAACTGAGTTTCTAAACTTTTGATTACATCGAACAACTATTTTATACTTCCAGAAAATAAATACTTTTTCTTCCTGCTAACATTTATAACATAATATTTACCAAAATATAAATCAATAAATATTTGGTAATTCTTTATTATGAAAATACAAATGGTAATGATAATAAAATACCTGAAATAAATAAGCATCTCCGAAAGCTGTACTCAAACAAAAAATATAATCTCTCTTTGGGTGCTCAGGGATAGGTTGCATGATCGCTCCGTCAACGATGATAAGGTGCTTCGGTGCTGCTTCTACACTGCGGCCTTCTCTAGAATCGCATGGATAGAAGAGTAACGTTGTACCCTTTAGACACACCCAATATCCTTTCCAACCCCTTTTTCTAGCAAGCTCAATTTGGTGCTTTTTGCGTAGAAGCCATTTTTTTACACTCAAAAACCTAAAACATAAATTTATCCACATTAATAAATTGCATAGTACTTGAACTATGTACTATAATTGTTATAAACCATTAAAGGGGAAATGACCATCGTAGGTTAATTTAGTTTTACCAGAAACGTCCAAAAATAAAGGTTGTAAGACCTGTGATGGCCAAAAGGAATATTTGTTTCTTAAGTTAGTTCGTGTGGCGTATAAAAGACATTTCCATAAATAAAAGGAAAGGTACGACGAATTAGTGAGTTTGTCGCACACGAAATGTCATCACTGTTGTCTAATTTTGTCAAGCATCTTTTCAACCATACGGTTGAGAGTGAAAATGTATTGGCTCTATTATGGCCAGGAATGAAACGTAGGAATATCACTATAAACCTGAGTCAAAAAAAAAAAAAAAAGAAACAACCATTATAGTGGCGTTAACGAAAAATATGGTATCTATCTTGAGGGAATACAAGGAGGTTCAACTGGTCGATTTTATGCCTAAAAGTATTACTTTTGACGCTGAGGCATATGGCAAGATCCTAAAGGAGTTGAAAAATAAGATTTAAACAAACGCAGGGGGGTGTTGACACATAGTATGTCACTTCTTCGTGACAACGCCAGACCCCATACCACCTTCTTCACACTGGACCTGCTCACCTCATTAGGATGATATATTGTGATCCACCCACCTATCTTCAAATTTGGCACCATCTGAATTTCATCTTTTCACCAAATTAAAAGAGTTTTTGACAGGAAAGCATTTTTCAAATAACGAGAAGGTCAAACAGATGATGGAAAAGTGACTTAGGGAGGTAGATCAAGAAGTTTATAACACATTGATACAGGTATACAGAAGCTGGTAACCAGGTTTAAAAAATGCATAGACCTTGATTGTGATTATATTGGAAAATAAATAATATATTTTGTACGTCTCTAGAAAATCCCATTAAAAAATAAGTATTTTTAAAATTTGTAAATATGTCGCAACCTTACTTCCTGGACGTCCCTCGTAAAAACTACATTTTATATTTTAACTAATACATTTTTAGATAGAGTCTAAAAAATCATATCAAGTGTACTTTGTAGTTGTTTTTAAGTGGAAAAAATCTTCATACTTCCTGTTAATAGTTACATATACAATAGCCTTTTTTTATTTACATTATTTTTTATTCATTGTAAAAGTTTATTGTATTTTATTTCTTTATAAAATGCCTCAACATATAGTGACCGCGTTAACAGAACAAAGGTAAATGAGTGGCTTTCATCGAGTGAAGACCACTTAACACTAAACCGATTTTTTCACCAAGTGTCAAGATATCCACCATTTAAATATAACAAACAATATTTTAGAAGTGGAGTTGTACAACATTTTAAAACACAGTTTCCGTTGAAATACCTTAAAAATAAGCTAACAGTTAACAAATACTCGTAAACTTTTAAATATAAATATGATATGTATTGTAAAACACAATTAATAAAACTGTTTTATGAATATTTTAGATTTTAATTGGTTTGTTTTTTCAAAGTGAATTCTTATAAATTTAGAAGCCTGGTCATCAATATATACTTTGAATATAATATAATTCAATACCCAATTAATATTTAATACTATAAATAAATAAATATACATTATACTTGAAAATATTTCAGAATAAATAGTTAGGATGACTAAAATAGTTAAATTACTAAATATTCATCAAATTATTTTTATCGTTGAGTATTAATCTTTAATAACTCTTTCCCTCCGTTTTTTCATTAAATATAAAATAAAAGGGTCGTTATTTTATTATTTATTTCAAATGTGATAAAAATAAAATTTGTTTTCGTTCTTAAATTTCAATAATAAGTGAAAACACAAGAAAGAAAATAAGCAGGAATACCGTATTAAATAATTAATTATTATCGTTTTAAGAAATTGAACAATGTTTTATTGTTGTGCCTCCATCCTCAGTTTTACAACAAGTGCAAATATAAAACTCATAAGATAGGTACGACAAATTTTAAGAGGCTTTATATTCCAATAAGAATTTGTTCGACATTTCTACCAACTAATAAAAAAGAAACTGAAAGTGTCGACATTTGAAATACATAAAATTGCATGGCGGTGCAGCTTTAATATCGTCAAGGTAAATAATTTGTTATGCACAATTTCTATTGCAATAGTACCTACCATAGTAAATGATTCCTCATCCTCGAAAAAAAAATATTCATATTTATGTATTACATATATTTTCATACAGAGAGAGAGAGAGAGAGAGAGAGAGAGAGAGAGAGAAATATTGAAACATGCTATATATTTTACACAAGACCACTTCACTGATTTTGATAGCCAATATCATATGAAATAAATCGGAAGTGAACCTCCTGAAATAGACATAATATATAGGTGTATAATGTCACAATATATTGAATTTTTCCGTTTTTGACAGAAATATGTGCGATTTTATCTAATAAAACTAATGGATAGGTACTATGAATGTATTATACAATTTCCCATAACATATTGGTGTATAGGTGTAAAGAACTCATACTTTGACACATTTTTTATGGTTGTGGTAGCATTTACAAAATCAAACAATATTAAAAGATACTCATAGAATTGTCATTTTTTTTATTATTAAATTATAAAAAAAAGCGATAATTATATTAATATAGGTACGTAATATACGACATAGAGCTATGAAATAAAGTTTTGCTATACTAAAAAATATAAATCAAAGAAGGTTCTGATAAAAGTGAGAGCTTTATAACACTCGTGTCAGTTATATTAAAGATTCTAGGAAGGCATTCCATGAAATAAAAATGTACGTCGTGCCAAAGTGATTTAAAAGATGTACTGCGATAAAACAGTTTTTCTATATTGAAATTCATAAAAATACTACAATTCTATAAAAAGATGAGGTACGGCTATTAGTAGTAAGTTACGGAAATAATTTATATTTAAGCCATATTAGTCATATGTACGAAGCTATACCGACACCGGTAGTATTAATACTAAATATAATTAAATATTATGTAGGTAATATTGATAGGTTAACATTTTACTATCCAGAAAATTTTTTTATATGATGGGTTATAAATTGTAACACAAATAAAAAATATCAATAAGTTAGATCTAAAATAGGTGCAGGCGGTGCAGCAAAACAAGATTGCTTAAATTAAAATGCACAGTATATAATTCAATAATAATAATTACTACCTGTATGAAGTATTAAATAATATACACATTTTGTATGCATATAAGACATGACCAAATACCGAAAAAGAGGAGGAGAAAACATAGATTAGGTATATAACAATATTCATGGAAGATAATATGAAAAACAAAATATATGACTAGGGAATATGCAATTTTCACTTATACGAACTTATTGCCATGGCCGACTTTATACACGATCGACGCGCGCAATTTGAAAAATAGCACCCGAAAGGCACCAAAATAAGAATCTAATCAAACGGTGGCAAAGTTTAATTAAAAAAAAAAATGTAGACAAAAGAAAAGGTTTATTATTTATAAAAAAATGTGTTCATCTTAAAATAGTTGAAAAAAAATATATATATATAAATATGTGTATATATATATATATATATATATATATATATACACATATATATATTATCACAACATTTAAGTTCTACATTTTCATAACGTACAATAATATACAATTTCATAATTCTCACTCTTTGACTTTATATTAATTTAAGTATTTTATTATACTAATTGCTTTTGTTTGACACACATGAAATGGCTACGCCTCTCACGTAAAGTTAATCATAGCACAAAACAGTGAAATTTTGTTAAAATATTACTACTGAAAATTTGAACTACTCAAACCTGGTAAAAATATATTTGTGGACATAAAGCAATAAAACTGAACTTTTATGTGCTTTTATTTTTTTTTAATTAATACCTCCATAACAAGGTATTTTACGGGAGTATATTTTAAGATAATTATTTGTTATTTTGCGACGATTAATTGTTTATGAAACTAGACAAGGTAATAGAACTGCTACCTACAGTTCTAAAGAAAACTCGAATGAGCTTGCGATGTATGAAGGCTTAATGGAGAATAAGACATGTTCTAGAAAGGAAACTCAAAGGGAAAATGCTACTGAGTAAAGCAAAAAAAGGTGGTTACATTATAAATAAATAAAAGATCTAATGAAAATGGCCATTTGGAATACAAGACAGGAAAGTAACAACTCAAAATAAGGATAGCTGGAAACAGGCACATGTTCGATAATGCTTTTTAATGGCTTTTAAAGTCAAAATAATAGTTGATGGCAAGAATTTATTTTACAAGTGTGCCACAATTTAAACAATTAAAATAATAATGTTTGACGGGTAAATACATTGGGAACCAGACATAAAATATAATAAAGTACCTATTAAGTTTAGTATTATATTTTTGAACATCATTATAAAACGAATAATTGTATTTTTAATAAGTAGTATTTGTGAAAGTAGTTTAAGTCAATAAAAAAAACTATTCAAAATCAATATTAGCGTTTTACATTATTTCCTTAAAATGTTTGATGGCAAAACGTTAAGTATATTTTTGTACTTTAACCAAGTGATTTCATACTAGCTTACCTACACCTCTGATTTATTCTAGAAGTTGTAACGATGTTTTTGTAAAAGCAAAATACGTTCTTTCAAAATATTTTTTACTTTAAATTTTTTAAGAGCTTATACATGCTCTCGCGTCATTGGTTTCAAAGTTTTACAGTGCAGTTTATATGGTTTTTGTTTACGTATAGAACGTAAATGTCTGTTCACCATGAATCATATTTGAAACATGAATAAGTTTCTACTAATTTATTTTATACTTGCCATTATATATTATTATTGAAATTAACTATCAAATATGTATTTCGGTCTATAATTAATGAATAAATACTGGTATAGGTATACAGTTTGAATAGGACACTTTCACAGCATGTAATCGTAGTCTTTTGTATCCAGAAATAATGCCACGGTACACCTACTGTCCAGCGTATAATTTGTACAAAAAACTTTCGATACAAACGTCATCACTTCCCGTGTTGTGTTAAATGTAGCAATGATTACGATTCCAAATAATGTACTGAATCTTTCACGGATCCCGCAAAATGTTTTTTATTATCTGTACGTCATACCGTCTCGTATAAAGAACGTCCCAATCGTAAAAAAATGTATGTTATCTACAAGAAAACTAAAATGACCCAACTGCAGTTTGACGTCAGACTTTTGTTAGAAACTGAAGAGAAATATAAGAGCCACAACGAAGAATTAAATTCCTAACTATCATATATCACTATCGCCACAACTTGCACTCACTCCACCACCATCGATTATATATAATTCATTGAAGATTTGATCTATTACCCATTTTTAAATTTTTTAATTGCGTCAAACCTACTAACAAAGTTCTACTAAGATGAATTATAATATCAATTAATTTAAGAGTTTTGTACATGAATTTAAAACTCTTATACGTCATTTTTTTTTTCAATTTTCTTACATATACTCGTATGCTAATTGTAATTAATAATTATTTTATTAAAATTATACATTTTATGAGACTAACTAGACTTGAATTTTTTTTCTTGCTGTTATTAATTTATCAATACATCAGGTTCTTTTATTCTTCTGAGATTTGTTTTATCTAAAAACTATTAAACAATTATTTTACAATTATCACATGATACATTTTTCTATTTATTATGTATTTTTCATTTTAGTTAAAGTGTATTTTACATTAAATCAGACATTGTAATTAAGGATAATCTTTGACCTTTGCTGAAAAAAACCTCATGAGATTTAAGTCATTAATCCAATATTTTGAACATATATCTACGTAATCAATATTACTGCAAAACTTTAACACTATACATTTGGTAGTTTTCCAAATGAAAAAAAGGGAAAAAATGTACCTAATACTTAAAGCGTCCGTTAGCGCTGAGACTGGCGTCTTATCCGTTATTTATGAACGACGGTACTAAAACGGTTTTATTGCTCTGACCCCGTTCCATCTCATGGACTTATTCCTCTTTTTTCCGAATAGTTTCTACTTTACTAAACCAAAAACTTAACTAGACGTGTCTCTTCCTATTTTCACGATGTGAAAATGTAATCATGTAAAAGCAAATGAATTGAGTTCAAAAACTGTAATTTTGGATTTAGAATATATTAGTGAAAAAATAATTAATCATTTTTTGTATATGTCTCCCAAGATGGATTTAAATTTACAATTAATAACTGTGCATAAGATAATTTTCAATAATTCTCAAAAAATGAAAATATACATGGAAATGAATTAAACATTATCAAAATAATAATAATCATGAGAAAAAGTACTTTTTTATAATTTATCTTTCCCAATACCACTTTATAATATAATAATTTTATCTATATAATGCGTTTCGTTGATGTATTATAACCTAACCATATTAATTCTTAGTTTGTAATTTTATGTTTTATTCATAAAGTTTTATAGTAATATTCTGTTTTTTTTCTTTTTACGCTGCTTTTGTTATATTTTTGATGTATTGTGCAAACTTTTATGAAATAATTAATAAAAAATTTAGTTGACAATTTATAATACTAAATCAATTTATATCTCATACACTTTGTGACAAAAAATATCATATTTTCAACAAAGAAAAAAAACCATATACCATGAATTATGAATACAAGTAGAGCTGAAATAACTGATATATTATTTGAACATTTTTGTAAATAATAATAATCATGATTTATAAAATAATTTAAATCGTCAAAAAGTGTATAATTGTATGGTCATTGTTTATTATAAATTAATCAATTTAAAATATACGAGTTATATTATACGAAAAGTATTGTAAATGATAAATATGAATTAACAATAGTTCGTAGTCATTTTAATCTATAATTCATAAAAAACATAAAATTATGAATTAATAAAACAAAAAATGGTATAGGTTTATTTATCTACACTATAAAATTCGTATTATTATTCATTCTGTTTTAACAAGATAAAAATGTAAATTATTTTAATCTATTTATGTTCTGTCCAACTCTTGTTTAAATTAACAATTCAAAATAGAATATTTAAATGTTAATCCACGTATTTCATTATAATAATACAACTAAATACATTAAAAATATTAATTCTATTCTTGTCCTTTGAGGTATAATCTAATACCCAGACACCCAGTTAATATTATTGTTCACAGCAACATCGAAGAACTAGCAGATTCATTTAAATGTTTCATTTTACTTAATAAGTATACTTAATCCATATACTTTATTATTTAGTACAATAAGTTTTGTGTGATAAATGATACATTCAGACGTGGACAGTGGACACTAGTAGAATGAATAAGGGTGGATAAAAATACCATTAACGAGAAGAACAATTTTATTCAATGGACTGTATGATTTAAGAAAAATAAGTTGATGCTACAAATATTGAATACATGTATCTTATGTAGATAAATCTTTAAACGTAAATATTGTTTTAATAAAATAATAAAAACACATTTTTTTCCTGTTCAATCTATGGTACATAATTTAAACTACAAAAGCTTTTATAAATATATGTATGTTATAACTTATTATTGCCATATTTGTATTGTAACCGCCAGCCAACATAGGTGAAAGACGCTTGTGATATTCGTGAATTAAATAAGTAAATGCAATCATCGTTATCATTCTTTGAAGATATTAAGGTACGATAAATACTTTGAGATCATATATCATAAATGAAATGTAGTATGGTTATACTATACATTTTTTTTTTTTTTTTTATCGAGGAAGGGAACAAGAGTAATTTCCTACTTTTCCCTTCGTGTATCCCTAACTGAGACAAAAATTTATAATTATGTCTTAATTAATCATGTGATCAAAAGATTGAAAAAATCCGATGTAAGGATTAACGATTCATTTGTTTTATCATTTCATAAAATGTAAAACTTGTCAATTTAAGAATTGAAAATTTCCTGCATGTTAGTATGTACACATGTGCAGGTATTTTTATATTTGCATTTTTGAACACATTTATTTAGAAAATTTTTATTTAAAAGACCTTTGAATTTTAAAATACTAAAAAAAATGATAATTTTAATTATTCTATAATTACTTCAAAAATTAATATTCCTGATAATGTGAAAACTGTATTAATAATTTATCATAAAACTGTACGTTTTTTAAAAACATTAAATTAGAAATAACATAGTCCACTGAACTCAGTTCATAATTGTTCTGATACCATAATTTATTATTGCTTTCAAATTTAAAATTATATCTATACATTATGTCATAAGCCAGATGATCTAATCGTAAAAATGATCAACTCAAAGTGTTATACACCCATTGACGATAAAAGACAAACTTTCATCACCATTATCTCATCGATTTTTTACCAATACCAATTTTTATAATGAGACTCCTAAATTATTATTTATTACACAACGTTCATAACTTAAGTATTCGTTTTAAAGGTATTACACACAAGTTATTAGTAATTAACTATAATAAATAGGTGGTATTTATATGAAAGTGCGTAGTGTTCAGTGTTTTTAAAATTAATAATGTATAAGTAATACTAATAATAACGAGCATGTTTTTATTAAGTATTAACAGATAAGTCAAATAATTTAATACTTCAAATTGCTGTATACATTTTTGTCATAATTCAACTGAATATATTGTTGAATATGGAGCATTTGTTTAAAATGACGGATACTACTAATTACACCAATATGTGTTGGTACACCCAAAGTACAAATATGTTTTTTGAATTACATATTGTTTCGTAAAATTACTCGTTTGGTACTAAAAACAAAAACTCGTAAATACCATAAATTTTGCTAATACAGTTTCTATTTTCGGCAATACATCATAGTTTAATTAACAAATAACAATGTACATAATGAATACATTCCCTGTCCCGGTCATCAGACTAGATTGTAGTTGGTTAGCAGCTCTACTCTAAAATTAGTAGATCGAACGAGCACATTATTTATGCACGGTCACTCGTATTAACCTTTGAACAATTTAAATTTCAATTGGATGTGAAATTATGGATATAAAATAATACATGTGGCGTAAACAATATAAATTAATATAATACGAGTTTTGAATTAACAGAAAAAAATTAATTGGCTCAGTTGAAAAAGAATTTTTCGGTATTTTTAGAAAATAGCATACGTTTTAATAAAACCTAAACTGGAAAATAAAATCAATAAAATATTTTTTAGTAAATCATAAATTTTATTTTACTTGTTATGTGTACACTTTTACGTGAAACACGGTAGAGGCAAACCGTCAAACTAAATATATGACCGTAGCCTAATATAAATTTCTTCGTATAAAATATTGATAAACTAGAAAAACCTTAATATCTGTACGTACACATTTTTTATGTATTACACCGCCGGGACTTGATAAACATCTGGTTAATGTTTACTTATATGAGATTTTCATTGAAGAAAAAAATATATAAAGATATGAGTTGGGTATATAAAACTATATTTACTTACCCTGCTTTTCTGACAGCTCCTGTGCAATTAAATGAGGCGGCTGCAGTCCCTGTTTGTTTACCCCGGTATGGTGAATTTTGAGTACTCTCTGCGTCATCTTCATCACTAATAGCAGTTGTCAAAGACATACGATCGTCGTCCGATATCTGTCAAAAGCAATTATTATTATGTACAAACGTTCAATGGATAGCAAACAATGAATTATTCGTAGCTTTAATTAAAAAATATTAACAGGTAATTTTTTTATTTTAAAGATCTATGATTAAATATTATCATAATCTGAATAATGCACAGTTAATTAACTGTGATCGACCTTGTTTTACGTCATATTAAATCTAAATAGATTTTTCTCTGCACAATCAATCTTAATGTTCGTAATCAATTTATTAAAAAAAAAAAATATATACATATATATATATATATATATATATATATATATATATATATATATATATATATATACAATAATACATCAATTATTAATTTAATCTGAAAAATAAAAATTACTCTACTTATTTTAAAATTTAAAAATAAATGTTTGGGTAAGTAGTAACTTACTTTTTCTAAATACGAGGAAAAAAATAGAACGAATAGAACATTAAATTAAATTAAATTTGTTTTAACAGAAGGTTTAATATTTCGTGGTATTTAGGTAGGTACATATATTTTTTAATTATTTGATTATGTAAAATTATTATAGTCCTCGAGGAAATTATGCAATGCAATTATTTTTTAGAACAATAACACTCAGACTCATTTATAAGACACGTATAACGTTTCCGATATTTTTATTTATGTAAGATAAAATAAAAAAATACTCAATGCATAACCCTTCTTTAACTTTCGAACATTTTTTGAACATCACGGGATAATTATAATAAATTTTTTTAAATTATGTTAGCAGTTAATAATTATTTTACTTTTACGTATGGTTAATAATATCACCCATCATGATCATGCATTATTACAATAATATAAAAGAAAAAAAATTTAAATTAACTGAAAACAAGTATACACTTAATCTTCTTCAAATCTTGATTATCAAAAAATATTTTTAAGGCGATTTTACTTTGTTGGGACTGTTTTTAAAAACAACGACTATAATTGAGGCACAGAAAATTAAACAAATATTACAATTTATTAAAATTACAAATTACAATTTCAGGAATGTACTGAGCATGATGTCTTACATTAACCTAAATTATTTTTTTAACAAGATTAAATATCTATAATATGTATATAATTGAATATTGGATTATAACTATCAGATCGAAACAAACTCTAATTGTTAAGATTTATATTAATTAATAAGTTGAATACAGGTTATTTTTCAATTTATTTACTAACAATCTGTTAAGTAGTATTCACTTCAAACTACTGAGGTATTTTTTTTTACAACAAACTATATATCTAGATTTAAAAACAAAAATAAATAGTTGATTCGTAAACATAAAAACACTTTCTTATTATACTTATATTATGTAAATTGTATGAAACTATTAATTTTAAATAAAAAATGATTTAAGATTTCTTTCATAAACAATACCACTGGGGTTTTTTTCGGTACTTATATAATATATTGTAAAAAAAAAAAAAAAAAAAACGATAAAAATTATTTTATTATAATACTGCTTTTAAACGATTACTTTTTCCTTTTACTCCTCTCAAAATATTATTTAATGGATTTCGGGCTTTATAAACCGTTATTTATTACAGAATTATACCAGAAATTATACGCATGGATTTAATGCAGCTATACAGACACACAAATGCAATATACGTACCACGCACTTATAATGTGTATATGGTAGTATGGCACACAGTGTTATGCAGCGTGTGGACAAAATACTCGAAAAGGGTTTTCAAGGATTATCGTTTCAACAGTTATAATATACAATATATATATATATATATATATATATATATATATATATATATATATATATATATATATATATATATATATATATATTTATATAATATATTGTATACGTATTGTGCATATATTTGTTCCTATATTATACATATAATACATACCACACACGTATAATACAAACATTGCTTTAGGGTTTGTTTTTCAATATAGTTTAGTGATTTTTTTTCAATTACAATGTAAATTGTCGACAATGCACCGGATGTGACAAGGTAACTAGGATTTTCTCGTTTCCGTAGTTCCGTTTCACATCGGCCGACTAAAACAGTAGTATAATATTCATACGTGCAATTCAGATCGTCCGATTCCAACTCAAAATACCAATTTATGTTGTAGTAATTGTGTGTGTGTGTGTGTGTGTGTGTGTGTGTGTGTGTGTGTGTGTGTGTGTGTGTGTGTGTGTGTGTGTGTGCTTTAGAAAAGTGTGTAAACGTATTTTGAAAAACGACGTCTAACGAAATCACAATATATTCCTCCGCTATCGAATTGGAATTCATACGGCTGTGCGATACACGTAATATAAAAATTTAAAACAATCACATGTAATATTCGCTTTAGGCATGTACACACCACGAGTGTGTGGCTGGAAGAGAGGAAGGCATTGGTAAAACTCTGCTCCACCCTCAAGAATAAATGAATAAATAAAACCATTCGTTCGAAAAGCGACGAAAATATGTTCTCTGAAAATAAATAAAAGATGACATGCGCTCTGTGCACAGAACAAGGGCAGTAAACGTAAACGTGCTCAGAGCCTCAGAGTGTGTATGCATATTTGAAATTTACATTCGCACCTGCAGAATAGGTATTGTCGGTGTGTCGTCAGCGCGAAAATGCGATAGCTTTGTTTTACACATCATACAGAGGTACGTGTAACAATATATTATACATGGTATTTAAAATATATACGCGATTCACTGTTCGTTTTACGTTGCCGTCGTAATAATATTAACATAAATAAATAAATAAATACAAATGTTCGTTTTATTCCATCGTGTAGTAGATTTTGTTTCGAACACGATAACAGTCGTCCACCGGAAATAAACGAACAGATATTTCCACTAAATTTTACAGTCTTGTAAAATATTTGAATAAAAGTATTTGAATATTTTTTTAATATTCGAATTCTATTTTTAATTAAAAATATGTATTCATTTTATATAATATATAATACAATATTCAAATATGTATTGTGGTACATACTTTTTAAATTTTTATATTATATTTTAATGCTGTTTTCGAAAAATGAAATGTAATATTTGTCGTTAAGTGTAATAAAATGTAAATAAAATCACATCAATAAAGTTAATTTGTGTCCGTGTGAAATACAATAAAGAGTCTGTATTAATATTTAATATGGTACCTATGACTGTAATGGTTATTTTATTTAATCTACGAAAACCGCATATTAAGGGGGAGGGAAATTATTATTTTCCCAAGCATTCAAATCATTTTTCAAGTGTTCGCAAACATTACCGATGCATTTTTTTCGAGCATTCGAATAAACACGTATTTCGAATACGAAATAAAAAAGTGTTCTGTACAAGACTGGTGATTTGTAACTGACGAATACATTATTGTTATTCACACACTCATACACACACACACACACACACACACACACACACACACACAAACACACACACACACACACAAACACACACACACACACACACACACACACACACACACACACACACACACACACACACACACACACACAAACATAATTGTATCATCGTTCGCATACGCGCCCACGCACACAGACTGTGCACACTCGCGTCTACGGCGCCCGAGCGAGAAAAAAACCCCGCACGTCGTCGCCAGTACGGTGGTCGGTCGTCTTTGTCGCGAGCGCACGCGTCCATAAAATACGATAATTTATCATGACGACCGGTAAATCTACTGCCGCCGCCGCCACCGCCACGTGCACCCGGTGTGTTCATAATACCACCAAATTGAGTGTCCCAGCCTCCCTGCCGCGGAGATATTGTGTACCCGTTGCGACGTCTCCTGGGATACCTGACGGGCATGATCGAATCCCGCTGTATTTGTACAAGACTCTCCGGGGGCGCGGGCCGCGATCTCAAGCAAACGTTTTTTCGTAAAAAACCAAACGAATCGACATTTTATTTCGGTAGCCGTTTTCGTGGAGGCTTTTTCTTGGGAATTTAAAGATTTCTCAGGTTTTTTTCGTTCACAACAAAGTTAATATTAAAATCATCAAGTCGATAAGAACAAGAAGATTTTCTGACGGTCGAAACGTTCAGAAACGCAATGTCTTTCGTCGTGTTCTAAAACACTTATGTTCAGTAAAATCGTGTAGCCTTTATCCCTAGTGAGTCGAGTAAAACGAAAATAAAATAAAATTCTATTATTACTTTTTTCCTCCTTCTTATCTTTTTTTCTAACGCGGCAGATGTTTCTCGGTACGTACGGGATGTAATATCGCAAACGGGCGAACGATGTTGGCGCGGACACCCTGGACACGCGTACGTCCGCGCGGCAGCGGGCGCCTATAAATACAACACGCGTAGTGACATCGCCGCGTACACTTTCACGAGCCTCACTCGCCGCGCAGGTGAAAGACGGGGCGGCGGCGGTCGAGAGAGGCTGCACCGGCGAGGGAAAGGGTAAAGGTATATGGGGAGGGGGGGGAGGGAGCTCGTTAAACATTCAGCGAATCGTCGCGCGCGGCCGTGACGACACACCTTGAGAACCGTCACATCAATATCCGTCCGCGTCTCGGCGGCACTACTCCTGACGCGTGCACGCCGAACGCCCGGGACCGCGTTCGCGTCCCTAAGCCCCGTTCCCCTGCCCCGCCGTCCGCGGCGACCCCCGGCTGCCCCCCGGCCCGGGGCCGTGCCGCGCCGCGACATCGTTTTGTCACCTGATTATTCCCACGTTACCCGCCGCCGTCTCGTCGACGACCGTCGCCGGCGAACCGTGCGTCTCGAGAACAATAACAACCATATGATACTATTATGATACGTGTGAATTGGCGTGATACGCCGCGCGGGGACCTCGGCCCCGAAAGACGGGCGCACTGACAGACCGACAGCCGACAGGCGTTCGAGGCACGATGCGTCGTCGTCGTCGGTGTGCACCGTTCCCCCCTCCCTGCCGCCACGAGATCGTTGCTTGACGCCGCCAAAATATTTCGTGACGCGTTATTTGTAACGCGCCCGTCTGGAACGATGACGGACGCGCCTGGCGAACAACACACTCCCCCCCCCCCCCGGCGACCGATCGGGTTAGGACGCGGAGACGTCGCCGTCGTCATCGTCGTCGTTTTGAAATCCTATAACCAAAGGGAAACGGCTCGGTGCGAGTACGCGGGCAGGAGTGATATTATTGTTATTTCAGCGTCATGTTTACGTCATATTATAGCCATATAGGCAGTGTTGGGAATAGATATCTAATAAATTATCTAGATAAAGATAAAGATGATTATAAACATTTTTATCTAGATACAGATAAAGATAATTATAATAAATTTTATCTAGATAAAGATAAAAATTAGAACATTTTTATCTAAATAAATTTGAGATAATTTCATGTTTAATTTTGAAAATATTCCGGATCTACATCCTACAGGTATAATGTAAAAAAATAAAAATACATAATTTAAAACATTTAAAAATATAATATGTACTTTTTTAAATAAACTTCATAAAAGATGACAAATCATTCTCTGACTTAAAATTAAAATAATAATACATTTCTGCATTTTTTAACAAATTTTTGCGTATGGCTACTTCACTTTCATGAAAGGACATAGTATAATCTCCTTTCCTGGGCCTCCACACGAGTTTTTCTCAGTAATATTTTCGATTAATTTAAAAAAAAAAAAAAAATTAATAAAATAATATATTTTAAATTTCCTTTTTTTTCAGGCCATTTAAATAAATAACCTATCTAGATAGGTGCTCATAGATAACTAAAATTTTATCTAGATAAAGATAAATATAACTGAAAATAAATTTATCTAGGTAATATAAAAGATAAATAATTGTTATCTAGATAAATTTATCTAGATATTTCCCAACACTGCATAAGGGTAACCGAAACGTCGCGACCGCCGCCGAGGTTTAATACGGTACGCGCGGAGCAGGTTTAATACGGTATGGCGGGAGTAGTTGTGGGCACCGGAGCTTTTCTCTGCGATCCGAACAGTCGGTTACGCGGCTTTGAAACGCGGCCGGACGTCGAGTAGAGACGATCCGATTTCACGTAATATCACGCTTTCGAGTGCGCGAGTAAGTATCTTACGCACAGCATGAGGAACAGACGAGGAATCCGGGAAATCTGGCGAAAACGCTACTTGTAAAATACGTTCTAATGAAACCGACTTGTTTACGTCCCACGTACTAAATCCGTTCAACGCGATATGTCAGGCGTACGTACAGTATACGCTTGTGCGTCGACTTGAGCGTACGAAAATAACAATCTATTATTCTGTTGTGTAATTTTTTGAAACTCTTCGCTTTTGCACTCTATTTGGCCACAAATCAGTTGTGTGGTTCGACACGTATGATACGCGTCATTAATGACAAATAAAAGTTATAGTATGGGCGGAATTCAAAGACGAGAATCTCGAGATTCGACTCTTTCGCGGTGACTTTGTTACGAAACTTATTACACGAGCTGCGTTAAATACTGACCACTGAAAAATATAAATGGAATTTTAAATGTAAAAGTAAAAAATGTAAAATGTAAATGTAATGCTCACGCAATATGGGCCTAAAGTAAAATGTTTCACCCGGTACACATTTGCACGAGAACAATACGTACAAAAATATGAAGTGCGCAAAGTTTAGTGAATTGTTATGATTGGGTATTGAGTAGGTACTTACATTATTTCAATCAAATTTTCACCGGAGTGAGATATTAAAAATGTGAAAACAATCTTAAAACATAATTAGTTTGTTTGGTTTGTTCTTATTCCTGCAATTGTGAAGAATCAATTAAACGTTGTTATTTAATTTCATTTAAAATTAAAAAAACCGATTAAAAGTGTTCAGATTTAATTATATTAAAGTATTAAATCTGTAATTCCAAAATTATTTTAATCGAAATAAATATTAACCAATGCATTCACTATTTTGTAATTATTTGTCAAAATTTTTTCTTATCAATCACCAACTCTAACACTGAAATTCTCCATAAAAACTATTAGTGATATTATTTCACAACAAAATTAGAACAATGTTTGAGTGATGTCATTTTAAGTCTTCAGAAATTTAAAAATGAATAAAATAATAGCAAACGATTTTATCGAATCCAACAGTTTCAAAATTAAATTAATGGTTAATTTTAGAGGTTTTTGTTATTTTTTGGAAGTAAGCAAGTAAGTTCCAAAAAATACAATGTGTAAAAAGTATCATTGCGCGTCGTGTAAAATTCAAAATCCTTCTAGATAAATGATTCTGATTACAAAACTAGAGTTTCTAATAATAAAGTAAATGTTTACATCCACTCAAAACCTAACTATAAATTAAAATATTTTTTATTTTATTTTAAAAAACAAGGTATTTATAATATACGTAATAACCTAACGAGACAGAAGGTAAGAATATTTTAATATACATTATCATTATTAGAGATATTTTTGTTAATTATTTTATTTGTCTTATTGTTTTTACTTTTAATGTGAATTAATTTCAACAATAGAATCAATGAGCGTATTGGATATTCTATAGATGTACAAAAGAAATATACCCTATAATATGTTTTAAATAAAAGCTATAAAAACTTCAGAAAAAGTTAAATTGTTTAACAGGAATAACAATAAAATTAGAGGTGCATTAAACCGAAAAGAAAACAACAATACTATTCGTTAAATTAGTATAATAAATTATGAAATAATTAAATAATGAGTGGATTTATTTCTCTTTCACGAATTTTTAGTTTAAAGGTTGATAAATATTTAAAAAGTTAATTCGAATTGAAAGTATATTGCTTTCGTTTGTATACCCATTCCAATTGTTTTTAGCAATATAGTTTATTAAAATACCATCGTAAAATAGTTATTGTATATCATCTATAATTATAAATGTATACATAATATGTATTACACATATACATTAATGTGATTGCTACGTGTTCTACAGATGTTTACTTTAACAATAGGAATATTCTCGATGTATGGTAATATTAATATTTTAATAATGACATTTAATGACATTAATGCAGTTTTAACGTTTGAATATTATATTTTTATGTATAAATACAAAAAAGTGTTAAGGGTTGATAATTACTATGCCTCAGAACCAGGGCCTGATTTAGACATATGGTGGCCTTAAGCAAAATCAAAAATGTGGCCCCTTATCAACAGTAGCGTATATAGCCCCCCCCCCTCTCCACAAATGAGTTCTATAAAACTCCCAGATTCCAATAATGTGTAATAAACTATGCGTCGAAACTAACGTTAACAATAAAAATATAAATCAATTTTATAAGAAAAATTTTTTACTACAAAGTAGAAACATTTAACGAATAATAACTTTTGCAAATGAAAATATTAAATAATATACTGACCACTGAGTACTGACGAGTCACGAGTCACGGTTCCTATAATCGTATGATGAGTGTGTACTTATTTATTATGTAGGTACTCGTGATATTTTTTGTGACTGGTGGCCAGTGGCCACTGGCCATATATAACCAGTATGGCCGTATGGTGTTTCCAGTATGTATAAAAAATAGACTTATAGACTTTTATTTATTTTCATTTAAATTTTACGCTGATAAGGATTAAAAATTTTATTATTTTGAAATATTATGTTTCTTATACTTAGTTTATACGATGAAAGTAGTAATCTAAAAAAAAAAAAAAAAGAAGCTTCATAAAAATCCGAGGCCCTCTAATAGTGGAGGCCATAGGCAGTTGCTTATCCTGCCTAATGGTAAATATGGCCCTGCTCAGAACTATTTGAATGTTGAAATAATTCACGTGTAGTCATTTTTTTTGCACCAAGAAAAGAAATTTGATAAATGCATTTTTCATTACCAAATTTATAATATTTAATAGTCTTTGTATCTCAAACCATTTTAATAAGTCTTAAGAGTGAGAAGAGATCATTCTTCGTTAACATCAATAATATAATTATGTATAGAAATGTAAATGGTACTTAGATTGACTACTTTAATTATTAAGAACTTATATCAAATAATTCCGTTACTATATAGTATATTCTGTATTCGTATTTTATACCTGTATTATAGATTTATGTACATTTTTAATTATAATCCTTATTTACGATTGTAATATTATACTTATCTTAACGGTTTATTTGAGGATAAACAGTGATATTAATTAAGACACTTAACGTTTCATAAAGACATTAAACAGTTTAAACATTTATAAATTATTTATTTATCTCCAAATTATAGAGCTTTACGTCTCGTTTAAACAAGCTAAAGACAACCCATTTTCTTCGAGATTTATGAGATTTAGATGATATAATTATTTAAGTTCTTTCAATCCAAATTAGACGAACAGTGAACGCGTTATTTTTATAATTAATTGTTTTCGGGTGGATTTCAACATTTTAATTCATAGATTTCATTTTCCAAAACATATTATTTAAAAAACGCCAAGATTAACATTTTTTTTAACGTCGTGATTTAAAATGAGATTACACAAAAAATATTAATGTAGGATTTAATATTTCACGAAGCTTTATTAAAAATGTAGTTTTTCGCAATAGCGAATTTATTAAATCATTTATACAACACCGACTAATGAAATACTGTTTAATAAAAACACGTAACTGTTTGAAAAGGTAAATCGCGCACGCGAAGGAAAAACCGAAAAAAAATAGAAGTAAAAAAAAAATAAATAAATAAATACATAATAAAAAAGTACTTTAATCTCGGTGTTTCATTGTGATACCGTTAGCTAGGGTGAAAGGTTGTAATATTACAAATGTCCCTATTGTTTTAGTAGCGGCCACGTGAAGTATCCGACGGGGTGGAAAAGAAAAGGCTTTTCCATTAAACGTTTTTAATTTCCGGACAAAATGCCACATTAATTGCCTCCCTCGCTGCCAACGCTCCGTCACCGTGTGGTCCGCGATGACACGGTCGCCGTGTCCGTACTGCCAACTTTTAAAACAAGCGCGTATGCTAAAAACTTTGGCCATTAAAAATCGTCATGTCGCAATTTATATTCTGACAAACTGCTCGCAGTCAGCGGTGTAATTAGGATTTACTTTTTTTTTTGTTCTTGTTAGTTTTGGCGAGAGAACGACTTTGAAACAATAACACGCCATCTGGACGGACCACAATGACGTGCTTTTACCTTTTTCGAGGAAAAACAAAAAAATAAATAAAAATAAAAGCGTACGTTTACGGAGCTCCTTGTGAGCTCTCGCGTCGCGCGAGGACGTCAGGGGAGGTTCAAAAGGCACGACAAAAGCGAACGGTTATTTCCGTCGGATTGGTAGGCGTGTCGACGACGGAAACGAATCTCGTCGACGAATGTCTGGTAACAACAACGGTCTAACCGCAACACTACACGCGCGTCCGTCCTCGCACACAACCACCGACCCGTACCTGTACGCTCACGCGTTACCTTTTTGAGGAAAACCCTGTTGCACGTGCCGGCCGTCGTTTTGCAGTGCATGTGCCTGAACGGGGGGTCGCCCCTGTCCACGTCGCGCTCAAAGCTGATGGTGCGGCCGCCGCAAGCGAACGGCGCGGCCACCGTTGGCACCGCCATGGACCTCAGGTGGTGCGACGATCTCCTCCTCACGGTCTCGTTGTCGCTGACCGACCGGCGGTCGTCGTCGTCGTCTCCGCAGCCGCCGCCGCCGCAATAGCCGGTGCCGTCGTCGCAAAATCCGCTGCCGCCGCGAAACCCGGCGTAATAGCCGACGCTGTCGCTGCCGCTGTCGCTGTCGCTGTCGTCACTGTCGTCACTGTCACCGTCGCTGTAGTCGTCGTCGCCGTCGCGGTACCGGTCGCGTCCGGCGCTCAACGCGCAGCCGATGAACGTGAACAATTGCTGCACGTGCCTGTCGAACTGATCGGGCAGGCTGGACACGCTGGCGCCGTGGTCCGCGGCCTCGGTCTCCGCGTCGTCGCGCAACACGTCCGCCTCGAAGTGTACGGTCTTGGTGTGCCGCGGATGCGGTGCCGGTCGCTGCAGCTGGTGCTGCTGGTGCTGCTGTTGCAGCTGGTACCGGCAGTGCAGGTGACGGTGGTTGAGTTGCTGTTGCTGCTGGTGCTGTTGTCGTTGTTGCTGCTGCTGATGCTGGCGCTGGTGCTGGTGCTGGTGCTGTTGCGGTGAGGAGTTCACATCAGCGGCCACGGTGCAGGCGACGTCCAACGGCGGTTTCGGCCGGTTCGTCTCGACCATTTTCATCGGCGGACGGTGCGACTGCCGCCGCCGTTATTCCGCCGCCGCGGCCTCCGCCGCCGCCGCCGCAATGCGGCAGTGGCGGTGCGCGTGCGGCAGTGCCGACCGGCATTTGGCACGCGCCGACCGTCGTCGCCGGGCGCACCGCAAACAATAACACCACAGCGACGGCCCCCCGTCCATGTCCCGCTCCGCCGCCGCCGGGCGGCCCCTGCGAGCGCGGCCGCGTCTCCGGCCGCCGGCGTCACGCGGTCGGTGGTGGCGACACTGACCCAGTTGCGCGCGGTGGCAACGGTGGCGCCGGCACAGGCCCCGCGTACGGGATGGTCTCGGCGTGTCCGTGCCCGCCGCTCAGGAGACGTCACCGCCGCCGCAGCCGCGCCGTGCGCAGTCGTTGTCGCCGCCGCTGTGTTATTACCAGCTACGGACCGTGTGCGCGCACGTTTCTGGCCGCCGGGCAATTGATCGCGGAGATACGACGGGACGGGACGGCGGCGGCGGCGGCGGCGGCGGCGGCCCGGTCGCACCGAACGACCGCGGCACCATCGTCGATGGAATCACGGGGTGGTCGTCGTCGTCGTCGTCCGCGCGAATATTATCAATCCCCGTCACCGTCACACGAACGACCGCTCACGCGCACCCGCGCGTGTGTGTACGTGTGTCTGTGCGCGTGCGTGAGTACGCGTGTACGTGTGTCTGAACGTGTGCGTGCGACCACGGCGGACGGCGTTGTGTCGTGACGACGGTATACGCGAGCGGTACACTTCGGACAGCGCGACGCGATCGTTCAGCTTCCTTCGGTGGACTGGCGGACCGGAGGGTGTATCACGAGGGCGTATTTCAGGCTTCGGCGTTCGCAGCGTCCCGGCGCCCGAGCGGCGCCCTCTGGTGTATACACATCAAAAGAAGAAAATGGCTCGAAATGGGAAATGTGTATTGAATCCGTACACGCTTTCGCCGCCGAGAGATGTAGGGGGCGGGCAGGAGACGGACAAGAGACGAGTATGACGTGTGCGGGGAGAAAATAAAACGCGAAAAACTGTGTTCTCCGGCACCGGTGTTAATACCGACATGTGCGCGGGGAGGGAAAATATTATAGATTATTGAAAAAGGGTTTTTGGGAAAATCGACATTTTCTCCGCGTGTGCGCCTGATAATTTTCCGACGGAGAATTGTAAAAAATAACATTTTCTGTTCTTGACTTTCAATTATATTTTCACAGGTAGTTGAATGTCTTCAGGAAAAATAACAACTTCCTTTGATGTTTTTTTTTTCAGAAAAAAATCTTTTTTCAGCCGTGAAAAATACGTAACTAAACGTTTCGTATTACTAACTATCGGACTCTTTAGTATTTCCGTTTTAAGTATGTTCTTCGAAACATGTATATTTTTCAAAGAATCCAATATTTGTTCGCATGTATCTTTAATGTGACTACGGACAAATGGGTTCAGTCATATATTAAACACGTGGGACTATGCTTTTGCGTATTATAATATGTACATTTACATCCAAGTATCTAATAATCAACATTTTATTTTTAATCGAATAACATTGGTATACTTGAAAAACATCGCTACAGATACTTTTATGTTTACATTCAAATTACCTACACATAAAAGATGAAAACTCAACGTTTTAAATTACAAAATTTAATTTACTTTACAAGACAAATGATCAAATAGATAATTAATAAATTAAGATTTATTGTGGATAAATAAAATATTTTTTTTTTATTCTAAAAAAAAAAAAACCCTTTGTTTTGTGTTGAGTATTTAATAAATATGTCAAAATATCATTCATACGATTAAATATTTACACTAAAAATAAAATCTTATTAAATATTTGATTGATTCAGTTATTAATTAATCAAAAGAATTTTTTCTAGTGCAATTTTAATTTTAAATGTATTACATTAAAATGTCAGTATATTATAACTTATAATGATAATCATCGATAATGAATAATTCCATAAATAATTTCCATGTGCATGTAATTGGTAATAATATATAATACGATGTCGTATAGAAATATATAATATAACATTATTATATAATAATATAATTCAAAGGCGATAAGTATAATTCGAATATATCATATTTAATCCTCAGATAATTGCATTCTCGACAACTGAATGTTTGTTTAAAATCTTACCAATAAGTAATCAAATATTAAGTTTCTCGAATGACAACGTATATATTTATATATATATATATATATATATATATATATATTCTTTAGATAAAAAAGCTTAACAAAATAAATGCTATAACTTACGAAATATATATATATATAAATTTATATAGTATAAAGAAAACTCAATTTATTTGGTTCCATTATTTTGGGAAAACACGCGACGTAACAATAGTAACCCGCTGTTATAAGTTAATAGATATATATATATATATATATATATATATATATATATATATATATATATATATATATATATATATATATGTTTATCTTTGAGATAGTGATTCTTTGTTTGTAAAAATACAAATATTTTTCATTGGTTGTGTATAATATTATAAATATATAATATTATGTTTCATGGTTGTAAATCTTTAGTGTTATACATAACAGTGGGAATAATAATCAAATGTTGGTACCTATTTGATTTATGAGATTTCGATGTAATAATAATTGTTAGTAAAGAAATAACAGCACCAAAACAATATTTTATATTGTACTTTCACACATCATACACACACACACACACACACACACACACACATATATATATATACACACACACACACACACGCACATACGCACGTAGATATTTCTAATATAATATTTTAAAGACTAACCAATTATATTATTGTTATTATTATTTAATCTACAGTGTCATTGAATCAAAATTATTTTCTTGTTAAAAATATTCATATTATTATGTTTCCTGTGTAAATACTTCTATTACATACTCATCATATGTTCATTTCATTTTGATTCATAAAACTTTGTTAAAAAGTGAATATAACAATGTATTTGTTAGCCTACATAAACAATTGATTTCTTTGTTGCATATTAACTTAAATAATGTCAGACAGTCAAGTTCATTAGTGAAAATTTCATTACCTATGTGAATTATATCTTAGCTAGATTTCGTGTAGCGATTGTTAAATCTAAATGATTAATTTTTATCACACCGTTTATTTATTCACAACAACCTAAATTGTATAATTATGCCGCTTCATTTTTCATTTATGTACACTATAAATGTGATGCATTAACTACTACGTTCATGTTGATTTTTATTTAATCATTCCTTTAACAAACCGCGAGTAGGTTAAAATTATATATAACATTACTTGTTAAATATTTAAAATGTGATACAAAAATAATATGTTTACTGTTTAACTTTTTGCAGGTATTTCTTATATATGTATTAATATTTTTTTATTATAAATGCACTCACCTCAGATGACGTGAGGTAACATAGACGGGAATCCGTACTTTCAACAGATGTCTGTTGAGTAATTCCACTAAAACTATGTCTAGCCTCTCTTTCAGCCATATAATCCATCCTGGCACTATCTTGTCGTTCAAACATCCTGAAATATTTTATATCATTTATAGTTCTTCGATAACATTTTTTTTTTTTTTTTTATTAAAAAAAATGGATTATTTACAATCTGTATTAATATATACAATAAGCAAATGTGTTTGATACATACCTTTGAGAACACGAAGAGGGAGACTATTCAATGATAGAACCCTCAAAAGTGTAAATTAAAGACACATGCATAGTTCTTTTTTAATTTTTTTTTAAAATTTTATTATTTTCAAAGAATTGGGTTTACATTTAAATTTAAATTCGAATAATTTTATGTTACATAAAATATAGAAAGACCATTATTTTACGGGATGTCTATGTGTTTTAAATTAAAATAAATTTTAATTATTCGATATAATAAAAAATGGCGCCGAAGCCACATTTATGATATTATGCATTAAAAATAAAAAAGGGCGTTTAAAATAATTTACCCCTCAATTTCAGCTAAATTCATGTCTTATTTGTTTTCATTGAACACATTTCATACCTTCTATAATCCAAAAATGCATCTACCTTTAGTGTATTTTACACATAACTCACCAGAATGTCAATTCCCGATTTTCGTCTACAGTATAGCATACAATAAGTACTATTTAAAAATAATATTCTCTAATCACAATATCTAATTTTATTATTTATTTGCATTATTTATTTTTTTATTCTAATGTATCACGGATAAAGTTCTATAAGGATTTAAAATTGATTTGTATTGAGATTTAAAAATATTCAATGATTCAATATTTAGATTTCTTTTAGCACTTAGATTTATCAATATTTTAAAATAACATAGCACGTTCTTTTTTTTTTCATTGCACTTCAACTAATCAATTTTATATTCATTAGGGTCGAGAACATTATTTTTATCATAACAAATACGAAATCTTTTTAACAATCATTATTATTCGATTATGAGTAAAGCGATGGATTTATTAGTTTTACTAAGACGATTTTTTTTCTGAAACCACTTTTTGATATGGCATATTTCTACATACTTTACGAAAGTTTGAAAAAAAATGATAACTATTGGGCTAAAAACAGAACTTTGAAAATACCTAGTTTATGAAGTTTATATCTAATAACATTTTTTATATTTGACAAAAAGTTCTGAAATTGTAATATGATCATACTCTCATACACTTAACTAAATATAATAATTAGTAATTATTATTTATGTTTTGAAAAAAGAAGTCCAATAGTTGCAAATTGAATAATAAATTATAATATATAATAAACGTAAAAGTATTTTCAATCATTAGGTATGTTATTATTATTTAAATCTAATTACAATTATATTTTTTGGATGCATACATTAATAATATATACACATTGACTATGAGATATTTTGATAGTGTGAACCTTGTCAAAAAAGAAAACTTTAAACTGATTTGATTAAAAAAAACTAGCCCACAATTAGACTAAAAATTATAACATATGTAAACGGTATATTTCTTATACTGAAGCTCTGCTTGAAATTGTTTAACTAAAGAAAAGATCTATTTTTTTTTTTTTAACTCAACGATCCCTTCACCATTATATTATCTAAGGATCGAAGAATGTCCCATGATGCAAAGTACGTCCTTCTTTTAAATTACGATTTGAAATATCAAAATAGCTCTAATAGATTCTTTTTTTCTATTGAAATATAAAATAACAATTTCAATCTGTACGATATTTTGTAAAAAAAGCCAATTTGTAAATCTATGTCCATTTATGAATCACAAAAATAAGGAAAGCTATCCAGTGATTGGATCTTAATTTGTGAATAGTTGTTAAACCTATAATATCAATTTGATTACCTTTGTTCAAATGATTCATTTCTATTAGGTTTGTATCCATTATCTGCTATAAGACTGTTTTCATGTCGAAGAGATGGTAACGATTCCCAAGCTGATCTTTTGTTTGGCCTTGCTGTTGGAATGTGATGAGGGGCGTGGTGGCCATCAAAAGAGCTGTAAGGAACACCAGCGTTTGAAGCACTGCTTCCCATAGCTGAAGATCCACACCTCCAACCATCACTATGTCTAAACCATTGAGCTCGAGCAGACTCATTCCAACAGTTTGCACATCTATTGCTAAAATAATCAAACAACCATAATTTGTTCAGTAAGATTTTAAATTATTGAGAAATTTGTATCATTTATATAGTTATTATTTTATATGTATTTTTTATATTTGCTTAACTATTGCGATTTGATAAATATTTTGAATTTAAAATATTAAATTTTGAGCAAAAAATAGTATTTTAAATCATAAACTATAAACATTTTACACTTTTTCATAATGTTTTTAATACACTATGGTCAAATGTTTTTTAGTTCAAGAATCAATTAATACATTCAAATTAATATGGTGGAACTGAAAAAAAGAAATGTAAATTAATGAAAATAAAATATAATAAATATACATTAAAATTGTGATTATAATTTCTATTGTATTTATTACATATTGACTGAATGTTGTGTCGACGGATTCAAGCCTATTATGGAAATAATTTTCCTGCGAAACGTAATTTCTTTAATTTGAATTTTATTATAACCATGGATTCGCTGCACATGAATTGCGTCCCGAAATCCCTTTTCCACATGAATTGTGTCCCAAAGATATTTAACGACTACACGAATTGCGTCCCAATCATATTTAACGACTACACGAATTGCGTCCCAACCATATTTAACAACTACACGAATGGCGACCCAACGTAAAAACATTGTTTTGTTGCGAAATTTGTATCCATTTATATTAAATAAAGTTTCAATTTTTTCTCTTAAAGCCACTGATGTCATTTTATTTTAAAATTATGAAAAATTGAAAATTATCAACAAGATATCAAACAAAATTTTACACAATTAAATTCGCGGCCACAACACTATCCACACTAAAAGACGTATAATCTGCTTAAAAGTTACCTTACTATTTGAAATAAAATTGGGAAAAAAATATAATTATAAAATAGTCGTTTGGATAAAGTCGGACGCAACTCGTGTAATTATTTAGATAAAGTCGGACGCAATTCGTGTACCTTCTTATCGATTTTTAAATTTCGGGACGTATTTCGTGTGCATTCCATGGATTCTATCACACTCGACTAATTTATTTTTAAAACCATGTAAAATATAATATGTTCAAACTGTAACTGAAATTAGAATATCTATGTTTATACTATATACTAAAATACAATTATTCTTATGTTTTGTGAAAGTTATTTTAATTATATAAATAATATTGAGTTGAACTTAATACCTTGCATATCACATGCCTTAATAATAACATTTTATTATTTACATATTATGATAGACGACCCAATAAAAGAGAATGTTTACAGCTTACATTACTAAAGTCATAATGATGTTCAACAATTGGGAGGTCTTTTCAATCATTCACGAAACTATATTCAATTATCAATTATATTTATTTTTCTTGGTATAAAAGATCGTATCAACGAAATGAAAACTGAAAAATTGAGTAAATCTATTTTCATAATTCTATCATTTCAATCGGAATTTTTTTTTTGTCTATTTTATATTTTCGATTTTTTTCAAAGATTATAATTAATTTTAAAAAATGTAGACAATGCATGTAAACTACTGCATAATAATTAACTTCATGGATTTTTTAATAAGAATTAAAATATTATTCGAAATCGGTTAATATTTAATTATATCAAGTTTGTTATTTATATTTATTTTTATTTCTTCGAAAAATTCATCTATTCGTGATTTTTTAAATCAATTATATACATATAAATAAACCAATACTAACATTTTTAGTTAAAGTATTCTCATTTAATTCGTCCAAGTTTGCATGATATGATTTAAAGGACGCATTATTTTTGTTTTAATATTGTACACAGCAATACAAATTGATCGGCGTCAGCAAATGAATACAACATGTCGTTTGCCAGTGATCGTATAAAATATATCGTACGCAAATGTAGGAGCAAAAAAAAAACTATAAAATTGAAAACTTGAAATCCTTGCTGGATTCCGGTTTTTCCATTGATATACCATTTTATCAATGTAATTATTTCCTTATCATTACCGTTCTTAACCACCATTTATTCTGATACAATGCATTATACAACTATCGTAATGTTATAGAAATTGTGATTATAGTTTTGTTGTTTATTTTATTATTTTTTTATTATGTTTCATAAAAAATTACTATTCACTAAAAATATAATTTTTGAAATCATCTAGGAAAATTAAATAAGAACATTTGTCAGTTGATATATATACTTATGATTTATTAGATATTTGCTTTATAAAATACATTTAAAGTTAAAACCTCTTTCTTATATCATGTTTACATTTATCTCTAATGGTAAGCATTCATAATAACAATAAGGTCTTAACTGGCATGCGGTTCATATATTATTAGTTTGTGAAGTTTTTAAAATTAACTTAGATATTTTAGCTGATAAAAATAATAAATTGGCTACATTGGACTCTAGTTTTTTTTTATTTCAGCTACAATATAATGTATCTTAGAATATAACAAACCAGGATAAAATCTATAAATATATTTATGTTAAGTATGATATGATATAATATATGAATACAATATATAATATTACTTTAAAATATTACAATATATATTTAATTGTTATTTACTCGATGGACTTTTAAAAAACAAAACTTCTAAATTTTTTAACAAACATCATCAATATTATCAAATAATTGTGGGGTAATATACCTACAACTATATAATGTTAGCTTTATTATTTATCATCATTTGTCGTAAACAATAATACTTAATAGCTTATGATCAAGCACATTTTTTTTCAATGAAGACCTCTATTCTAAAATTTGGTAATTTATTTTAATTATTATTTTTATAATAATATAATTGGTAATAAGTGATATACATGTATGTATAATATAAATGGACACTCATTCTAATGGGTTATAATATGACTCCACTATAGGCCACCGTCTACAGTTTAAAATGTATGACCTACCAACTTCCTAACACCATAATGTGACAATCTATTATATACCTAAGTATAACTAATAAACTGAATAGACTAAACTTATCAAAATATTATAGTTAAATTATGATCATTTCTACAAGTGAAATTGGATTGAACAATAATTTTATATTAGAGACAAATGAATGACAATTTCGTGTATGATATAATGTAATATTAAATGATCTTCTTAAATTTATAAAGTTACTCAACTAAGTAATAAAATTGACAAACGATTTGAAACAACTGAAGTACCACAAGGCAGATAACTTTATATTCATTATTATTATATTTTAGATCATTTCTGCCTGTGTAATTTATTATCTGTCATAATAATCGTATATTAGATGTTAAAGTATTAAAGTTGTTCGTCCGGGTCATACATTTTAAACAACGAATTTCGAACGGTGGCGGGTGAGTGTATAATACATGAGTACCTATATTATTAACACCTATGCATATATAACACATTGTTATTAATAAATATTTAAAATTACAATTACAAGTTTTAATGAATGAAAACTTTCTTTCTGTACTTAACTAATAATAATGAGGTATAATACATACATCGACATAACTGAATTTATTCATAGTCAACATACTATATGATATTATTCATTAATCATTTATAAACGAATGTGTTTTTATGTGTTGTAATTTTTTTAGTGTGAATATATTTTAACAAGTTAGTTAAATAAATAACTTTAAAAAAAAAAATAAGTATTTATACTATGTATAAGCTTTTTTGTTAATATTTGAGTCTGATTCAAAGCTTTAATTTTACTTGGTTAGTATTATCAAATAAATATTATTTATTTCATTTTTTTTTTACCTAGAAAGTGCATGATCGGATAAATAACCACGTTCCCTGTCTCTTTCTCTTGCTGCATCTTGTCTATCACTATAATAACCTTCTCTTGTTGCACTTGAAGATCTTTCAACACGGTGTGGGAGTGTAGACGACCTATTGAAGCTCCCTCCAGCACTAACTGGACCTAAAAATATATTTAATCAAATATTTACTATGTACACATAATACATTATGTATAATAGTTTTAATGATAATTAATACTAACGCCTTCTGGTAGGATATGGACTTCTTGAATTTAATGGAGGCAACTTCTCAGCCATTTCTAAAATAAAGTTATTATAAAGTTTTTGTAAACTCAAAATTTTTTTCATTTTAAATTACCTAAATTTTCCATACTCTGTGTTAATAGTGCTTCAAATGTGTGCAAGCTATAGCTTTCAGCGTCCATACCACGTGCTAAAGTATTTCGTAAGTGCATTTCATATTCAAGTAAAAGACGACTAGTTGGTGAACCTGGAGTACTTGTTGCTTGATTATCATGTTTTTGATAACGTCCTATAATTTAAAATAATTATATATATTTACTCTATTATAAACAGCTATATATTTTTCTTAACTTTATAATTTATTATTTACTATATTGTTTTAACTGTTTGGTTTTTTTAACAGTGCATTTAGTTTCTACAGTATAAATACTACACCTATTATTATTTACTATTTATTTAATTAGACCCATTACATATTGAATTTATTATACGTAAATATTAAAGCACTATAACAGTGAAGTAATAAAAAATTTGTAATATTAAAATAATACTCATTAAAAGCGCACAACTTTTTTCTAGAAAATATTGCAAGTATAATAAATACCATGTAAATGTACTGTAGCCAATTTATTTTGAAGATTTTACTAGATGTTTTGTGTATCTCGAAAACCGTATTTTAATACTCAAATAGAGCCCTATTTATTTTTCTACCTAGTGACCATCCGGTCCAGCATGCGTTTTATTGTCCATGCGTACGGACCTGATGTGCCCTTATTGTTACTCTGATCCTGGTCTGAATTACCATTGCTTGAACTCGGAGTAGTCGCGTAACATTGATTATCAAACATAGCATTATCAGATAGAGGTGAAGCGTCTCCTGCTGGAGTGGGTCGTCCATTTCTATCTAGCTCCAAATAAAGTCCTCTAGAATCTCTTACTTGGCCATTTCGACCAATATCATACGATGAGCGGGAACCTAAATGTAAATACAATATTAAACACTGTTTTTTGTTAGCTTACTGTTTTTGAATTAATTTGTACCTTACCTAAAGTATTAAATCTTGAATTTCTATGTTTAGCACTAGATTCTGGTTCTGATAATGATTGCCTTGGACATTGGGACATTGGAGGTGTCATTGTAGAAACTGGCGGTGGTTGATGGTAATAACTGTAGCCACGTCTTCTAGTCATTTCTGGTGAAGTAACTGGACTTTCTAATGACGGCATTGGCTTTAATGTGCGTTTCATTGTTCCCATATCTGAATTATTTTAATAATTATTCTTTTAATGATGAATTTAATTAAAATATTCTCTAAATTGTATTATGTTACGTTATTAATAAATATGTTAATGCTATAAAACAAATTATTTTTTGTCTTTTTATATTAACTGCCTATCTTTTTAATCAAAGGAAAAATATATTAAAATCATACGCCTCATTATGTTAAAACATCTTAATTTCATTTAAAGACAAATGCATTTGTGTTAAAAGTAAATTGTATTTCTAGTATATTTTACAGAACATAATTTTTAAATTTTAAAAACGTATTACTTAATGATTTAACAAATATACATTTTCTTTCTATAAACTTACTATCTCTATATCTATAATCATCTCTAAACGTTTTATTTTGATTTCTTGCATTTTTTGATGTCGTGGTTGGTTTAAATAAGTCTGACTCCGCGTACCCTTCGGAGTAGTCCTTAGAGGACATTCTTGGAGTGCATGTGCCTGTAGTAGACGTAGTCTTAGCACCAATTGTTTGCACTCCTTCACTTTTATAACTTTCTTGTTGACCCTACAAAAAATTGGACATATTTTTAAATTTTAATCTGATATTTTATCAACTTAAATTTACCTGTTCTGTTTGTGATCCAGTTCCAGTGATATTTAATTTTCCACCGGGCGTGGCAGTTTCTCTGTCTCTCGTATTTGAGCTTCGGGGTATGGTCTGTTTGGACGTATCTTCAGGCACCGACGTTTTTTCAGCTTCCGAAGGTCCATCTCCAAGTGGAAGTTGTCGAGTATGAGAACGCGGTAACGTAGAAGCTAAATAAGTATTAATAATTTATGTAGCAAGTACTCAAAAGTAAAATATATGAATAAATAGAAAACAACTAACATCTTTCTTTATTATATCTCGGATCTTGTGCCCTAAGTCTATTAAATTGGTCAGCTGTCATACAAGTACATTGTGGCTCCTTCGATCTACTTGGTGAAGTTGGCGTCGATATCGGTTTCCTTCTAACTTTTGTACCTTGCCTTTTTGACGTATCTAATTTTAAAGAATAAGATGAAGACGATTTCCGAGACAATTTCACAGTTGGAGTCTATAACAAAATAATTTCCATAAATTCTATTTGATTTAATCATTCGTAAATTAAGTATTGTTCTTACACAACATTCTTTGAACTGTTTAGCGTCAATTGGTGATGTGAAATTTAAACCCCAAGTGTCATTACTATGAGGCTCTTTCCAATACGCAAAACATTCTGAAGCTAACCCTATTTTTGTGCCTGAAACAATAATTAAAATGGTACTTTTTGTGATAAGTTTATCACAGAAATAAATTCAATATGTATTTATACCAGGCTGAACCAGACGAATATCCATAATTTTTTCCACTTGACTGTTGTAAGCAGTAATGTGGAAAATATACTCTGGTCCATCTTGTAAACACGTTATATTTACAGGAACGAGATCTTCGGATATTTGTTGCCATTTCATTTCTTCTCCTTTGGCACTCACATGAAATACTTCGGCCCATAATCTACAAAATAGTTGTAATTATAAATCAATACTCCATAGAAAAAAATCTAGGTATGTAATATTACACTTAAAAACTTAAAAACAAATTATAATCATCAAAAATAGTTAATACATTTTGTTTTAATTTATGTTTTTTTTTTTTTTGACGTTTCTACATCAAATAAATATCTCGTAAAATATAGTTCCTAATACGCATTAATTATAAGGATTTTATAATTCAAATTCAAATATTAATTTAGTGTTGATTTTAAAGTCCCTTTTTAACAAAAAGTTGTTTATAATCTATAGTAATTTGAATACTACATTAAAAAAAAAAATTATTGATTATTTAAAAAATAAAATTAAATGAATATAGATATATAATTAACATGAATGTAAAAATTCTTATAAATTTAAAACATTAAATATTACGTTCTACTTTATAAAATCTAACATAATAAACATAATTAATTTAGACAAATATTAAAATAAAATATACAACTAAATGAAATGTTTGAAATAGTTTTATAATTTATAATATCCTACATTTTATACCTTTTCTAAAACTTTAATAACAAATTTAAGAAGCCAATATTATTATATTCGTGTAATATTCAATGTTGCAACACACATAGGTAATGAGTATTAATAATTTGAGTATTCACTACAATTGAATCTTTGGGGAGAAAATAGACTTCACACAATATTAATTATCTTCTTTAATGTTTATGGCTGTTTACGATTGCATGTGCTATTGTTTCTTCTTTAATGTTTACCATGAAATTTCGAGTAAATTCAGGGTCTCAAAAATTAGAGATCTAAATAATTTTTGTAATAATATACATTAATTTAGATTAATTTTCTACAACAATAATTATTATATAATTATTAATAAATAAACACTTGAACTTATGACAGTACACTCAAAAATTTAAAAATTGTACTATGATATTATATTTTGCATCTGATTTTAATAAATTTTACATAACTTGTTTTTAAATAATTATTCAGTAATCGTCAAACAATAATAAAACTAAAAAAAAAAAATTTGAAAAACATGTTTGAATGACGGAAATAAAATTAACCATAATTTTAAATTACTTTACTAGTGTCAATATTTTAGATAATAACATATCAAATGTAATAACACATGGTATAAACTCAATACATTCATGATTAACAATTTATCAATTCAATGATAAATTACAATGATTGAACTACTAGATGTTTGGATATATTATATATAATTAGTAAACTTTTAAACTTAACTTTAACTTTGTCAAGTAACTAATATTAATTAAACAGAACTGGCTGCTTTACAATATACTTGAATTACTTTACATTTGTAATTTTTAAGATTATTAATGTAAGTAAACATGTTATAAATCACACACATAGTTTAAAAGTCACGAGCGTAGCCAAAGGGAGAGGCAGAGCGAGGTAACTGCATCTGGTCAATAAATGGTTTGATATTAAATTATTTTTCATATGCCACAGTTGATGTGTTCATCGCAAAATAAACATTTTTTTTTTTTGTAAAATCAAGAGTACTTATTAAGTAAAATCGTGAAATATCCTATCCGTTTTCTATTTTCGATTGCTTTTGATGCACATATATATTTTCTCCGAAAGTTGATATTGTTATATATAGATGCATTTAAATTAAAAATCAACCAACGTCTCGATATACAAAACTAGGTAGGAGCTAGAAAGGCCCAGTTTTTTAAGTAAATGTAATTCTTCAAATTTTCTTTTAATATATGACAAAAATAAACATTTTTAAATATTTTTTCGTTTATTATTCGAAAGCTAGATTTTATCAATATACATAATTTTATGTCACAAAGAAATCATTCAAAACATAATTTAATGAACATGTTAACTTCAAAATTAAATACAAACTATTTTTTCTTTTCCCTTTGTTAAAAATGATGAAAAAATATTATTCCAAATGTCGTATTGATTGTGAAAAAAGTATAGTCATGAAGCTTTCAAGAAAATTTAGTCTACGAGAAATTTAAACCTAATTATGCCCATTAACATGTTTTCAATATTTAGCGGTCGCTCCTTTACACCAATTTACTGACGCCCTGGTTGAAATTATTTCATTATTTTTAAATATTTTAGCTCTATACTATTAATAAAAAAATTATTTTTCCTGGCTTTAGACCTATTATTGAATAAATAATATAATAGTACCTGAGAAGATGACCATCTCTTCTTCTCGATGAGCTTTGAAATGGTCCGGCAACGTCATCATATCTGTATGATTTTTTGATTAGAGGTCCGCAGGAGCTCAGTTTGTTGCCCATGTCCAACCCCTGCGACTGTTCTGGTCACCACCCTCCTCCGTCCTCCCCCATTCTCTGTGTATACAAAAACATAATTAGACAAATGTTTGTATATTTAATTCATGCACTATGAAGTATACGGTTCCAAGGAAATCCCAAAACAACGAAAATTGAAAACTAAATTACTAAACTCTACTCATTCGAAGTTCATTTGTTTGTGCTAGTATTGTGTAAAATAAAAAGTTTTAATTATAAATGATAATAACAAACTATTTGATAAGATTGTGTAATAGATTTCAAAATACTATAATATATATATATATATATATATATATATATATATATTGATAAATATCATATAAATCAATCAAATATTATAAAAATTAATGAGTAGTCTATACAATGCTAGGGACTAAATGTTCTGTTTGAAATACCTTATTTAAAATATATAACTATTTAATAAGTGGCATTACCAGGAGGACGAGCTATAAGGATTAAACTCTCCTTTTTTAATAGGAATTTATAATAATATAGTATTATACATCTATTTTTCCGGTAGATAAGTGATAAATAATAATTTATTAAGTATTCGTATTTTATTTTTCAATAATTCTCATTTTAATATTGTTTTTGTGACATTGATAAGAACTCATTGAGTCACGTAATCACAGTGAAATTGAATGCCTCATCAACATATCATATTTTTAATACACTAACTAAAAATTAAATACATTTAATATATCATAAAGATTTATTTGAAGAGTTAAATCATTATTATGCCATTATAAATAAATAAATAAATATATCATATAAAATATTTGTATAATATAGACATTTTTTTCGTATAATAAGAGCAATATTGTCCAAAATTCGGATGACTATGATAATACTAAATTACTGCTCCGGTAAATCCGTAATATTAAATAACTTTAATGATGCTAAAATAAAAAACTAACTAAACTGGTATTAAAGTAAATACTAATATTGAAGTATATTTTAACTTCCTAATATCAATAAACGTTTTTAATACAGTTATTATTTTTTTTTCCACCCATGTTTGACTAACCAAATATTTTTTTTTAAATTGACCGATTTTAAAATTTAAAATTAAAATTAAAGAAATTAAACAAACATATTTATAATGTCTTTAATTCATATATTTCATGATGATATTAATGTCTATTTAATTTTTTTAAGAATATTTTTTCCAAAAAGTAACAATAATTAACAAATCATCTATCATTCATAACTTATAAATTATTGGTGACCGTACGTGAAAATATATTAACGTGAAATTGAACGAATGAACGAATAGATTTTTCTTGGAAATGGAGTTCAATTAATTAATTTTTTTATACCTAAATTCTCAGTTAGAAATTTAAAAATGTTTACAAACTATGTACTTTTAGAATTTAAAAGGAACACAAGGTGAAAATAAGTTCTGACGAAAGGAAGATTAGCTTACTCAAAATGTTTTCCTTTATTAAAAACTTACATTTCTAAATAAACACTCAATTAGGTTCATGGTTTATTCATTATTTTTGTTTTTAAATACTATTCTTATTTATTATGGATAAATCAATTAGAAATCAATAAATGGTATGAATTGCTGAAACTATTTTGGCAATATACTTGGTTTTTTTTAAACCAAACCTCAATGATAAAGATACCTTATTGTTTTTAGGACACATTTATAAAATAACAATTATTAATGGTCACTATTTTTAACAACTTAAACTAAACAATTCTTTAAACATATAGAATCGAGAAAATTAAAGTAATAACATTTGAGTTATTTAAAAAATAGAAACACATATCTTAGAAAAATTTGAAAATCCACATTGTAGTAATGATTATTTTGTTCAATTGTAATTCAATAAAAAATGAGAAAAATAGTTTTTGTCAAACAAAATTTTGTTTGACATCAATTAAGTTTTAATCAGTATTTTTGTCGAAATTATTTGGTTCGTAACAATATTTGTTTGATTGATGCACAACCAAATACTTTCATTTTTTACATATTATACACATGATAACAGTACCTAAAATATATCATTGATATCTATCTCATATTTTAATAGTATTACAAAATATTTATTTAGAATTGATGATGATAATTTTTTCATTTAGAAAAAAAACAGGTCCAATAGCGTTGTGTTTATAAACCGCAGCTCTACGAGTACGTCTGCCTGCTTTAACAACGCCCTCGATCGATGAGGGTATATATGATTCCCGTGACGTCACGGGAACATATCACGGTCAGGGATACTAAACATTGTGCATATACCCTATGCTTTGACTACGCAGTATTTTACACGTATATAGCATGTAATATTGCAATAATGTAGTGTAGGTGCGAAATAAAAACAATCCCACCATGAAATGAATTCAGATGCCTATAATAGTGTTATAACTTAATGATTCACTCAAAAAATATGGGAGTGTTATATTTTGTATACTTATTTATGTTCTCACTCCAAACAGTCAACTGAAATCTATTACGATACATGACATTAATGCGTACATAAGATTTATGATCAGAGACATGAATAACGTTAGGAGATATAAATGATCCCAATATGCTAACGGTTTAAAAATGACATATGAAAATAAACCAATTTCTGACACATTGTGACACTATTATATAAAGTTTTAACAGTACTAAGAAAATAAATAATGTACCAATATAAATGTAATAGAAACATCTATTTGAACTTTTTTCTCTAATGATTACCTTTGATGATATTGTTTATGATTTCAAAAGCGTTTATGATCGTCGTGATGAAACCGTTATAATTTGATTATTTTTAACTTTTATTAAGTTATGATTACATAATACCTGTTTTTAATTTATTAAATGCATAGTTGAACTAAGGCCAAGTCATGAAATCTTTATCACAACAAGTATACATACATTTAATTTAATAGCCCATTTGATTGATACCTAAGAAAGAAATTAAAAATATTTTAATTTATATTATTTATGTCCAATAATTTTTGAAATTTTACTAAATAATTTCTTTATCAATACGTTTTATGAACATAAGTTGAGTACCTCGTGATAGTTCTCAGTAGTTTTTGTCATGTTTATAAGTTAGAAACAATAAATAAAATATTTTTTATTATCTGGTACAAAATTTTAACATGTTTAAAAATATACGTCAATTTGACGTGTTTGAGATTTATGATTACCATTTCTATTAATTATAAAAATAAATAGAATATTTAATATACATACATATAAGACTTTATTTTGTAAAGTGATTTGTTTTTATCACTAAAATGGTACTTGAGTATTCTAAGATCATCAAAAATAATCATTGTTTTATAACCTACATCCTAGAAACATGTTTCTAAAAAGGTTTACAATTGTTACAATTATGCACTATCCATATTTTTTGGTAGACATAAATTAAAATCAATTTTTTTAAGCTTTGATAAAATTTTTCTGTCTCGTCATAAAATAATCTTTTTATCAAAGAAATCGTCAATTATAATCTGGGTCGATGTCATGTGTTAAGACGATCAAAAATAATAATAATGTTATATTAATGTTAAAACAATATATTCAATACAATTATAATTATACAAACTAAGCAATACATGTGTATTTTGAATAGATTATAAATTAAATAAATTTAATAGATATTTAACACTAGTTAAAAGAATAAAAAACCATTTTTTATTCATAATATTTCATTTTTATATTTTAACTGTAAATATTTCTTGATATTTTATGCAAAACCCAATAAAAATTATAAACAACATGATTAATTCAGTAAGATAATGTTTAATTATCACATATTATACACATAAAACTGAGTAACTTCTTTCGAAAATATGAAACATTTTTTTAATCTTAATTTCATTAAAAAATTAATGAAAATATTAACTATGATCACAGATTTGAACTAAAAATATTTATAACTTAATCAATATTTTCATTTTACTAAATTCAATTGTTAAATTTACGATGATTATTAATTGCTACAATATAAAGTTTTATTAAAAACATAATTTTGTAATCATCAAGTTATAAACTCAATGAAAAATGGTGAGCTTTTTCCTGTATACATATAAAAAAATGAATCATAGATTAAGAACATTTTTAATGAGGGAAGAATTTATAGTCGGTTAAGGTGAATACATTTTTGATTTTATGAATTGTTTCATTCTTCATTCATAAATTGTATTTAAATTACTCGAGCATTAATATATAATTGTTATTTCAATTCATTATTCAAATAAATATCAAAAACGGATATAATTTAAAAAAAAAAAATTGTTGATGAGCAATCAATAAAATTTGAAGATTTTTGTTAGTTTTAAAAAAAATCTAGGTCCGTTTTGAGAAATGTCTTCAAATTTTTTATCACCAAATCGCTTACTTTTCAAACTTTTTATAAAAGGACCAATGACTGTAAAATGTTTTGAATATAATCATAAAATATTATAAATTATATATTATTGTTATTTTTCATCATCAAACAAATTTATGTGTTATCATATAAGTAATTTAAAGAAAACAAAATAACATAATCGTATCAAAAAATTGAGTGCATCATGATAAGTAAATATTAGAATAAAAAGAATTCTAGGAAGTAATTTATTGCCATATAGCAAAATAGTTTTTAAATTTAAATTGAAAAAAACAAATATTATTAACAATCTATTATAACCAATCAATGAAAAATTAATAATTATGTACGTAAAATAACATATTTGTTCATTTGTTTTAAGTTGTTCTTATAATATGGTACATTGAACTGTAAAAAAAAATATTATATTTATTTGAACAATGTCTCGCTTGACAAAGACAATGTGTCGTTGGATTCAAATCACTCCAACGTATTCTTTATTATAAAGATAAATATTGTCAAAGTTAATAAAATTCTCGTGGTATTGAAATGAAATTACTTTAAAGTATTTACACTATAGGGAAACATAATTTCAATTTTGATAATAATAACTACCCTGGTTTAATCAGTCAAGATTATATATATATTTAATTACTTTAAAAACTCTTAATGTCATTGGTCATACACACACACGCATTATATTTTATTATTCACAGCATACAATATTCATAAATATTACGAATATGCTTGATACCATGACAGACAACCCAGTAAGATGACAAATGACGAAATTAGTTTAAATAACTTTTAAAATGTAAACTTAGCTGCCTAACTTACTTCAAATGTAACCACTATCATGACCCATTTAAATTTGATACATATAATTTACTATATCTTACAATAAGAATTTATGAAAAATTATACTCAATAAAAAAGTTATAAATATTTACAACATTTTTATTCCAAACACAGTCGAATGACAATAACTTTAAACACTACTCGTATAATTTTATGGTAAAATTGTATGGTTTTAAAATATTTTATAAACTATGTTAGTAATCAAAGATATTTTTTTTCGTCAGACTTACATTGACTTACATATTTTTATAACTTAATATAAAACAATAATATTAGCCTGAACATTCTTTATTTAAACTTTTTGTACGAAATATTTAAAATTAAAAAAATTAATTTCGTCACGTTATCTTCTACTTTTTAAGAACAATATATAATTTGGTGTTGATATAAATAATATATTTATACATTACATAGATATAAAAATAATATACACAAAGGTGGCGCGTACATAATATTAATGTCAAGTTACACGAAACCCAAGAGGTTGTTTTGAAGAACCATTGAATAAATGAGCGACATTTTTTCTACTTTTTCAGAAATAATAAAAAGCATAATACCACGAAAGACACATAAAAGACACAAGATAGTCATAGCATGAAAAATGTAAATCATCAGTGCTTTTGAAAACTTGTTGCTCGATAATTAAAACCGTATGCGTCGCATTCATTTTTCTAACAATAAAGTAAGTAGTAGGTGCGTTAACGACGATTCTGAAACTGTTTGATTATACAACAACAAAGGCTTAAATAAGTACTAAATGTCGAAGTATTATGTTACGATGAAATATCATAGATATACAACAAGTCTCGTCGAAAATAGTATCCCTTATTGCGTTCAATAGTACATACGCATCAATCGGATTAAAAATCCGTTCAACTGCTCGTTGCGTAACGTAAAAGCAATGCAAGTTGTACACCGGAACCGGGAACGTTGCTAAACGTATTCAGCACTGATTGGATATTATTTCGATTAGGTAACTAGCTAAATGTAAGCGAGGTTGAATCCTATACACACATACACACTCACCCACATACGCACCCACGCACGCGCATGGACACTCACCGTGGGGATAAACGAACGGATGGACGAACGCGTGTAGCAAACCAAACATACCAATACGTTTTTATAGAAAAGGTAATATTATCAATTCACTAGACGTATGAGGGAAAAATGTTTTTTTCTTCCTCTTTCGAAACATAAATTGTGATACTGATATGAATAGAACGACGATCAAAGGAATACTTTAATAGCAAAAGTGCAAAAAAATAAATAAAACAGAATAAAATAGTAGTAACGTTCGCATGCAGTTTGAAACGCATTGGAATCGAACGTTAAGAGGGAGGTTACAAAAATTGGGTCAAGCTCAACATAAACTCGTATATATTATAATCTTGTTATAAACCCTATCGACAGTGTCACTCAAATACGCACATAGTCATCATAATATTATATAATAATAATGATAACAATAGACAATATGAAAATACTACTACAACATACAGCTACAAACCGAATACAAGTTAAATTATCAATGTTTAAGGTATATAACTATGTCAAAAATATATTATCCCTTTGAATATTCAAAGCAAATTAATTGATTCAAAATAAATCGTTCAATTTTTACTAAGATTCTGCAAAACATGAATTCAAAACTCAAAATATGAATTCAAATAATTGCATTCCTATAAATTTTTAAAATTATTTAAAACACTCAGTTATTTTATCTCAAGATATTAAATGTTAAAATACATGTTTCATTGTAGTTGTTTGAATACTGCACAAAAAAAGTAACTGTTTTAAATTGAGATTAACAACACAATTGAAAAATAACGTACTAATCATTTTAATAAAACTAATATCAACAGTTTATAATTTATATGATCATACATGCACTGTATTATTAAGAAATTGTAATTGAAAATCACAAAAATTAATGTAAATCAATCATTATTACTATCATTTGATCAAAATTAGTATGAATTTACAACTATTAAGTGGTGGAATAATTTCTAAAGTAATTGAATAGCATTAAAAACAAAATACACATGGATACCATCAAATTCAATGAATAAAAAAATCGTTTCAAGCCATTTTTCGTTATACGTGAAAAATTTACAATCAAAACGTTGAGATTAATTGCGAAAATCAAAATGGAAAAAAAGCCAAATCAAATGGAATGACATAATACCAGAACGACAAAATCGGTGTGACACTTAAAGGTACACACACACACACACACACACAAACACACACACACACACACACACACACACACACACACACACACACACACACATACACACACGCACACACACGCACGCACGCACGCACGCACGCACACTTGTACGCAGTCATGCACACACACGCATGCACGCACGTACGCAACATACAACGATCGTGGTAACGTACAAACGGTGCGGACGTTCGTGCTGCGGCGCCTGTGCGTCTGCAGTGTGGCGTAATAATAACACGGTGGCGGTAATGATATTATTGTGCCGCTTGCTCTCTCGTATATTATGTACGGATCGAGAGTTGCGCGTTCCGGGAACGCGCGCGTGCCCCTATATTGCCTATCCAACGCGCCGCGTCACCTCTGCCGCCGAATTTACGAACCCCTATCGGTCGACCGGTCGGTTGGTCGACCCACACGCAGGATACAGCGGCATGACGACTGGCGGAGGACGGTTTTTACGGGAAAAGCGGTGGCGGCATTTGCCGAGAATACGTGTTGTTATTGTGTACCGCTCGCTCGGGAAAAAGGCTGTTTTGGCGGGCGGGCGCGCGCATATCCACACAAATATACGCGCCCGCGCGTTCACGAATACACGCGAATTCACACACGCACGCACGCACTCACACACGCACGCAGGACCCTCATCTGAAAAAACACTTTCACACACACACACACACATACACTGGTCAACACAAGCCGTGAGATATATGTCGCGTTTATCCTATTTTGTTACACAATGACAATTCAACGACCCGTGCTGCGTTAGAATCAAAAGAACACGAAACGAGTCTCCTCTGAGTTCCAGTCCTGCGGACGAAATGCATTCGAAAGGTGACCGGCCGGCGAGATGCCGAGCGAAAAATAAACAAATCATCAACAATAGGTAATAATAGTAAAAACGATAGTGGTGAGAAGTATGTACAAACAAAACGTACGTCACGAGACCCCTACAAAGCAGCTCGTACCTGCGATCGTCTGGATCTGACGGACATCTGCCTGTCGCCGTGCGGTGACGACGACGTCGACGACGACCGCATAGCGCTCGGGTGTATGCCCATGGCGTAGTAATGAAACACCGACACCGTGTCACGACGAAGACCGTAACGCCGACGAACAGCAGACCGGCACGACACGGACGCGCGCCGTCAGATCTGACCGTCAACTGCTCGTAAATATCGTAAACGCCGTCGTATTACCGTCGCGTTATTTAACAGTCGTGTGATCTCGCGTGCCGCTCCGTGAGGGATTTCTAACGTATACGTTGCGGGAGACGAGACGCGCGCGTTGTGCTGGCCTTCCCGTTAGGCGTTGGAGCGTTTTCCGATAAATAATAGCGCACGAGCACACACATATACACACTCACAAACACACACGCATTACACAGTAGGCGAAATAATAACAATAATAATAATAATAAATAATAATAATAAAAAAAAAATAAAAAGCCAAACTATGTCCACGCCCCAAGGTGGCCGACCGGAGGACACGCAGGGTGTGTCGGACGTGTACGCGCGACAACTCTCGAGTGTGGGGCCTCCTCCTCGCGCGCGCGACGTAGCACAGATAGATGCGGCGGCGGCGGCGTCGGCGGCGAGCCAGGCCGCGTGCGCAGCGATCGTCGTCGTCGTCGTCGCCGCCGCCGCCGCGGTAGTAGTATTCGTTGCCACCGCCGCAGCCGTCATCATCATCATCATCATCATCATTATCATCGTCATCATCATCACCATCATCGTCGTCGTCGTCATCATCATCGCCACCGCCGCCGCCATCGTCGGCAGATCGCTCCACATGCTCGGCTCGGCGCGTGTGGCAAGATGCTGAACGACACACAGCTGATTGCTCGACCGACCGACCGACCGGCTGTAGCGACGGCGGCGGTCGCGTCGGTAGCGATACACCGTACACGGCAAAGGCGGCAGGGATAGCGACCGCCGTGGTGGTAGCGATAGTGACGGTGGCTGCGGCGGCGGTAGTGGCGGGGTCCAGTCAATGAATAGCGTATACCTACAGGGCGTGTGTCCCGGAACCTCCGTCGCCGTCGACCCGAGGCTATCACGCCTTGAATATAATGTCACGCAGCACCACACCGTGGGAAAAGTTATTTCGTAACCTACACGTACGTTACGTACGGTTCTGCGCCACAGAGATCAGGGCTGGCCGACAGGCCGACCCGCGGACCACGTACCATTTTATTTTGGCCCGCGTTAGGTACCGTTTAAAATTAAAATATTAAAATCACTATGGAAAATTTCGTAAAACGTTTACCTATTATCTGTCGTTTTTTTTTACTATAGCACACTGCAATATTATTGATGCTTTATTTATAAATTACAAAGTATTAAATAATATATTCAACACACAATTTTAATACAGGCCATTAGTTTTTGTTTTTTGCTTTCTAGCCTTCGAGAATCTTAAAGTTTCCCATCCTTGCAATAGATCATCCAGAGTCGGTGCAGTATACCTACCTTATAAGTCATAACCAATGACGTGGCCGATTAGGTTAGGTTAGTAGCTGAAACTCGCATGTTGCGTGTGTATTTGAATTTTCAATCAAAGACGCTGTTAATGAATGCCGTCGGGTTTATTTGATTCTTATTATTATTATTATTATTATCACTTTTATTATAACTCAAACACACCCCATTATGATCACGACCTTTTAATATTAAATACATAAATACAAATAACAGCGCAAATATATTTTAGATATTGCTGTCCTTACAGTATGTATAGAACAAGGATATCGACTAGTGACTCAAGTAACGCGAGAAAAAAAAATTACAAGCAATTTATCGTTGTATTCCATAGTCAATGAATAAAATAAAAAATTTAATTTTTGAAAAATAACGTACTCGCATCATAATGGGTATTCTTCGTTCTTTGGAATAAATAATAGTGATGGGTGTATTGAATTTTAAAGAAACGATATGTTATTTCTTTAGTTTAACGATTAATATTAGATATATTATATATATATATATATATATATAAAATAAATAGTTGATATATTTTACTGTTTTTGGTTTAATGGTCGTTAATTGTTTTTTATCAAAGTTTTCATATTTTATATATATATTAAATAAATAGTTGATATATTTTACTGTTTTTGGTTTAATGGTCGTTAATTGTTTTTTATCAAAGTTTTCATATTAATTATTAACTTATTAAACATATTTGTTTTGAACAAAGGAGATCACTTTTATCACCAAAAAATTTAGAACATAGTGTTCTATATGTAACACAAGTTTCATAATGATTAGATGGACACCGATGAATTTAACTATTTTTTAAATTTTAAAATTGATATAAAAACAGTCAGTTCCGTAAAAATTGTATAATAATTTACTTAACTTAAAAAACATCCTGAGTCAAGGTTTTTAAATGTTTTCAGAATTATTAGTTAAGTATGGTCATATTAAATTTTTACAACTTTTTGTCAAATATTAAAAAAGTTGTTCGAAATAAACTTTCAAAAACAAGGTATTTTCAAAGTTCTATATTTAACCCAAAAGTTATCAAATTGTTTGAAACAATGTGTCGATGATATATGGTGAAAATTTCAAGTTTCCAGCAACATTACTTTTGGAGTTATGACTAAATAACAACAATCGATTTAATGAGTGTCGTTTAATTCAAATTTTACTGTTTTTACTCGGTTATTCGGTACCTATTTTTTCTTCACTCTCAGAAAAACTACCGATAAAAGAGAAAAATGAACCCTGAAGGTACCGTGTACATGCAATCTCCGATCCCTAGAGTAACTGAATGAAACTTTTGGATAAGACAAGTGTAAAAAAAAGTGTCACCAGAAAAAAAAATATCATTGTAAAACCAATACAGGTTTCACTTCACTTAGAGTGTAAAATATAACTGGATAAAAACACTGATAACATTTTCTTTGAATCCTATATAATAATCAACCATTTGAATAAAAAGTCACTGTCATATAATACATTAGACATGACTTCACAAAAGATATTTTACTTTTCCTCACCTCTATCCCTGTGACTAAGGTTTTCCAATATCACTACTAATGAATTGTGAAAATGTCACTCTATAATACAACTTTAATGCACTTCGTGTATTCATGTCTTATACATACAATATTCATCATACGCCTGTGAGCGTAAACAAGAAATATACAAATGATACACGAATATTGAAACGAAAGTATATATCATGTTGAATTTTCTCATATAAACTTTAACTATCACCTATGACTATAACGATATTAAAAAACGATATTTAATAATAAATTTATTAATCGTGGTTCGTTATGATAATGAAAATGAACGTTTCATATTTATGCTAAATACAAAAATAATTGACTTAGAAATCAATAGAAGTAATTACTATTCTAAATATTTATTACTATGGTCAATAGAAGTTTACATAACCTAATTTTATCGATCGATCTATAAATAGTTGTACACCTATAATTAATTTTATTAAGTTCTTACCTATTCTACATACGAGTACATCGAAATTTATTTTTTTTTAATTTATTTTCTTATAAAAAAAAGATTTAGTTTATTACCTACATAAAAAATAAAAAATATGCAAGTATTAAAAAATAAATAAGTTAGAATAAATACAGAAATATGATAAATATTAATATTTATGTTTCAATTCAAACACAAAGAATGAAATGTTTTCAAGCTAAGCAATTATTATAATACTATTCATTATTAATATATTCAGCTCATATTACGTATTATGCAACGTTATGTTAATAAAAATATACAATGCGAAAAATCAATAATTATCTTATCAATATCAAACGATTCAATTATATACTAATAAAATATAAGAATAACAATAATTATTGTATTATTGTTAATCATCTCTACGGTGCACTTTGAGATTATCATTTAAGGAAGTTAATAAAACAATTAGCTCGATAGAAAGAAATAACTAAAATATACAGTTCATAGTTTCATACGGGCGGGACCATTTTCCTCCAAAAACGAGATACCGTTTTCCTCCACTGTCCATTTTCCGCCAAAAACAAAAAAGGTTGATTTCCGTTTTCCTCCACATTATTTTTGACTAAAATTATGTCTATTTTCCTCCGATATTTTAGTCAGTGTTATAGTGTTGTTGCGTTTCGTATTATAAAAATAGAGTATGGCCAGGATCACATACGGCGCGTATCTGTTGATTGAATTCTGGTCGCGTTCTTATCGGCTAGGGAAAAATGCTAGTCCAAGTGACCGACGGCACACGCAGTTTATAACAGTCGATTGTAACTTTGATTAAGCCTAATAAAGATACGTACATATACGACATACGGTCATATACGTCTATGTAATTACATTTTACTTTTGCCTATAGTGTGCCCATAGTGTGTTTTAAAGTTTAGCAAATTTTAATTTTTAACAAGTCTGAAAAAGCGACGTTTATTGAAAGTTCTCGAGGAAAACCTTTGATAATTCGTGATAGTCATAAATATTTCTTAGCGTAAAAGTCAAATTCTGAATTATTTTACATATTATATTATTGTAACTAATTTATTGTAATTCTTCTGTTATTATTTATTCTGATAACGAATGACGATTTTATTATTTTATTTATTGGAGGAAAATGGAAAGTGGAGGAAAATGGTAAAAATTATTTTTTTTTTTTTTTGGAGGAAAATGGACAGTGGAGGAAAACGGTATCTCGTTTTTGGAGGAAAATGGCTACGGCCTTTCATACTAATAATAATAAATCTATTCGAAAAACAACATTTTACTCTCTGTTTATTGAAAAAATGTCATAATTTTTTTTTTTCATTTATATTATTTTTCATTTTATTAGAACACTTAAAATCAGAGGCGACAATATCAAATGATAAAAAAGTAACACTTGTCTCATTTGAAATCAACTTCTTTTCGTATTTTAAAATTTACATACAATATATCTTCTCTTCAGATCTTATAAGTTATTCTAGCTATTAACAATGTCCAAACTATACAGAATAAAAATCAATCAAAAAATTTAAAAAATAATGATTAAAACAAACTATATATGTAAATATAAGAATAAATGCATTACATTTGGATATAAATTCTTAAATTTGTATGTAAAAGGGCAAGTAAATGAAAAATAGTGTCAAGTACTAAGAAGACTTAGAAAAAAATTTAATAAATATTAGACGATTCCATCAAAGATATGCTAAGATCATTCAATATTCTTAAACAAATTCCAGGTAAAATAGGCGTAAAAATGGTGACAAGAAATTGATTAAAAAATAATCTTAATTAAGGGAGTTGCTTAACACGGAATCAGATTTTTTTTTAAGTAGATTGGTTGATGTTCAAAAATAAAGTCTAAATACATAGGGATAGTTTTGAAACAAAGAATACTATTCATGAGAAATTTATTAAGATTGTTTAAAATTGTGCACATTAATAAACTAACTTTTGATGACAAAACGGGAGGCTAGAAAAAAAGGCTACATAAAGAATTACAAGAATGAATGAAAATGACAGTAGTACGAGTTTTATAATGACTATAACATACAATTGTTACGACACGTGAATCATGATATGACAAAGCAAAATTACAGCAATAGTTTTATTAGTGCATTGATGGATTGAAAGCTAAATGGGAAAGAGGCCATTAGGTCAACTAGGAAAGAGATGGTAGAGTATAGTGGTAGACTTAAGTGAATCGAGAGTACGCAATTGAAAATAAGTTGCTTAGAATCGAAAGAAATGAAAGAAGATAGTGATAATGGATAAAATTCTTAAAGAGTAGAATCGACAGAGAAGGAAATGAAAAAGATTCACGTTAGATCTTTCTATACTTTTTTCCAATAGGTGTATGTTTTATTTTGGATATTTTGATACTCGTATTATAAAAATATATATTTTCACTTAAATCCAACTTAAATCGTTACCATTACATTTGTTTACATTATTTACCTTACTTCTGTTAAATGCATACAGTTTTCATATCATTCTGTCTTATATAAGTTATAGCTAATAACGAATAAAGGATTAAATACGATATTTTTATTGCTGTTTTAATTATTTTAATACTTACGAACAGTAAAGAAACTAAAATACAATTGATGAAAATGGAAAAAATTGCATTTAATTACGAGAAACCTTTCTTCTTCCCTTCCTCTCCCTTTCCAAAGAACTAACTAACATATATTTTATATGTATATTATATCAAACAATAATTAATATTAATATTATAATTTATACGCTCAATAACACTATCGAATAAAAACTAAATCACTATTTATTTTTTAATGTAATAATGTTTGATCTTAAATATTAATTTTTTTATTAAGTAATACAATTTGTGTAATTTTTACTAAAACATTGAACAAATTACAAAATTTTTATTTATAATTTATACTAATTATATTTAATATAAATTTGGGATTTTTGTACCAAATCATTTTATGAAAATCTTAGAGAATTTTAGTAGACAAAAAAATTTGTTTTTGAATGTTTCGTAATTTCTGAAGTAACAAATGCAACTTTATGTGCTATTAATGCCATTACTTATGAAAGAAAAAAAGGAATAACAATTACAATGAAATTAGAAACCGAAAAATAAAATGACAAAAAATTAATTAATTAAAATAAATGAAGAGAACTAACATTTGCAATGATAAATATATTTAACATACACTACAACCAAATATTTAATAATAACCAGTGGATTGTAAAATATTAAATATTTAAATTATTTAAATTATGGATTTACAATAATAAATCAATGTATATATAGTTTAAGTCAAACATTTAAATAAAAAGTCAATAAATACAATTAAAATATTAAACACACTTTAAAAAACCCATGATATATTTCTTATTAATTCATATTGTCACGCCTTTCTTAAGACAAGATAATTAGAACGAGTGTAAAACAACTTAGATAGGCCATTTTTATGATTGGTTCATCTGAAGCACGGTAATATTTTATAATTTTATTTTAAATTTGAAACCAATGGTAAGTAATCATATTTGAAAAACGTTTACAAACAAAACTCTATGATACATTAATAAAACAATTTAAAAAAATCTGGAGCAAAAAAAAATTATTCTGTAACTATAATACAATAATCTATTTCAATTTATAAAATAATTGATTTCACCGTACAGAAACAGTGCGTAAAAGAAAATTCTCCGATCCAACTAAAATAAATTATAAATATAACTAATACAGCAAACTTGGAAATAAATTTTAGACCTTACTTAATTTACTTAATTATTATAACTAAACCAACAATGACAAATTTAATGAAATTAAAAAAAGACATTTTACATAAGAATTAGTAATTTAAATTGCAATTTCAACCTGTATTTCTTATAAAAATTAATCAATCTGATTAATTTTTATGAAACTTAAACCATACATAGAAAAATATGTGATGTTTTTTTTAGTCGAAGAAAATTTTTACTTAATTCAAATACAAAATTTTATGAAATTTTAACTGTAAGAAAAAATTCCTATTTTACGCGAAAAAATTATTTTTGTTGAAATTCTAATATTAACTATGTATAAAATAAAGTCTTACTAACAATATTATATATATTATTTTCATCTTTGTTAATAAAACATATCAGTAATGTGACATTATATCATTAGGTCTTTACATTACCATCATTTTTAGATTTTCGGCTATATTCTTTATGAAAATCTATTCAGAGAATTCTACAGTTTTTACTCAATTTTTCGGAAATTTATCCTTATGCTTAGGAAATCTTTTGAATATGGAGAAAATTACCAATCTAAAGTGTCGACCGTATTCAATTTCTGAACCTAACATTTGGATCATTAGCATTACCTAAAAACGTAACAACATAATATATAAAAAACATATATATCATCGTAAAACTGATACATTCTTCGTTTCAATCAAAGTATGAAATTATGAATATAAAATATTTGAACACGTAAAATAAAAAATCAGAAGTACAAGTGGTACTCATCTAATATGCTACCTACCACAATTTGGTATCTACCAAAAACTGTATGCGTGTAGTATGCTACCTACCGTAGTTATTTTTATTTTATTTCATTTTATGACAGAAAAGTATACTTGAGTCATTAAGATAAATAACATATTATAGCAGTTGTACAAAATTATATCTTAATAGCCATTATGATATCTGATCCACCAAGACCCATAATAACTTACTGTTAGATATATTATTTTAGTCTATATTATGTCTGTGTTGTGAGAGAAACTTGCTCCCAGAACTTGGTAGCAATTCCAAATTAAAAAATGGTGTTATTTGTGGAGGCACGTTGAAAGAATATCAAAAAAATAATCGTAAAAGAGATTCAAATAGTGATTTATTAAAAACTATTTATTAACGATGTCAAAAAAAAGGTAAATTAATAAATTATTTAGTAATAAATTGTTATTAAAATAATATTGTTGTTAATTTTTATTAATCAGTAAACTTTTCTTGGTAGGTATTATTTTACGGTAGGTAGCATACTAGATGAGTACCGTACAAGTATTAAGTTACCTACATAACACTTAATAAAAGTATTGCATATTTTTTATATCACAATAAACTATTAGTTTTACCGTGATATGTTTTCTTTACTATTCATACTTTCTTTTTTTTTCAATTTATATTTTCAACGATATTATGAATTCTTAACAGTAAATATGATTGATTTTTCAGTTAAAATAAATAGATATGAGGTGACGGACCAAGTCACTAAGTACGGTAGAATATTCTTGATGAATTATAATCCTAACATGATTTAAGTTGAACATACGTGCTTTAATTTGATCTTACTTGTGTAACCACTTATTATAATATTTTAGCATTGGCATATTAAAAGAAATACCATAGTTATCATAGTTGTAATATTATAGTTAACCTGTTGGTACAATAAGAATATGAGAAAAATTGTATAACAAAATAAACAAAAAATTTTAAAATTTTGACGAAGGAAGACACTTATTGATCTCACTAAAAAAATTGACTTGAAAATAAATAATGATTATAATAAAACGAATGTAATTTAATTAAAAAGGATTTATCATTAATAATAAAGAAAAAAATCTAAGTTAATCGATTTTAAAATAAATTATTGACACTAGTTCTTTTAAGTTAATTTTATTATAACTGGATAAGTTTTCAATTACCGAGATGGCCGAGATAATAACTGTTTATAGCTAACGTTTTATTGATACTCAATTTTTTTTGATACACTCTTACCTTTTCGATTATTTTAAATAGCACATGACCACTATTTCTATAAAGAAATCCTAATGAAAATTTGACGTAATTTTTAAAAAATTCTCCTATTTGGTAATTACTATTCCCAAATACTTATTAACCATAGTTATAATGACGATTCAATAATTCTAAAAACTTAAAAATCACATAAATATAATAATGTAAAAATAATTTTTTCATATAAATGTTAGTCTATTGTAATGTATTTCATTGAACATGGAAAATAAATAAATTTATATATTATATAGAGGCAAATTGCATTTTTCAAATACTTTTAAAACATATTATATATGAATAAAATTAATTACAATAATTTATTGTAGTAATTATTATTGGTGAGAATTTGTTTTTATAGTGAAAATCTAGTTAAATTGAATGAAAAAATAAATTTCCTTTTAAAAATACTGGATATTTAATTGAAAGTGCCATGATAAATGTATTTTTATAAATAATTAAAAATATGCAATTTCTTAAATATTTTCTGTTTGGTAAAACACAACTTTCTTACAATTTTAGACTGAAGACATTTAAATATTAATAAAATTTGTTACCTACGTCATAAAATAAATGAATTTGATAACGATTTTTCTGACAAAAATATTAAGATGTGTAAGTTTTAGAAACTCTACATTACATGATAGTTAATAAATCATTATAAATATTCAATATAACATAATTGATTTTATAAATAAAGAAAAATATGAAAATTATATAATAGATGAAAAATACTGAAAGTTGTAAAAAGTTACACTTGTCTAAAATGATTAGGTTTAACCTCGCACTCATCCTTGCATGAAACGAATTTATAACTTACTTCACAGCAAATTCATTAATGGAAAAAAATTTCGAATGTAACAAAATCTAAACCCAAACAAACATCAAAGTTTTAAGGTGTTACCTGTTAGCGACCTCCAGAACTTATTAAGCTCGCATACTAAAGAAGAATATCTCTACACCATTGCCTTTTAAATTTAAAAGGTAAATCACTTAAAATTGAAAAACGTGTACTTATTAGACACTTTTCTAATATACTAACTACCAAACCAATAAATGCTAATTAAGTTCCTTCTATCTTAAGCACAAAATCATTGTTCAAAGAATAAATTCTTATTACATATTCACATATCGACTGGTAAAAGGCAACAGGGGCTAAGCGACATTTAGGGCTAAGCGACATTATGTATACTACGGAATAACCGAAAGTCCAAAAATTCAATCGCACGAGCACCTGTGTTCTTTAAGGCCATTTACTAGTGAGATTTTTAATTTCAAATTTTCGGAACAAGTGACAATTACTAAAAGATATGTTAAAAAGACCTCCTGAAAAGTAGTTAAACTGTCCTTCAGCCCCTTTTGCCTTTTACCAGTTGACATTATTAAACTCCAATTTACTGATTTTTTTGGGTAAAATATATCACACTGATCTTATCAAAACTTCATTTTTAATAAAATTATATTATTTTTTAGATTTAAGTTTATAAATAAAATGAAAAGTCTATTAATTTTTACAGTCAATTATCATTTTTCTTGAAAAAATATTTTGAGCTTCGAAAATTTTAATTGCATATTTCTTTCGATTACTATTTATCACAATTGAAAAATAGACAATGTCTATTAGACATACTAATAATTTTAATTATATCCCAAGGCACAACATTAAACATCAATACAAAGACACTGATATTTTCAGTAGGTAGTGACAAAAAAAATATTCGTTATACAAATATATTAGGGCACCATAAAAAAAAAATAGCCCTAGGGCGTCAAAACTCATAATCCAGATCTGATCATATACCGTGTGGCATTTTATACATTGCCTATGTCAACAAATGAGTTTAATTAATGTATATTTTCCCGGGGGTTAGGTTCAAATTTTATTCCAACCATATTTTTAACACAGGTAAGTTTAGTGGAAGTTACTTTTAACAAGTGTTAAGCCGGGTTTACACGAGTCACAAATGACTTCATGAATTAATAATGAGGATATATGTGTAAGTATATATATATATAAAGATTAATATATTTTAAGTAGTTTAACACTAATCGGCATTCGCAAATGTCACATTTTATTAACACTGTGACTATACCATGTACCTGCAACCTTACCTTATTTAAATTTTATGCATAGTAAAAATATAATAATTAAGAAGAGTAATTTCGAAAAAAATATTTTTATACTGACTTTCCTTTAAATCTCAATTGACTAAATTCGTAATTCGATTCTCTCTCTCTCTCTCTCTCTCTCTCTCTCTCTCTCTCTCTCTCTCTCTCTCTCTCTCTCTCTCTCTCTCTCTCTCTCTCTCTCTCTCTCTCTCTCTCTCTCTCTCTCCCTCCCTCCCTCTCTTCTGCATACTCATTCAAATGTTTTACGACAACGAAACGATTACCTATCCTAAATATAAACATGAACATATAAAACATTGTACATGGACGATGGATGTCATTTCAGTGTTTCAATTGGAATAAAACATTTTGATGGTCAATTTTGATCTCAACCGAGCTATCTTAAAAAAAATTCCCAATCTACGCTAGACAGTTGCCTGGTGGCCGGAGCAAAACGTAAATTGAAATATTAATTTTTTTATGATTTAATATTTTACAATTTTTAAATATTTAATTATATTTTGATACAGATATAATTCATTTAGAAATCACTCACTCACTTTAGGAAAATCGTCTTAATTATTTGTATACATTTTAAAATATCAATACAATTACCTATATCATATGATGCAGAACAAACATGCATGTTCAAAATAAGGAGACAAAAATATACATTAATCCTTTAAAATGACGCCTCTGCCATTGTACAGATGTGACTTAATTAAATTTTATTATTTAACAATGTATACATAATATTAGCTTTAAATTTAGAATCTAAATGACGCGAAAGATCTATTGATTTAACAATGATATTCATAATTTTCATTAAATACTTTTTTTGTCAAAAAGTTACGTTCAACCACTTTGTAAATAAAAAGTTTCATCTAGTCGGGACTATATAATTTATGTAAAAAATATTTCACGCAGTATTATTATTCAACGTGAAAATTTAAACAGTTTTTTACTTTTAAGAAGCTATTCCCGAATTTTTTAGTTTACTAGAAAATTAAAAAAATGGTATTCAAATATATAAAAAGTAACCATAGCAACTATATTTTTCTTTAATAAAACCATGACTATTTTTTTTATAAAATGAGGAGTCTTGTTAAAGACTGTTTTTGTACATCTATGATAATCGACATAGGCGTAGCTGAAAGGCTTAGTAAATAAACCTCCCACTTGTAATTTCAGCGGCCCACTAAATCAACTAGCCTATTTAATGAAACTTTTGGGATTAAGCACAGTATGAATAAAAAATTTTTAAATTTAAGTGATTTAATTGACTGGAAAAAAATGTTTGTTTTTGGTTGTTTAATGGTAACGTCCAAGTATATATACCACTAACAAAAATAACAAAAATAACAAAAATTTTGTACAGCAAAATAATTATGTAGTTATCCATACGGTTTGCTTCAGTGTTTTCTTTATCAATCAATGTTCATATTTTGTTAGATTATATCAAACACCTACACGGAGGTAATTTACTTCATGTTAAATTTATGACTAGAAACGCGTATCACGTTTAAAAAAAAATCGTCTAAAAGAAAGTTTAGCTACTTTATAATACCTTTTTTTTCATAAATGTTTGGAGCCCACATACAATTTTTTTTGTCACCAGATACTTTACTTCGGTTTAACTACCCATCCCTCAATCTCCTACCAAAAAGTAACACTGTAAATAATCAATACATACAATTTTTTTAATCTTACATCTCTTTTAAGTTTTGAGATTATCGTGGTAAAAAAATTATCCACTTCGGTGTATGTGTTGTCAACGTAAATTTAAAAGTGATGAATTATCAGATTCGAAAAAAAGATTCTGTGTAGAGCTAAATTATGCATCGATATATCAAATTTTAATTATTTTCTGGGTTATAAGTGTGTAAATATTAAAGCCTATTAAACTAGGTGTTCAAGATTTGACATGGCGACGATTTCAATCGTCTCAATAGACCTTGTTACATATTGGTTATAATGTTAATGAGTAATGTTACTTAAACCTAACAACATTGATTTTATTTTAGGCTAGTAAAATAATACTAATATTTTAAAGTACCTATAGGAGATGCATTTTCAATCCAATACAATTCTACCCAAACCGACGTAACACGATCATAATTTTAAATCAAACAATGATTAAGGTTAGAATGTCAAAGGATAATTTAGAGAACAAAGACGCTGCATAAGATCTAAAGCATTCAGTAGGTACATTCATTGTACTCTCGCGAAAATTTAACGCGTTATGAAAAATTAAAATATTATTTAAATAAGAGAAAATCAATCAAATCTATACAGTGATGTACAGTCTGCAATCAAAGGTCAAACCACCGAAACGGTAAACAAATAGCTATCTACGATATATTATAAGTTGATAGTTATGTGAAGTAGGTGTTATATGTATACTATATAAAGTTATAATACATTAATGAATCATTGCATACTATATGTTAGACTCTAACAGTTAGAGGATTAAATTTCTTTACAATTACAGAAAGAAACGATTAATCAACTTTAAAAGACACTCAAGGTTTTCAGATAACGTGACAGTCACGGTATTTAAAGAATATTAAGAAATTGTACAATTGAATAATTTCAGTATATATTCCATACACTTACAGATTCTTTCATATCAGACAGTAGTCAGAAAGTCTTTTGAGACATTTTACATTTACGATCGTAGTGTTATGCATACCTCAGGTGATCCTAAAGACGTTTGAAATGCAAATTATACCAATACGTTTTAAATGGCTAAAAAACATCATTAACACCATGAAGTTCCATTATTAAACAAATTATATAATCAACAATTTTGGCGATTTCATTTAGATTGTATCACATACGTTTATTACAAAATTCATATACGAATTGTGTAATTCATAATAAACAACAAAGACAAAAAACTTATCGTACAGTAAATGTATTCTAGTCATGGTTTCTAATTTATATCAAATATAAAATAACAATACTCTTTAGGTTTGTAGAAAAAATTGTTATTATGATATAGGTAAAGAGATTTTTTTCAACTCGATATGAAGTCTTATAAATAAATACATACTTAAAACACAGATAATATGTTATCATAAATTTTCATTTAATACAGTGCAATAAAGCTATTACACTCCAACAACGTAATATTGAAAGTTTGGAAATATTTTTTTAATAGGGAACAATAATTTTTATTCATAGTTATTTGGTGTTAAATGGAAAAATATGCAATCATTAGCTTTGAAAAAAGAACATTCAATCAAATATTCTACCACGAAATTCGCTCATTCTAGGTATATGATAAGTGATAACGTTCATAAAAAGCTTGAATACTTTATACATATAACAAACAAATGTAAATTAAGTGTATAAATAAACAAATAAATTAAATATTCAAAAAAAATATTTGGCAAATTAATCATGCAGCAACATTTCCCAATGGTCACAAAATTTAACCAGTTGTATTACTAAGAGGTTATACAAATATATAAGGATGTATAGTTTAGGCGGGGCTATGCAGATATACGTGTAGGTATCATGTATATATGACATACATATTGTAATACTGCATGAATTCGCATAGCGCCGTACCTGTGGGACTGTGGGAGGGGACTTTTGCCGCCTCACCCGCATAACCCGTTCATTTATACATATATTATAAGCATGTAACCAAAGACTTTATTTCGACGCTAAGCCTAGACGTGTTTGAAAAACTAACTAACTTAATAAATATTAAATTCGATCTCTAAACGCACAATAACAATGTAATTTTTGAAAAATTAAAAACTGGTGTACACATGGGGAATCTGTAATACTTCAAAGTGTCAACTGTCACGTATTGGCGAAACGTTTTTCAAGCGCTTTAACGAATATAACGAATATTCATTTTTAAAGAACAGTGATCATATTTCGGCAGACGTATCATATCAGAAAGGATTTTTTCATTTTAAGATTTAATGTTAATCATGATCACAACCCGTCCTCCAACGAGCATCAAGTCACTGCGAAATCAGCAAAACGACTCACTCGACTCGTCCGGGAGTTGTAGGGGATCGGCGACGGCGGCGGCAGCGGTCGCACAGCGTCCGGCAGTAGCGACGACGGTGCGCGTTTGCTGTCCTACGACAACGACGCCGGCTGTGGCGGCGGCGGTGGTGGCAGTGGCGGTCGGCGGCACAAGAGCGGCGAAGGCGGCGGCTGCTGAGACGATGGCGGCAGCGGTCTCGTGCGGAGCTCGACGACGCCAACGACACGCGACATAATTATACTACGACGGCAGAGACGGGGCGCGCACGCCGCCGTCGACGCGAGAAATAATTGTTACGCGTGCGACACGACGACGACGACGACACTATCACGACCGCGGAGACGACGACGGTTCGTACGCAGAGGCCGCAGCGACGGCGACGGTCTTTTGAACGCGCGACAACTCCCGCGACGCGCGTACCGCACACGCGTGGACCATTTACAACGCGAAAACGGTGTCGGAATAAATTAGAGAAGACAAATACATATATTGATATATATAAAAAAATATACGTATAAAAAAAACACGACCGCGAGACGGCTATTATAATATGTACAACGTCGACGACGAGGATAATATTCTATAAATAATATATTATATTATTATTATATCACTCGCGCGGTGCGCCCCGCTGCCAATAACGCGCTACGTACACGCGCGCGCCGACTGCACACACACGCGCACCCACCCACACACGGACACACACACGACCGTAAAACCGTTCGCGTCCGCGGCGCACGCTATATTAAATAATAATGATAATGATAATACGGCGGCGGCGGCGGCGGCAACGGCGGGAGAGACAGAGAGACACCGGACCCGCCGGCACACACCACTACTGACTCGAGCTACGTCGGCGGCACACGACGCGAAACGCGCACGGCGGCGGCGGCTGCTGCGGCGACGACGACGGCGGCACGATCGCGCTACGCGGCCCGCGACGACAGTCCGGTAAGTAATCCGGGGATTTTCCCGTCGGCGTGCCCCAGGATTTTACACCGCCGCCGCGACGTGCATCCTTCCCGCGAGACCGCCGCCTCTCCCCCTTCTCGCGCGCGCACCCGACGTATCACCTCGTCGTCGTCGTCGTCGTCGCCCCCTTGCGCCTACGATGTGTCCCGCCACTACCGCCGCCACCCTTGACGTCCTGGCGGAAAATTGGGGCCATCTCGTCCCGCGCGCGCTATACTCGTAGCAGCATCAGCAGCACGACGGCAATGCACGCGCGGGTGGATCCTGCACCCCTCCACCCGGCGCGCGATACACGGCGGCCGGCGCTTATACCTGTCTCTGCTGTAGTACCTACGCCATCGATGGCCGTCCAAAAATATTTGTGTTCGTGTGTACAAATATAATACAACGTACACTCTCTCACGCGCACTAGCCCGCGCGCGCGTAGGTACGCAGGGGTGATCTGACCGTTGGCGAACTCTGCAGGATGCACTTGGAAACGATCGGTGGACACTCCCTGGGCCGGCCGTCGGGAATACGTGGCGTTTTTCGCCAGCAATCGTATTGGGCAGACGTACTTGGCTAGAGACCATGCGTGTTTAGTACCGCATGCACGCAAACCATCGTCGTATACCAAGTCCGATAATCGGCGCAACGGAAACCGTCTAATAATTGCACGACATGTGCGAAACGGAAGAAAAATCCGAGAGGAAAAAATCGCCGTCGCCGACTCATATAGAAGACACGTATTCGGCACGGCTGAGAAACCGTGTTACCGCAACGTGTTCAAAAACTAGCATCATTCATTTTATTGACCCGCCATCTAGAAACTCTTGAACGCGTCCGCCACTCGAGTGCCTCTTATTCCCGCCGCGCGCCACCTACTCCACCGGGGATCTTACTGACGCGTTGTCAACTGACAGCGTAATGAAAAAAATAATCTCACAAGGACCACTTTAAAACCCGCAATCAAAGCATGACGCACTGGCCCCATTGATGTTTAACCCAATTTGAGACGAGAAGGGAGGTCCCCGACTTCCGGGTAGTCCTATTAATTCCTCTGCACTTCGTCTCACAATATTCTCACACGCACACGCAACTCAAAGAGGGTGCCGAGAACTGAACAACTTCATCAAAACCCGCGAGTGATCATCGGTGCGGAAGATGAAATCAAATTTTTTTCAACCCTAGTTTTGAGACGGTTCAAACGCGGATGTGGTGGTACGTGAAAGCAGCGAACGGCGACGACGGTTTTACACCGGCGTGTGGATATCGTTCAACGTCCTGGTGGGTCCTCTCTTTTTCTCCCAAAACATACTGTCGCGCACTGTTCGAGGCCGAGAACCCATAACATAGACACACGCCGGGCGTTGCGACGTTGCCGCAGCGCATCAGAATCGCTCGCGCGCATTCCACGTTTTTATTATTGATTTAAGACGAGGGACAAGATGCGGTCCCCATGGCAACGTCGGACTCGAGGCACAGGCGTGAAAGAGAGAGGAAACGAGACGCGCAGAGAGAAAGAGTGATGAGGTCCGCGGTGGTGAATAGGTGCCACGCCCAAGGGGTGGTGCGCTGCTGCGGATGCATTGCGTTCTTCCATTACGCCGCGCGTTCCGATAAACCCTCACGCCGCGTGACCAGATGCCCGCACGATAGCGCACTTGACCTGGTCACCCCCGTCAACCTATGTACTGCGGAACTAATATGCTGTCTCTCGTCATCGTAATACTTATTAGGTACACACCACTGCGACATTATTGACATGCCAATAAAAAAAATTACCATATCCACCACTGTACAGATAAACATTGAATCTTTTTTTTTCTCTTATATTTCTATCGAAACGGCCGTCAGGTCTTTGTCGATATCTTTTCGCCTTTGGAACGGTAGAAGTGTGGCACTTGTTACCCCCTTCTCTTAAGAAGAGAATTCTCACGTGTGTAGACTTCACTCCCAGTGGAATGGATCCGGTGGGGGGGGGCAGTGTAGTGCAACCAGAACGATGGCAGGGGAGAGATTACAGAATTAATTCTGCAGAATGTTTTTTGCACTGAGCCGGGTTCAAACTGATGACTGCGCGCGCGTCGTAGCCAACTGCGTGACCACTGCACCACGCTGTCCCTTAAACACTGAATCATAGACATAATTTTGTGGATCGCTATTATTTGCAACTCCTTTTTTTTTTTTTTTTTAAGGAATTCGGCAGTAAAATCAAAGAATTATAATAACATTATGATTATATAATTATAATACGAATTCGGCTAACAAAATACCATTTTTATATTCGTTATAGTTTGGTTACCATAACAACTGTAATGCCAAAATTGGTCAGACAAAAATGTTAAACCTAGCCTAAAATCCTTTTTGTATTTAATCAAAGGATGAAACAAAAACCTATGTTACTATACAAAGTCTATCATGGCAGTTTCAGTTAAATCTACATATCATAACTAACTGTGGCTTAATAAATGCAAAACATTAATATTAAACAAGTATCCCAATGAATAAAAAAATGGAATAGTATCAAAAATTATTTTTATTCAATTATATGTAAAAATGTTTAGTGAAAATATAAGAAACCTTTATCATGCTTTTTCAATTTTAAAAAGACAATCTTATCGACATAATTGATATAATATAACAATTTTTCCATAACAATAGATATGCTTGACATGCACTTGAATTACCAATCCTTAAAGTATATATAAACCAAATCAATTCATTTTTCTATCATAATAGAAAAGAATGATGGTAAAATACAGTAAAAATCTTATATAACGACATAAAATAAACCATTACAAAAATAGCTGTTTAATTCTAAATGTTGTATTAATTAATAACCAATAATTAGTATTTTTCATGTGGTTATCATATATATATATATCAGTCATTTAAACTTATGTCTTCATAACTGATTTTTACTGCACAAGAATTTATTATCATTTTTTAATGAAAATACACATTATAGTAACACTCATTATTAGGGCAAAGGACTTTAAACTCTGAAAAATCACTGAATATGCAAGCATATATGCAACTCAAAATTAAATTTTTACGATTTTTAAATAAATTTGATTATTTTTAAATGTAAATAAATATAAATTAAAAATATATAAATGAGTTAATTTAATGATTTTAGGTACCCGCATAACAAAAAAAAATGAGCATGCGCAACTATTTATACTAATGTTAACAACCAATTGGCTATCTAATCAGTCAAAATAAATCTATATTCAACAAAATATATACTTAAATGAAAATTTTAATTAAGAAATATATTCGTTTTTAACTTACTCTGCTATTCTTACAGTTATTTAAAACCAATATATAAATCCTTTGCCCTAGTTAATAATAAACAAAGTAACAGAACAACTGTGTTGAGATGGTCAAACAAGAACAAAAAACTTATAATCATTTGATTCAGAACATATTCTTAATTTTACTGCTATAAACTTATTGTAAGTATATACATAAAAAAATTAGGAAGAATTGTTGCCAATTGCAACTTCATAAATGTATACATATTATTATTAATGTTAAGGTTTAAGAGAAAAAAAAATTCTTTATATATTATCAATTTCCTATTTTCTAACATTTTTATAATTTACAAAAAATTAAAATTAATAATAAAATAATAACAAATAAATATAAATTTGTTGTTGGGACAATTTTTTTGGACAATTTATAAAATAAGATTTTGAAAAGCCGAAAGTTGATTGATCAATGATTTTTAATTCTAAAAATATTTATTTATAGCATAGTATAAATATTAAATTGAATCATGCATAGATCATGACAACAGTTCATCCCATAGGGATTCAGTGATTTTTAACAACTTAATAAACTGTTTTATTTTTTTTTTCTTGTCTTAGAACAATAGAGTGCTCATGCCACCCATTTCACTTTGTTCCTTAACAAAAATTTCAAAATACTGGTATATAATAGTGACAGCTAACAGAATACCAGTGCCTGATCCAATGGCACCCATAAAATCAGCCAACACAGATAATGCACCAATACAAAGACCTCCAAATGCTGCAGCGGTAGGTATATAACGGTTCAGTTCATGAATCATAGAGTTGTCTCTGTGGCCACGCATGACCATCTGCTGTTCTTTTAATTGTTTTGCGACCTAAAAAATGATCATTTATGAAAATTCATAGTAATTAAAATTTTTAACGGTATCAAGTATTTAATAATTTAGACTAACATCTTTGGCAGACGACCCAGAAACTTCAATCCACGTTTTGGAGAAGAACGCACATGATCCCAACATAAATACAATATAAAGAATAGCATGAATTGGATCCTCAGCAATGTGGGATAGATTTTCTGGTGGAGATAGGTAATAGCATAGACCACCAACTGGATAAGCACGGGCTGGTCCACCACCACCCACATCAGCCCAAACACCCAGTAAGTTAACTAATATGTTACCATGAAATTTAACAGCCAACATCTATAGAAGAAAAGAAAACAATATACATGTCAAATTATTTAATAAAAATATTTGTGATTATGAAATCATTATACCTGAGATATAACATATAAATTGGATACTAAAGCAGATTGTAAAATGATAGGTATATTTGAAGTATAGAACAGCTTTATTGGGTAACTGCTATACTGTCCACGGTACCTCGCTGACTTGATGGGTAAATCAACCCGAAAACCCTGTAATATTAATAAATGTGTAAAATAAATGGCCAATATTATAAAATAGAGAAATCTTACTTGGAAATATATTACGATAGCAAAAACTAATACAGTGGCTAATAAATTCATTAAATTTGGTAAGTTTTGTCTATAAAACGCTTCTCTAAGTGCCCTAACTTTATCCTGTCTTGTAGCCAATAAATGAAACAAGGCTATTACAGCTCCTTCAAATTCTGTTCCTCGACCTAAAAATAAAAATGTACAATAAATCAAACTGGAAAAATGACAATTTTTAATATTTTTCAAACAAAATTTTAAAATTAATTTACCTGTGTTTACAGTAGTTGGACTGAAAGCTTTCCAGACAATTGTTTCGCAAATATTGGTAGCAATAAAAAGTGATATTCCTGAACCTAATCCATACCCTTTTTGTAAAAGTTCATCCAGTAACAAAACAATTAATCCAGCCACAAACAATTGAATGATGATTAACAAGCAAACGCCAGCTCCTATTTCACTGGGATCACCATACATACCAGTCATAACATAGACAATTGCTTGACCAACAGTAATGACCATACCAAACACTAAATAATTTTTTTTTTAGATTAACTCAATAAATCATGATAAACAAATAGATGTCATACATTTTTGAGCGCCATTAAACAAAGCACGATCTTTAGGGGTATCGCCAACTTCAATGATTTTTGCTCCAGCCAAAAGTTGCATAATGAGACCAGAAGTTACAATGGGTGATATTCCAAGTTCCATTAAGGTACCTCGATTAGAAGCTAGAATGACACGAATCCAATAAAAAGGATCTGCTGAGTCTGAACTCATAATTCCAAACAAAGGTATCTAAAAAAAAAATTAAAAATTGTTTCATTGATATCAAAAACTACTTATAAAATAAGGTAACTTACTTGACAACAAACCAAAAAAATGAACAAAGTGATTGCAGTCCATAATACTTTTTCTCTGAACTGAATCTATAAGTATTTAAAATAAATAAATTATATTATCCATATAATATTTGTAAATAATTAAAATTAAAATTCATATCATGTATATTTTGGATAATTTAAACCTATATACATTTAAAAAAATATCTAATATTTAAATTATAAAATACATTATGCATTAAATAATAAATAATAAACAGTTAAACAATAAATAACCACATTATTAGATGTAAATACTATAGGTATTAACTATTAGTAAACTATAATGCTCTTCAAATTTAAATATTAGAGAACTCTTAATTACTTTATATTCGATAATCAAAAGAATATAAAAATTAATTTAATGAAGATTAATGATTAAATGTAATAACTAATAAGTAATAATACATCCATTTTTTTTTCAATGGAAAAGTAACATTATTACAGTATTAAATTTTATATGTATTTGAAAATAAAACTAATAACAATAATGAACAATATTTTTTTTTCATATGAATAAAAATAATTGATTAAAAATGGAATTTTTTACTTCTGGTTGATAGCTACTCAATTTATTTAATGTATAATTATATTTTTAACAATTTAAATTAATTCTCACAGAAACAAATGAAATAGCTGAGGATCAGTTACTAAAAAATCATTTATACTTATGTGATTTCACAATGTCAATTTAATACCTACTTTAAATTTCTATTTTATCATGATTCATGACTTTAAATTAATAAAACTTATTAATTAAATAGCTAAAAATAAAAAATTAATTTTTAAATTAAATACCAAAACTATTTTCAAAAATACTACAGTCACCGCTTATTCCGGACTAATTAAACTGATAAATTTTTTAGTAGAATAAACGAAATCCCAGATAAGAGACGGTATAAAAAATATAATGTGTTGATTCAATTCTAAGAATTTGGTCTGTAAAATAAGGTAATTCAGATTATCCAGTTGATGGGATAAGCGGCCACTGCTTTTTTATCAATAAATATCAAGACAGCCAGTAATACAAATAGACTAAATCTTAAATCTTAAGATTGCCATTCATATACAGTACTCCCTTGTTAACAAGAACTCGGTTAACACAAATTATTGGATAACGCGAACCGGTTTTCGGTCCCGAGAAAAATCTCTATACTATAAGATAGGGTTTTTTTTATTTCCTCAGTTTATATGAATTATTTCGGTTAGCACGAAACTCAAACAAATTTTAGGTACCACATTGTCGTTTTGTTGATTAACACGAAAAGAAAAATGTCAATCTGTACATATGTATGTATCTATTTTCGTTTTATTACTCGTATAGTCGTTAGTAATTTTATTATCTTTATAACACAGTTTTATCGATATATTATCTCATCCCTACTATGTATGTATGTACATATTCTCTATTGTAGGTACATACATATGTATACATGTGTACATTTGTATTTGTGCAAATTTGATGACCAGTTGAACAGCATCAGAAAACATCTAGAAAACTATGAAGTTACATTCACCCAGAAACCTACCACTGATTTTTCCAAACCGACGCGAGTTATAAATTAATTTTTTTTTGAAAAAATGTATTAAAAATATTTCTTTATATATGTAATGTAGCGTAGTAATTAATTAATTAAAAATATTTAAAATATTTGTTTATTTGTAGTATGTATGTACCAAAGTAATGTAAATTTATATTTTGAAGATTACATAATAAAAAAAATGTATTTGAGTGTAAAATAACGTATTAGATTTAACCTTCTCTGATAACACGAATAAATTCGTGTTAAACCTATCGGTTTACACAAATTCTTTTAACACGAACAGGTAATTTTGTGGTCCCGCCGTGTTCGTGTTAACGAAAGAGTACTGTAATTTAATAAAATTAGTTATTTTTACTACACAGTAAAGACAAATAATAAAAAATAGGTAATTCAGTCAAATAAAATTATAAAATGTGTTAAACATTTTTAAATAGGCACTTACTTTTCGCTCAGGTTTAGCAATTTCTGGCAATATACTGCAGAAAGGTTTAATTACTTCTAAAAATTTAACTGAAACAAAGTAAAACGTGATCTAATATAGTAATTATCATAATAATGTTGAATCTAGCAATAAAAAATTTTAATACGAAATAGATAACAAATTGCAAAATTTTGACTCAAATGATTTTTATGGTAACCATAGCATAACATAAGAATTAATGTTCTTATTGTTTAATAACTGAACATTTACAATTTTTGAGGTAATAAATTGAGAGATTTTGATGTAGTTTTATATTTTAATCAATGTTTATAGCATGAAAAAAATCAATGAATGTATAAAAATGTCTTTTTAAACCTTACTTTTTAAAGTAAGTTAGGTTTCTAAATCATTGTACAAGTCATCAAGTATTATTAAGTTAAACTTTAGTCAATTGCTCTCAAATAAATATAAGTATGTCTAGCTTAACATACACAAACTTAAAGATTAACATACTAGATTTAAATACAGGTCAAATAATGTCAACTACTGACAATTACAACAAATTATGTTCAAAATATCAACTTCATAAAATCTGAAGTAATGAAATTATGTACCAATAATTTTTTTTTTTTTTTAATACAATATTATAGGTACTAAGAACTTAATAAAGAACACAATAGTAATGCTTTAATAAAAATAACCAGATATTAACTATCACCTTAAAAAATATAATATTTCATTAAGTATTAAAATCGATCATTCAATAACTATTGGTATAAAATATATATTTCATATAACAATACAAGCACTTAGATTAAATTAAGTCATTTTTTTATTTCCATTACCAGGTCAACACCAATTTCAAACGTATTAGCAGTATTCTAATTTAATACAAAATACCTAATATTTATATCATAAAGTATAGTTAAATTTACCAAGAATGATTGAATGTTTATGAATAAATGAAATAACAGTTAAGAAGGATCATAGCCTGACCCAATTTTGAAAAAAAAAATTTTAAAAATATAAGTTTCATATTTATTGTTTTAAAAAACAAGACGAGGTAAAGAGAAACAATTAAGTTTGGCTTTCTAAATTTTCACAGTAGAGCATTTATGGGATAATTCATTAGAGACAACCAACAGGTATCCCATAACATTTAGGAGTTACATAAAAAGTGAGAAAATCAAAATTCAAAAGTAATAACATAAATTAAATAATAATTTGACAATATACTTACAACCCATCGTGAATTATTCGTGATAGTGACAGTCTTTCAGCTTTAATTAAAGTACATTAGAGGTAAAACGACACGTATTTTGCGAAAGGAACCATACGAATCGAATGATCGGTAAAAGGTGGACGACACAGCAAATACGCTCTTAGTGGAACGTACAACCACGTAGCGGCTTGACCGACAACATCAACACGAACACACATGCAACGATTTTTGTCGATGAGTCGGCGACACGTATAGTGTACAAAATCCAAAGAGTATATAAATATATTCCACGGACTATGTACACATTTTCTACTAAATCGTTTCCAGTAATTTAAATGGCATCGGACATCCTAATTTTCCAGTAAAATTATTAAAAATTAATATTTATAATTATATTCAATTGATTTTTTCATTAAAACAGTTAATATAAATCTAAATTTTAAATTGATATTTTTTATCACACCTAAAGTACAATAATTTTGTACTTTCCAAAATAAGATATTGCTGTAAGAATGTGGGATATATTTGGGTAAACTATGGTAATAACACCATAATATTATACTTAATATTTCATAAATATGAGAAGTAATTTATTATTCTATATATTATGTGCATATCCACTATATTTTAATAATAGGTGTTATGGCAATTAATGATTATGTGTTCAGCATTGAAAGATAATGTATTATGATTTATGAATTATGATCAATGCGAAGAGACCCTTAAAATAGATACAGATTGAGAATTCATGTTTAGTTTACATTATAACCTCTAAAAGTGAAGTAAACAGTAATGATCATTCCAAAAACTATGTACATCATTATTGATAACAATTCTCAATGAGCCTCCTGCCTCGGTGCTATTATCATCAATAGTACAAGTTTTATCACAATTTGTATTCTTTTTATGAACTTAAAATTAACTTTTTTAATAAGTAACTTATAAGTATGAATCAATAAGTAATTATTTAATCGTATTATTCTACATAACGCTATGATAACTACATTTCGTTCTGTTATACGATCTGCTAATAGTGTTAGCTTAATATTAACAAGAAGTCTTAAGTCTGATTTGCACATAAAATGGGTTCGGCCAGAAAAAATTGCATGCTGGGATCCTAAAAAATCCGGCGACTTAGTGCCCCAAGAGCCACTAGATATGACTAAAGTTCCATTGGAATATCAAGAATCAGAGGAATTAAAAACGTAAATTACTTACTAAAATTTATTATTTGCCATAAAGTTATTCAATATTAACTATTTTTCATTATTAATTTTTTTTTTTTTTTTTTGTATAGAGCCAATGAGTATGTGCGTAGAGTATTTTCTTGTGACTTTATGGGGCGTCGATCTGCTACACAACTAGTTCGTCAACAACTCATTGATAAAGTCAAGTCCAATAATTTAGATTTCACATCATGTGAAGTTCAAAGTATTATACTATTTATTATTACCAATTATTCAATGAAAGATTAATATACCTGAGTTTTATTTTGCTGTTATTTGATTTTCAACTTTTTTCATTAAGTCTTAAAGTAGATGCATAGTATTAATTAAAAAAATAATTATAATTGTAATTTTTCATTTTTGAAACATTTCTCATTTTTTTTAACTTCTCTTGAGAAGTTATTATAATAGGTCTGAAAATCGAAATAGGTAATTTTGTGTTTTCTTTACGTTTCAAGACCTCGACAATCGTTTACAAGTATTTTTAGAGTGATGTCTGTGTGTGTGTGTGTGTGGGTACGTATGTATGTATGTATGTAGACATATTTTGGCTTTCGATTCCTCAATAACTACTGGACAGAATTTTCTAATGACCATATCAATCAATACGCCACGTCATGACTTAGATCTGAAAGGAGTCTGGAAAAAATCGGTCCAGCGGTTTGTTTTTTATCTGTAAAAAACTGACTTTTATGCACGCAATATAAATTTCATATATAATTTCAAGTCTCGAAGGGTAGTAAGGGGTTTTCGAGGGTGCTGATTTCGAATCTTTTTTCAGTTTTTCAAAATTCAAGATGGCGGGCCCAATATGACGTCATTTTTTTTGTAAAAATTCTTTAAATTCGATAGAATTTCGTTCTGAGAGGGGTTTCAGGTACATGATTATAAATAATGTTTATTTTTTTTATTTTTTATTTTTGACTCCAATTGACAGTTATTACAATTGAAATATTTTTGTAATTCTATTATTATTAATAATTGTCGATGAATATTTATCGATAGTGAATAAATAAATTAATTTAACTCTACTATCCCTCTTACAGTAATAGAATAATTCTTCTCAAGAGAAGTTGCTTGTACGGTACTTGCTGCCGAACCAATTTTTGTTTTTTTATGAATGATACAAAAACTGTTTAAAATATTTTTTAATCATTCTTTTCAATAAAATTAATATGTTTTATTTATTAATTTAATAACATAATTAGATGAGAAATTTCTTACCATACAAGTAATGAGTCAAAAAATAGATGCTAAATTGAACTGGTTTTAGTTAAAATAATATTTGTCATCTTTCAAAGCTAATAAATTGTATATATTTCAAGGGCTTTTAATTATTATGAAAATACTCCTATAACTTATACAACTCATTTAAAACAAAATTACTTAAAGTTCTCAAAATCTACCTTCAAAATAATATCCCATTTTTTTTTTTTTTATTATTATTATTATTATTACTTAACCAAGCCAAGTGTATTCTATTAAAATTGGGTGACATATAAATGAATTGTTCTTTAAAAAAAAAATAATTTTGAACCCTCTCACTTTGATTAAAGTTCCATAGATTAATAACTTTTTCCATAAAATATTTGATGACATTCATTCTTTAGTCTATGATTTGTAATGTCAAACATTAACACCCTATTGACCTGAAATTGACTAAGAAATAATTAAAATCTATAAAAACCTAAATTATAATGTTACAATTTTAAAGACTTATTCCATAAACCTTTTTTTTTAATACTAAATTGAAATAAAATATTATATACTTCTATAATAGGTATACATAATATTTTATTTTACTGATTCCTACTTGTTAAATTTGATGAAATGATTTTTCTTTAATTTAAATTATACATTGTAAATCAAAAATATTAATAGTGTATTCATATCTAACTCTAAAGTTTAAATAAGTACTAATATTAAATATAATGAATAAATGTTTAAAATATCTTGAAATTAGTCAAGTTTAAATAGAGTATTATAACTTACCACTGTAGAAATTCTGTTATAAAATTCTAATAAAGATATAATTAAAAAATTGTAACTTTTAATTTATTATTCAATGTTTCAGTTGCTAGTATGACGGCTAACATTCGTAATCTTCAAGATCACTACAAATTAGCTCCCAGAGATAAAAATTCAAGAGTAGCTTTAAAAGAAATAATAGATAAACGTAAGAAAAGATTGAAATATTTACGTACTTGGGACTATAAAAAGTTTGAATGGTTATTGGAAAATTTGGATTTAAAGTATCATTCTCATCCGTAAGTAATAAATATTATTTAACACTTCTTTCATAAATATTTTTAATGAATAATAAATATCCAATAGACGTTATGAACGAGTTGAAAGAAAAAAATCATTACGCCGCTTAACATCTCAGTGGTGTGATAATGTCAAAACTGAAAAATTGGCTGAGTATCGTAATCAATTAAATAAGGAAAAAGAAACATTTTTAAAAGAAAAATTAGAGAAACTAGAATGGATGAAAAAAGAAGAATATGAATGTGGAATACCACCAACTATAACTGATGCTGATATTGAAGCTGCCCGAAAACAGTTAGAAGAATGGAAAGCTGTAAAATCTGTTCAAGAATAAAAATATTGTAAATAAAAATTGTTTAATTTGTTTAATATTTAAAAACAATTCTATTGTATTATTAATCTATGTACTAGTTTTTATTTCTTAACATTTCATAGTTAATTGTATTGATAGGTAGTGTACCAATTTTTAAAGCTACTTCTTGCCATGTCTCTCTAGCAATTGAATTTGCTCTTTGTTGCCCTTCTTGAAGTACTTGACTCAAATACTCTGGAGCATCCATTAGTTTAACAATCTCTTGGCGAATAGGATTAAATTTCTCAACTAATGCTTCTGCAACTACATATTTATACCTGCAGGACAAATATTGTCAAAAGAATAATGATTATAAGAGTTAAAATATGCATACTTATGAATCATACTTTTAAAAGTATAATACAAAAATAAAAACTGAATTAAAGTATTATTTTCATGAAAAATGTATTACCGTCCTGTGTCTATAAGAGAATTTTCTTCGCATATTTCTTCAGGCAATAATCCAGAAATAAGGGAATGCATAGTTATAAGTGTTGAAACTCCTGGTCGATTATCAGGATCATATGTTACTTCTGATTTACAATCTGTAACAGCTTTTTTTACTTTTTCAACAATGATATCAGGCTTGTCGGTAATTTCAATTCTGCCACGAGGATCAGGATGAGATTTAGACATCTTTTTCGTTGGATCACGGAGATTCTTAATTCTTGAAGAACAGTCTTCTGTAAACATAATGTAAAATTATTTTAATAATAAATAATACATACTAAATATGTTAGCATGATGAATTATGTACTATTTACTTTGAATAAGAACATCAGGATAAGGAAATGTATCACCATAGTGTCGATTAAATGAACGAGCTAAATTATGAGCTAATTGCAAATGTTGAATTTGATCTTCGCCAACTGGCACTTTAGTAGCTCTGTCAAAAATTAAAAATCCATAGACAAAAACATTAAATAATAAATTTGTTTGATTACTTATATAAAAGTATGTCCGCAGCTTGTAAAACTGGATATATGTACAAACCCAAAGGAATATCTTTCAAAGATGATGACTTTTCTTTAAATTGAGGCAGTTGACCCAATCTAGGCATAGTAGTTAAACATCCGAGCACCCAACTCAATTGGGTATGATATGGAACCTAAGTTAATTTTAATTTAAAATTAGTAAAAATCATTAATTAAAATAAACAACATAATAAGTGAAAGAAATAATTTTAAAAAAATGGACATATTTCCATACAATCAATAACACAAATCAAAAAAATCAGCATTTTTGAAACTAATCAATATTTAACTATGCAATATGTTGAATAATTACTTGAGACTGCAAGAACAGAATACTTTTTTGGGGATTTATACCACATGCAATTAAACTAGCTGTCATAAGTAAGATATTTTTTTCCAACTTCTTAATATCCTAAAAAAAAAATATCACAATTCAAAGAAAACACAAGTGACATAAATTAGACACATTATAAATTAGCTAACATAAGGCAAAGTTATTGAGTGTAAGTCAACTATGCTAAATATGACTTCTCGGTTTTCATTTTGAAGTTGAACCCATTTAGAAACTGCACCAAAATAATTTCCAAAATGCAAAGTTCCTGTAGGTTGAATTCCAGAAAATATCCTCTCCTTCCACTTAACCTAAAGTATTTTTAAATAAGCATAGTAAGTACAACATTGAATAAATGTTTAAAGAAAATTTAAGACCACATACATTCGAATGACAAGAGCGCACATACAAGTGATTAACACGGGGAATCTTTTTCGACAATATTGAATAAAAACTATGCATTACAATATTACAATAAAACTCGATAATATATTTTTAAATTAAATTATATAGTTAATTTTTACTGGGCAATCGTGATTCTGTACTGAATGAAATTGCCCAATAATAAATTACGATTTGTCTTTAGTCAAAAAAAACAATGAAAAATCGAAAAATGACCTAAATAGTAAATATTATTAGAATGTATAACATAGATGAGAGTTTTGGTCTTGTAAACATAAAATAACGATAATAAAATAATAAAATGAATATATATATATTAATTACTATATAATAAATTACGTCTAGGGATAAAACATATTATTTTTAATCATGGTTGTATCATATTACTATATATTTTATGTAGATAACGATTGTGTAAAAAAAAATAGATAAGGTCACTTTTTATGTATACCCCATGTATACATCATGCCTTGAGCGTAAGTTAGTTGGCGGCACTGCTTAACAAATACCTGCTTGTATCCAATTTTTATCATCAGACAACAACTTTTTTTCCATTACAAGTTTCATTTTTCATAATAATTGTTTTGGAGGGTGCACGCTGTCTGCCATCATTGTATTTGTTTATTTTTAATCCTTACCGTGTGTCTAGCTTGTATTATAAATTATAGTACATTTTTGTACTAATTTAAATACCTTATAACTTGTCTTAACCAGTTATAAAATAATTTATCCTCAACTGGAATTTAAGTGTCTAAATTTTTTTGGTAAGGTTATTCACATTTATCTGTTAACTAACATTAGTTATTTAAAAGTTGTGCCGTTAAAATGTCTGTGGAAAAAGACATAATTAAAATTCAACACAAACTTCAAAGTATGTCTGATGAAAATGCTGATCAAAGTCAAGCTCTAGATTTATTGAAAGCTCTTAAGGATTTACCTATCACACTGGACATACTCACCAAAACTCGAGTGGGTATGACTGTCAATTCGTTTCGAAAAAGTTGTAAAGATGAAGAAGTAATAACGTTTTCAAAAGCATTAATTAAAAATTGGAAAAAATTATTAAGTGGAGACAAGTCTGTTCCTCAAGAACCGAAAAAAGATAAAAAAGAACGCAAAAAATCTGAAGAAAAAGAACAAAAAATTGACTCAAAAAAAGATACCCCAAAACCAGTAGTCTTTCCTACACCATCAACAACAGATGCAGTCCGTCTCAAATGCCGTGATTTACTAATTAATGCTTTGAAAACTGAGGATGAACTAGGTGGTTGTGCATCAATTGAAGAACTCGCTGATGAACTAGAAGATGCAATTTATTCTGAGTTTAAAAACACTGATGCCCGTTACAAGAACAGAGTAAGAAGTAGATATTCTAATTTAAAAGATGCTAAAAACCCTCAACTTCGAAGCAATTTTATTGCTGGAGCAATTACTCCTGTTCAATTAGCTAAAATGACTGCTGAAGAGATGGCAAGTGACGAGATGAAAACTTTGAGAAACAAACTCATTAAAGAATCTATAGATGATGCTCAATTGGCAACTGTACAGGGAACTAAAACAGACCTTTTGAAGTGTGGTAAATGTAAGAAACGTAACTGTACATACAATCAAATCCAAACAAGAAGTGCTGATGAACCAATGACAACGTTTGTTATGTGTAATGAATGTGGTAACCGATGGAAATTTTGTTAAATTGAAATTATTGATAATTTTATTTAGGTCTTAATTATACACGCAACTAAGATGTATAATTACTGTAATTTTTTTTTTTTTTTTGTAAAAAAATTGGAGTTGATTGCCTATGTTTTCATTACTCACTAATATAAATGTCTTTTAGTATTTAAAGACCTCTTATCTAAGAGATAGGTTTATTGTACCTATAACCTAATAATTACTTTATGAATAAATTTATATTGAGTGTAACATTAAAAGTTGTATATTTTTATGACCTAAAAATTATGTTGAATGTGATAACTATAATTTTTTTTTTTTTTTAAATAATGGTGGTAAATTTAATATGAAAAGTAGATTCTGCCTTTCATGTTTATAACTTTACAAGGTGTCTCTTCATAATAGTATACTAAAATGTTATGAATGATGATTCCATGTACAAATGTGATTCTTCCTAAAATATTGATTCAATTAGAAATATTTAGTTTATGCTTTGCTGTAAGTTAATCCATTAATGCTATTGGGACATAATGTATTTATAATGCACAAAGTTATTCAAGACTTTCGCTAAAAATACTAAGATTAATGATTTATTATTTTAAGGTAGATAGTATTTAATGTTTTCTGTGATAAAAGACTACAATTTTACTTAAATTTAAAGTTTATACTAGGTATTAAATATTAAAATATTAGATTGGTCTTTTTAAAAAGATGAAATTTAATTGCTTCATGGTACTTTCTATTATAGTCATATAAACTATACAAATACTTATTTACCAAAATGCAAAAAATATATAAAGCAACTGTCTACTTTTTTTTTTTACAACCCGAGGGTTGATTTGCACCTAAGAGAAGTTGCTACTTGGGAAGGAAGGGTTATTACTGTGCAGAGGTTTCCCGTTGCCTTCTGCACAGGGGAGATGGCCGCCGCTCTATCTAGACAGTCTCCTGCCCAGAGAGAGAGAGCTGCCTGTGACCAAGGTTTGAACATGCGACAGTGTGCGTCAGCAGTGATGCCTAGTTCCACTCGGCCACTCGGTCCCCCAAATAAACTATACAAAAATGTATTTACCAAAATGCAAAAAATATATAAATCAATTATCTACTAATTGATATTAAAATAAATATAAACACAAAATTATACATTTGTTTTATATTTAAAAAAAAATACATTATTTACTGTAATAATAATTATAATTATGATGAGTGATAAAAATATATATATAATGTTATATATTATTATACATTATATATTATTAGATAAAAAATATAACAATTTGTATGTCAGATAATAGGATAGTTCATTAAATAAACAAAATATATTTCATGAACAAAAAACAAATTATTCTACCATAAAGACAATTATCACAATTTATCAGATACTTTAAGTTCTACTACACCAATAGCACCTCTATGTCCCAATACTTTGTAACGAGCAAGATCTTTACGAGTAACAATACCAATTACCTAAAAATAAATAATATCACATTAAAAAATACATACATAAATAGATTACAACCTAAATGTACACTAGGTCAAACATATGTGTAAATACCTCATTTGAATCATTAACAACAACAATATGTCTTAACCCCATTGCTCTAAAAAGTCGGAAAATCCTTGGCATTGATGCGACCTAAATAGTAAAATTATGAAAATTCAAAATCTTAATTATTTCAAATATTGTTAAAAACTATTTCTAAGAATACGTACATGTGTTACAACATATGGAGATGGATTCATAAATCTTAAGAGATCTATAGTAAATGATCGTTCGTTGTCTAAGATTTCGATGTTCTAAATAAAAAATTAAACAATTAATTTCTTGCTTCAAGTAAATACAAACATATTTTTTTAAATATTTATTGTTTTTATTAACTGAAGATTCACAATTTATAAAATATAGAACAGGTAATGGACAGATAAATAAACTTCAAACAAATTCATTGGCATACATTTATATTTTAATTAATATGTATTTTTTTAATAAAACTTAAAAATTAAATTGAAGATTACTACTGTTAGAAATAAAATGAAACTTTCCTCCTTAAATGATTATTTTTTATTTGATTAAATCAGAAATATAATACAATTACACAGCTATTTTAAATTAGTAGTCATAGTTAAAAACTAAAAAAGTTAAAAAGTGTTCTCAAAATATGTATTTGCAAAAGTATAAAAATAAACATTAAACATAGACTTCAAATGGAAATACTTTAATGTAAAAATGAAAAAATGTATAAGATTAAAGTTCATAAAAATGGTTACAACTGAATAACTTCTTAGATGTACAGATTCTACTCAGATTGAATCAATAAGTGAAAACCTAGATACATATATTGTAAAAAAAATAAAAAAAATAAAAATAGTTTATCAAAATCAAAATATTTAATTATAATGTATTCTAATTGTTTGACTTAAGAATTCCAATATTTACGGAAACTCACTTTTAGGTTATTTTTTAATAGAAATTATCTTATTTAATGATATACATACTAATGTTTTATAATTGTAAACATTACTCCTTTAAACAATACATTAGAGTATTCTGTAATTTATACAACTTAAAAAATGTGTCTACTTCATACAGAAGTACAATGTCACACTTAAATTGTATGAAATCCAAGACAGTACATAAAATGAAATAATACATAATAAAATTTGATTTATAAGTAAAAAATTAAATTTTATAACATGAAATTCTTAAAATTTTTATTTTTTTCTGTAATTGTAACAATATGGTTTATGTACAACAAATGAGGACAAAACTACTCTTGCATTATTTATTAGACGATTTTAAAGAGAAATATTAATATATTAATATTACTATTATTTTTTCACAATTAAGTTTAAATAAAAATGAAATGAATTTATTTTTGTTATAATTACATAATGAATTTTAAATTTAAACCAGTTGTTAACATATGGAGCCAAAAGTGAGCTTTAACTGTTAATCATTTTATTGATAAGTATTATTATACTAATTTTAATGCAAAATATTCATAGAATTAAAGGTTTATTCCACAGCACACAAAATTAGGCTTTAGTTTTGAGAAACAATATATTCTAATATTACTATACTACTTATGGTATATAACATGCGAAACAATAGTATTAATGATGTAATTTCATGTAAATACTATGAAAATACATACCTGAAAAATTAATATAAAATTTTACTTACATCAATATCTGAATATCTTGGATAATCTTGTCTGAAAGTGGTCAAAGAAACATTATCCCAAGCATAAGGAACCTCATTAAATACTTTATTTTTTAACAGCACAATGAGTTGGGATCGAAGTATCAATCCACGTAAACGACCATTGGGTTTATAGTTATTTGCTTCCTAAAATAAAGCATACATTTAAAGAAAAATGAATAAATAGTTTTTAATTCATGAAAAAAATTACCGAATCAACACTAAAAACATCATCAACAACGGGGAATCCATTGTGTGAACACTTTTTTAATGTGTCTACAATTTGTCCAACGGATTCTTTTGATTTAAATACAATAACGGGGTGTGCCATAACTTCACTAGCATAAATATTGGATGACAGTGGTGGAGGATCCCATGGCATTAAAGGTATTCCACTCAATTGAATATGTATATCATAAATGCTCTTGAAAATAACAAAAATATTTCAGATAAAAGAAAATATGAGGATATACAAAATATTTGAAAATAAAAAAAATTTAACTTTAAAAAATTGGGTATATACCTCTGTAAAATAGTCACCAATCCATTTTGCAGTTACTAAACAAATCATAAGTGGCAAACCAAATGTTATATCACCAGTTGCTTCGATTAATATAACTGTAAGGCTGATAATCATACGAACAACTCCACCAAGTTGTGATGCAGCACCAATCAATGCATATTTTCCAACATCCTTAAAATGAATAATATAATATCAACACAAACATTATAAATAAAATTATTAAGTCTTACTGCTTCTGGATATATATAATGTACTCCAATTCCGATAAGTCGTCCCCATGCTGCACCTGTAGCTAAGCATGGAATAAAGATGCCAGCACTTACACTTAAGCCATATGTCCAGATTGTAAGAAAATAAAATGTAATCGCAAAATATACTAATGTGAATACATCCAGTGATTCTATACAAATTAAAAAATTATATATATTATATGATAATTGATAATACAGGTTTTTTTTACCTGTTGGATCATGAAAAAAAGATCTAACTGAAGCTTCAGGGACTTGAAGCCACAACGATGCCATAGCGTTATACTGACCATCACTGCAACTCAACTAAATACAAAATTACTCTAGTTCAAAGGTATATTTTACAAAATTTTAACTGAACTACATTACAAATCAAACAAATACCACTTATTATAGAAATACCAAAAGTCTACATCATAACTAAAATTATATACTTTTGTTATAAATTAATGTTAAATCCTACAATCACTATCTCACTAAGCAGTAAGCACTAAATCATCCAGTCTACTCACTACTGTCAGTAAATATATGAACATACTTGAACAGGATGTTTGGTTGGATCAAGACCTAATGGTTTACAATCATCTTGCCATACCATTAACAAGAATCCAACAGTGGCTGTGGAAATACAGACTAAAACTGCTTCTAAAACTTTTTTCCAACGTTTCACTAAGTACCTAGAAAATTTGAATAAGGGATAAAATAGTTTTAATAAAATATAAATATATATATATATATATTTATATTTATATTTATATTTATTTATTTAACATACATTTAGTATATACATACAAATTAATAATTATGTTATGTTTATTTATGTTCATAATTTTTTTTTTTAAATATTTTTTAAGAATTAAATATACACTAGAACTAATGATTATTAATGTAGGGTTTTACGTTGGAGATTAGTTGGAGATAACATAACCAACGTACATATGTGTCGTGTAATAAAACTATTTGAAGTGTTGATCACAGCCGTTAAAGAAAGCACTTATCAGTATACATCAAGTATAATCTTACGTCTATTCAGAAGAAAAGATTTTTTAAATTATTTATGACATACCTTATAAACTATCACGAGATACCAATGAATATAATACATTCACAAATAAAATATATTTCAAGCAAAAGTTTTAATTTTTATATTGTTATAATAAACGTAAACAAATCAAAAGGATTTATTTTACCTCATTCTGAACACAGTTAGTTTGTAATTAAGATGACAAAACAATGCTCCTAGAAGTCCACCAATAATTCCCATAACAAAAAAAATTGGCAATTCCATCATTTGAAATGATAATGCAAAATTACTGAACTTGCCAAAATTTAATAATCCCCAGTAGGTAAGTTCACCTAAATAATAATTAAATAATATACCAAGAGAATTTTTTAATTTTATTTGAAATTAAAAATATCTTACCAGGGTGACCATGATATGCACTTAAGACTGAATTTAATGTAAATGTTGAGATCATTGAAGCAAAAAATATTCTCCAAGTAAGCCCTTGATTCCAAAAACTGGCTCCTTCTTCTAAACTAAATAATACACCACCTAAAAATAATTTAAATTTCTAATAATGCAATATTATTTAATTATTTATTAATTTAAATTCATAAATCTTAAAAGTTTATTTACCAACAGGTGATCCAAAAGCAGCAGCAACTCCAGCTGCAGCTCCTCCCGACACAAAATCTCTTTTTTCGTGGTCTTCTCTAAAATAATTAAAAACTCCAAAATCATTTTTAAATGTTGTACTTTTTCCTTGAGAAATACCAGCAGCTACTACAGCACCGGCATGAATCATGGGCCCTTCCTAAAATATCAAAATAACTTTTAATTATCATTTTTTTATTTTTATATTAGCTGTTTGTAATTACAATTATACAATTAAATCAGATAATACTATATATATATATATATATATAACTTAGATGCTAAAGGTTCCTGTATAAAGGTTATTATTTAAGTGATTACTATTTCTGAATTAGCGTTAAGAATAGAATAAAAATTTGATGTAATATTGAAGGTTTTTAGGAATTTAAACAAATTAGTGCCATTTCTGTGCAGGGAAGGACAATCAAAAAGAATGTGGGATAAATCACAAAGACTTTCTGTTAGATGTAAAGTACAGAGGATTATTATTTTTTATTTAAATATAATTATTAACATCTACTTATACTTTTTAAATGTAATTTAAGTAATTAAATAATAAGCTTTTACATTGAAATTTAAAATGTACAAGTTAATTTTTAGTTTATTTATTAAAAAATCATCCAAAAATCATTTATTTCAAAATCTGGTACTCTGAACTATAAAATAAACCAAGTACCACAACTAGGTATTGCATAGAATGTATCATTTAGCATGATTCATATTCCTTTATTATACAAAAAACTTCAAACTTTCTTTTACTTAATTGACTTATATTTAAAGTGAATTAACAATTCAAACTTAGTGAGCTAACTTTATTTAAGTAGATAAAGTGCTATACTTAACTTGTATATCACATTTTAACTAGTTTTAGAAATGGTTAAGTTCTAAGCTCAAAGAGTTGATATATCTCTTATCTTACACTGTTTACCACACTCATATTTTACTCAGTTTGCTATCCTTTTGTCCTTCATTTTAAAATTATACCTAACAATCTGTATTAGTAAAAATAATTCTTCATTCACTATCTTACAAGACTTCTTTCTGTTCTTCGAGGCAACTGCCATGCTTAATCCTAGTAATCTTTCCAATTATGATGGTCTATGTGAACACATTACCTACTAGGTATATTAATTTATATGCACATTGTAAACTCATCCATTACAAAATAAAATAAAAAAGATCTTAATGTTGATGTCTGATATCACAGACTCTCACACTAAACTTTTCAGTCATAACAGACATATTTATAATGAATTGTATCAAACTTTAAACACATACAAAACACATTTTTTTAAATTATCTATTATAACATATATTTTAAAATATTTTTATTAATTAACAATACATAAAGTATTATATTATATTTTATTAATATATTAATACATTTTAAATCCTAATGCGAGTATAAAATTACTTTTTCTTACTTTTCCTCCACACATGCCACCAATAACAGTGGTAATTACACCAATCACTTTTATAAATAAAGTCTTTATTCTAACTATTCTAGGAATTTTGATTCCATTGAGATAACATTTTACTTGAGGAATTCCAGATCCTAATGCAACTGGCTGAAAACAAAATTACAACTGTGTTAAACTGAACTCGGTAATCAATTTATTAATATTTATTTATTACTTCAACATAAGCAATGAGTATAGATCCAATAAAAACTGGCACAATATTATAACCCAACAATAATAAATATGGACGCCATAAACAGTCTTTTTGATTACATTGATCAATATCTAATTAATAATTAAACATAAGGAATAATTTTTCAAGAAAATAACACACGAAATATTTAAGTACATTAAAACAAATATTATACATAAACTGTATACAAAATACTCTGAAAAATATTAATTTTGCTGTTTCTATAATACTTAATGTTTTTTAAAAGTTAAAGTTTTTTAGTTAGTTTTATAAAAGGATACATTGTTTTACATGACCAAATTTCAAATCTGCAATCTTTTCAATGGATAAATCAATAATTATACCAATGCTTGCAGTGATAACACCAATCCAAAAGAATATTGTCCATCTGACAACATTTTTCCTAACAACATATTGGTATCCTTTTTTTTGCTCTTCATCACGATAAACATAATTTTCAACAACTTCATAATCTAAACTCTAAAAGAATAAAATAAAATAATTAAATGGTTCATAGTTAAAATATTAAGTTGGAGTATATACACTTAAGTATATACAATTTTCTGAACAAATAGATAATACCTACATAATTTATTTTACTTGGTGCTATGTTCTAATAACTCACCTCATACTTTGATGATAAAATATTTAATGATCCAATAGGTACAGTGTCCTCTTTTTCAGGTAATACTGTAAATTGCTCATCATGAGACATTGTTCCGTACTCAGTCTACATAAAAATGTATGTTAACATTCAAAATTCAAAATTAAATTTGATGATTGTGTTAAAATATATTTAATGGTTAAAATACAATTAATAAAATTTTTATTGAATTTCAAAGATTCATTGTTCACAAGGAATGTTATTACTAATTATTATTGTTCAACAAAGGACGACAAAAAACATGACGCATGTAGTATGTACTTGGTACTATGATAAACCACTAAATCAGTCTTAAATAGTTTTATTTTTAATATTATCACAGACTTCTATATTATTATATATAAATACATATATATATATATATATTCTATATTTTTCTGTGTTTATATCAAAGATTAAGTTTAATATGTAATAATACCCATAGAGTAACTCTATGATAATACCACAAGCCATTATCACCATAGATAATATTATCTATGATTATCATTTATCACAGACCACGATTAAAGATATACTGGTTACACGACGAGTGGTGATAATGTGTCCCGTAAAAGTGCGATTGAAAATATACTGACTTAAAGCGCTATCTAGCTGTAATATTACAATATTTTCCCGCACTTTTTTCTTATTCTAAATTTCTAACCATAATAATTTTATTAATAAGCAACCTAAGATAAATAAATTTAAAATAGTAGCTTTTACATAAATGTCTTTTGTATAAACAAACAAATAAAAAATGCCTTGTTGTATTAAAACTCCTCATGAGCATTCCAAAACTTCATTTGGTGTACCAAAAGACGAAGTAGAAAAAAAAAAGGGAAAGAGCCTTAGGCATACTGCTTAAAAAATCAAATCGTGTGTGCTCAAAACATTTTTGTGAAGATGACATCATAAGTACATGGACATCTGGTGAAGGAACTAGCAAATATTCAGTAAGATATAATATCATATATCAATATTCAATATAATATCTAACTGTCTAACTTATAGATCTTATATTCTAAATATGTGACCTAAATAACAATTTAATTATTTTTAAAAAGGACTAATAAGTTAAGTTTACTTCTCAGATTTGTTTAAGAAGATGGCAACTTAAAAAAGGGGCCATACCATTTATTCATTGTACTGACACAAAACAATTCCAATGTAAAAATATGGATTCAAGTGAATGTAGTGAAACATCTTTATTTCTAACCCCTGAGCCAAAAAGACAAAAAGTAGGTTAACCTATAGTACCTATTTTATTTTTATTATTAAGGTAGGTAGGCACTTAATTTAGTAGATATCACGATTAAAGATATATATTAGCCGTGGTAGATATTAAGCTTAAATCATATTTTAATTTTTATGTCAACTAACAAATCAACGGATATGACTTTTTCATTTGTTTATTCTAGGTTGAACAAGTTAATGATCAAGCTTCCCTATTTCAGCAAATATTTAAAAATATGTCTTCTGTTGTTTTACCAAACAATTGGTATTCTAAAATTGAGTGTTTGAAAAATGAATACATTATATATTTTTTTAAATTAAGTCCATTAAGACCAGAATTATCTAGGTGTATTGAAAAACAAATATTCATAAAAAATGGTATGTAAAATTTTAAAAGTATTTATTTTCTTATAAATATAAGCAGACTTACACATAAATCACAATGTCTTGGGTAATTTTTTAAGTAGGTATGTATTTGTGTGTGTGTTTGTGCCAATATAAATAAATAAATATATATATCCATATATTTTTTCTGTGTACAAAATTAGAAGTTAGAAACATGAAATTTCATATTATATAATTTTTAAATTCTTTATTTAATTTTTATTAATACTTATATTAGTTGTGCTGTATTTAAACCCAAAATTAATAGGGTGAGAAATTTTCAAATTTGCCTCTGCTCATTAAAGTGATTTTATTGTTTTATATTTTTTTTATTTCTAGACTCTCAAATAGCAATATTTTTCAATGGTAAAGAAGTATCACCATTGAATATAGATAATACAATAGAACAAAATAATACTTTAACTTACTTTCAAAACTTTTTAGATACAGTAAATATAATTAAATGTTGTAAAGGAACAATTTCTACAAATCAGAATGATAACATTAAAACATTATTTGGTCCTCAATATGTTGAGTGTAATGGCCAATGGCACCATAAGAACTGTTTAATTATTATTGAAGATCCTAAAAAGTGTGTTTAGTTTATGGTTTTATTCTTTATTTAAATAAATCAAATTTATTGTATTATGCATATTAATTTTATTTTAGAGATATATGTCGATGGTGTAAACGTTTAACTTATTCTATCCAAAGAAAATGTACTAAACTAAAAAAAAAAGAAAACACTAGAGTTTATTTTTCGCCAAATAAAAAAAGAATAATGCAAAATATTCAAAAAGCCAAAGCAGTCATTAAAAAAAGACATTTTAGGGCAAGCAGAAAAATTATTCAACTTGAAAATAAATTAAATGAATTAAAGAATGAAATGAGTGCAATTAGTGATATAAAATTAAATGAAATACTAGAAGGTTCAAGTGTTGCAAAAGGACAATGTGAATTAGTTAGAGAAATTGTGGCTGCAGCTAAAGTAAAAAATCCCAGAAATAGGCGTTACAGTGAAAACTGGATGATGCTATGTTTATTATTTCAAATAAGGTAGATGTGAACCTGTCATAGATAGAACAATTTGTTTTTAACTCATTACTTTAATAGTTTATTATTATTTTATAGATCACCAAGTGGATATAAATTTTTATTAGAACAGAAAATCCTACCATTACCTAGTGTGAATACGTTGAGGAATCATTTATTAGCCATTAAAGTTGGTTGTGGTTTTGATGGAAAGTTTTTTGAGTTACTTAAAAAGAAGTTTTTGGGTAAAACAGAAAACCAAAGGAAGGCGATTTTAGTTTTTAATGAGATCTTTCTAAGAGAAAGTCTCACAGTAAACACTAGAACTCTATCATATCATGGATTAGAAGATTTTGGTGAAGGCTTTGAGACTAAAGAATATAAGAAGGCGAATCATGCGTTAGTATCATAGAACATGTTCTATGTTAGTATTGATGATTCAATGTTTAGCTGATAATGTGTCACAGACCAATGCTATTATCAAAAAATTAGCTTAAACTCATTGATAAAAGATAAATCTAACTGGGATGGGTATAATTAGTGATGTAAGTCGGTAATATTACTTTGGTAAAGTATTTTAAAGTAAGTAATTTATCGGTAAAGTAATAAATTTAAATTACTTTACCACTTTATGAGTATTTTTTTTTTAATTTTATAAATCATAGTGAATCATACTCATTAATCATTATTCATATAATCATATAACATATTATACTTTATACCATGTTACACTTATTAGGTTTTATGTAGGCTCTTTGGAGGCAGTGCCACTCGACTATTCGAGTTACTACACACGTTTTATTGTCTAATATTGTTTTTTGAGGTGTATATTAATTATTAAATCGTTAAAATTTTTTGTGATCTAACAAAAGTCAAGACTGACTTAATTTGTTACTTTTATTGAATTAAATGCTTTTTTTTTTAACTATATAAAAAAATATGTTTTTTATTTCTAAATTTCTATTTTCAGAAAAAGTATATTTTTTAGTTTTGTACTTTTACTTAGCGTTATTTTATAAAGTATTATAAGTACCTTTATTAATTATTGGCTATATTTGTATAGAAAATATTTGAATGCTTCATAATATGCTTAATATGCTATAATATGCTTTATAATAATAATTAATATATAATTAATATTAATTTTTTATCAATTGGGTGTTGAAAAATAAATTTCCTAATATTACCATAAAAAAGTAATATTACCGGTAATTTACTCAAGTAAGTTACCCAAAAATAAATTACCGGTAATTTTACAACACTAGGTATAATACAATTATTATAATATATATTCATAGATAATAAAGATTATCATCTATGTATATATTAGTATATATCTATGGTTACTATAATCATTTTTTTTTAGTCTAGTCATTTCAGTTCCATTGATAAATGCTCCGATACCAGTCCATTATAGTCATAGTTCGTGGTGATAACACAAATAATGGTACGACCCACGATTATAGATATACATAATATATATACATAGTATATAAATGCTACAAACTAAAAATTTTAGAATTGATATCGGTACGAATTTTATTTCCGACGAATCGACCAGCCTTAAATAATAATTTCTAAAAATTAATTGTATTTTCATTGTTTTTTACATGTATGCAAGTTATGCAACATATTTGAATTTTGAATGTAACGAACTGTCGGACCATCCTCAAGCTGCTTACGACATCAGATTCTGCTCTAACGCATTTATGGCGAATACATAAATTTGAAAATTTGAAAAAAGGAATTTTACATTTCTAAGTTGGTATGCCTGGGTTGTGATTTTTTTCCTATCATATTTTTCTTATCAGGGGGAAGAACTGCACCATAGAGTAATACCACAGAATAGATGAATCTATTCATCACGATTAATTTTCTGATTTAGTATTTAGTATTTAGTAGTAATCGTGCTATTCATCTATTCTGTGGTAATACTCTATGAACTGCACTATCATCAATCTAACTCATATCATCAACTTTTATCACACAAAGAGTCTATCTATTATTATTACTCTGAGCTATCTATATAGTATCTAAGACGCTGGAACGGATTAACCTAACCTTGTTGTCATTTTTATTTTTTATCACAAATGTACAAACTACAATGTAATGAATCAATAAATATTTTATCTATTAGTATACCACATTATTATATTATTATTTATGGTTATATAATAAAAATTAACGCACTAATTGTGTTAGGTATACAATCTAAGTAATTTACATAATATATTATACATTAATATACATTGTTATAATTTGTTCATAAATTCAATTAAAATTGTATTCCAAATAATGAAGTGAAATACAGTTCTATTTTGACATGCCTATTACCAAACTACATTATCTTCACGCTCGCCCTTTTCCAAGCTATTTTGATAATACTTATCTAAGTATATTATAACTTATAAGTATAGATGTACTTGGATCAAAATGGCTTATCAAAATGTAAGCACCGAAGGTAGTATAATAATTTATCTAAGGTGTAAAGCAGTATCCTATGCGAGAAATGGTATGTGATAGATGAAAAATTGATACTATAGTTTACTGATGTTACTTATAATTTATATAGTATATTATATAAAATATTATTTGTGATATATCGATAAAGTTTAAGTTCTCTTTTTATCAATAGTTCACAGCGTTGTCCCATGCGTCTGTATATGAACCACATAATAGTAATAACAGAAAAATAACAAAACTAAAAAGATAAAAATGTCGGTTTTTCGAGGTAAACATGATTTAAAAGTAGATAGTAAGTACTTACAGTAAACAGTCGACTTTGGGTTTTATTCATTTGTACGCTTTAAAATACTGCGCAGAGTTTTTAAAGGTTAAATAATAGTTTTAAACATTTTCTAAAAATTAACTCGAAAACAGTTGAATAGCATGAAAAAAACTACTGAAACTAATCGTACCGAACGATTTGTTACAAGCCTGCACGTGTTCGATACATAGTAACACATTGAAATGTAAACCAAACCAAATCACACTTTACGGTACTGATTAGACACTTAATACGTATTACGTTCCCTCGCTGTCGCCTACACCACTACAGACTATACATACGGATGCGAATAAAAGAGGTAAAAAAAACGAGTTGCTGATAAACTCGATTGTTGGAACCTACTCGCCTGCTACCTATACTTGTTCATTCGGCGTAAAAAAATTTGAATAATACAATCCTTTTGACCAATAATCAACAAGGCCAATCCTCCAATGAAAGTTTGGATTAACAAAGACTGAAATCGTCGAATTCTACGTAGGTATAACATCAAACTAGTAGATATTATGTTTATTTTATTTTATTTAATCAAGTAAATGTAATACGCCTGCAGATTATAAAAAACCGCAACCATAAATGTAGATAGGTATCATGTAACATGTATAGGTACTCAAATTCCAAAATACGTATGTGATACCTATGTATATTGACATTGTATTTGTATAATTGTATATACAGTAAATGATAAATAAATAAATACATTTATATATTCTATAATGAAATACTTAAGTGAAATTGTTTAATATACCTGAATATAAAAAAAAAACATTAAAAATTAAAAAACAGATTGAGTTGGTCACTCTGACATATCGATCAGCTGAAGACATCATTAATATTTTTATTTTACATCAGGTCCTTCACCCCAACACAAGATACCATATACTATACAAAAAATGCATAAATATTTCTGATATAGGTATTTTGCAACTGAGTAGAACTTTAATAGATTTTTGAACAGTAAATTTTTAATTTTAAAGAAAGAATTTGATGTAAGAAATATGTAGTGTACTTCGACAAAATTCAAATTTCAAACATATATTTCAAAAGGCATATATAGTTTTAAAATATCCCAGATAGGGTTTACATATTGTGAATTAAGGATAAATGTTACAGATATTACATTATTATATGATTCATTAAATGGTAATATTGAATTCCCTAAAATAATAATTATGATTCATTTTAAGATGCAGTATACCTAACCACTGTTAAAAAAGACCTAAATTATTTTTTTGTTTCATTTTGTAAAAACAATTATAGTTGTACATTGTTTTTCCATAGAATTTTGTCTTAAAGTAACCTTATATATTTAAACAAAATGAATATTAAGCTTTAAGCTTAGTTCGTATTAGAATTGTATTGATAATTATATAATTATTATTAGATAACCTTATCTAACCTTTACATTTGTCAAATTGAGATTTTACTTACAGTACCTACTATTATTATCAAAGGCAAGAGCATATACAAGGGAAGTTTTAGGGGTTCAACCTCCCCAAAATTATAAGTTTGAAAAATTAAAATACTGATAAACTGATTTATTTATTTTTTTATTCATGTAAAACTATTTATTTTAACCTAACACCCTCTTCAAAAGATAATTCTGCGTACGTACATGGTATTTACTCGTTTATGATATAATATATAAATAAATTATAGCGATATTTTTCAATAAAAACCTTATAAAATTTGGAATTATTGATCCGGTTAAAATTTTTTTTCACCAATAGATTCACCACATATTATTCCTACCTGTGGTTCGAGATTTCATAGAGATAACTAATAAATTATTTTTTATGTGCGTTTTAAGTTAGAATTACCGCCCAAGTAATTCTGTATACGTAATTTTTTTTTCCGATGTAAGCATATACACATATAAAATTTCAGAATTTATCGATTTAACATTGTCACTTGACACTTCCTGCTAAAGAATAAAAGCTACCGTGTAACTTACAAGGAGAGGCCAGAGGACTACGCCCCTCCAAGCGTATTCTAAACCCTATGATAACTTATTAAGTCTTCAAAAATTAAATTATAAAATGTTTGTCGTACTCATATCAATTTTTCTCAAATACCTACTAAGAAAAATACGGTTAAAATAAAAAATAATATTATGTAAGGGTTGATAAAGGAATCAAAATAATTAACCCTTTACTTCCATGGTGAATAAAGTTCAAAATAGTGTTTAAATGCCTTAATAAATATTTAAAATTTTTAATATGTTGTCTTACTCTTATTAAAGTTTTGTTACTTTTTGAAATAAAAAAAAAAAAAAAATACAGAAAGCATTAACTGAGAAGAAAAAATACTTTTTTAACCTAGTTTGAAAAAAAAACTGTTGAGATATTGGTGGTCAAATGAGAAATGTTGCCATGTTATATAAACAATTAACATTCTTAACCATTTTTAATCCAATTACTAACACTTTTATTGAAATCAAACCTTATAAAAATATGAATTTTAAAACTAATAGAATTGTTTTCCATCAAAAGATATAGAGTATACTATTTAAGATTCCGATTGAAACGATAATGATCTATTAGTTTTACAATGATATCAACTTATTTTTCAGGTAAACTTACGGGTAATAAAGTTTGTCCAAAAGTTACTTTCAACCTTTTTGGAGATCAGAAATTTCATCTATTTATCGTGCTTGAAAAAAATTATTTTTCTTTATTCTCAAGAGGTTTTTTTTTTCAATCAAAAATACCATAAAACTGAGTAAAAACTGTAGAATGTGCCGTAAAAGAAATTTTAATTTAATTGATTTTAGTTATTTAATCATAACTCATATTCGTCCTTAAAATATGGAGTTTAACCCATGGAATTTTCATCATTTATCAGCAACGCTTTTAAACAAAATTGGAAATTGTTTCAAACTAATTTACCACTTTTGGTCTAAATATAGAATTTATTAAAATTATTTTCAGTGGGATTGAAACCACCTAACTTTTTAATCCTATAATATAGTTATGCTCACGTAAGAGGGGATTTGTGATGTTTACAATTAAGTTAGAACATATAATTCAATAACAACCTTAGTTACTTGATAATAATTAATAAATTATAATTATAATAAAATTATTATCATGTTCCTATCTACATACTGATATCTATATTTAAAATTTACATTTTCTATTGCAAAAAATTTAAGTTTTTATAGGTATTCACATTTCAAAATTAGTTAAACAACTAACAGATAAAAAGTTTAACTTGCATTCAACCTAATCTGAATACTCTAATAAATTTTGATCTGAGCAAAGAAAAACCAATAAATTACAAAAACGCAACAATATAGTTTTAAACACTTATTGAAGTACATACCAATTTAGATTCTGAGTGAAGCGAAGGATCTTATGGTTTTACAATGATGTTTATTTATTTATTATTTTTTTTTTCTGTAAACACTTTTTCGTATAGAAATCCTTGTCCAAAAATTTCGTCCAGCAACTTTTTAGATTCGAAATTGAACTGAGATGGTACTTTAGAGAGGTTATTTTTCCAAAATCTCCATAGTTTTTCCATTATTCAAGAATAACGATCGAAAAACTGGGTAAAAACGGTAAAATCGGTAAAAATCCGCCGTAAACGAGATTTTCACTATTCAGATTTTAGGTATTTAGTCATAAATCGAAAAGTATAGAAGCTAGAAACTTGAAAATTTTATCCAATATCAAATACATACTTTTTTCAATTGGACAACATTTTCAGAACAATTATAGCACTTTTGACTTAAATATAGAACTTTTAATTTACCAAATTGTTTGAAAGTTTTTATGTAATATAATTTTAAATATTTGACAAAAAGTTCTGAAAATGTAATATGACCTTACTCATACACCTACCTAATTATCCTAACAAAAGTTCAAAAATCGTTAGTCAGGATTTTTTTTTATACAAACTAATAAATTATTATACGATTTTTTTCGATATTGTCTGATTTCTTTTAAGTTTATTTCTAATGAGTTATAATTGTTATAACAATTGAAGTTCAAATGAGTTATATCTAATTGAATATTTTATGAGGGTTTAATTACAAAAAAACTCACCAAAAATTATACAAATAACCGTAAAATACGTAAACAGTATTTAAATAGTAATATATTATATTACACTGAAGCTTTGCTCAGAATCGTTTTATACTAAAGAAATGAGTCATCATTTCTTTAAAACTTAATACATTCATCACCAATATCTTGTCCGAGGACCGAAGGGACGAAGGACGAACTTGTACCACCATCATCTCACTTACCAGCTTTTTGAAAATATAATGTTACTCAGCTAGGTATATTTAAATTATTTTTAGGTATCTATTGACTATTATATACTATGCGAACACTAGTTGTACACTATCTGTATACACATCAGTCATTACACTATTGAACATTTTCTGCTTTGTGAATATATTAAGTATATTTTAATAAATTCTTTAATACAAAAACATTTTTAAAGTATTATACAAATAAATATCACAAATATTTTTATTAACAAATAAAATATTACACTATTAAGTATAAATATCAAACTTCTGTTAAAAATAATATCGGCAGAACTTAGGTAACTAATCCATTTTGCTTGAGAACTTAAGTTCAGTCACGCTGATTTTACCCATATGTCTATTTACTTTATATCGAGCTAAATCTTTGCGCGTGACAATTCCAGCGACCTAAAAAATTGATAAAAATATTACTAACGTAAAAACTGTTTTGTATTATTATCATACGTGTGCACAAACCTTTGTCGCGGGGCATGCAATTAAATTTTATACTAGTAATATACAACATTTTTCGGTTATGACACGGTAACATATATTTTAAACTATATTATTTTACTACCACTGTCCAATTATTTAAATTTTAAACGTACATGTCGTTAATAAAAGATTGTTAACATATTAAATTTAACTGAATAATTACATAGATACGACATACTAAATTTAGGGTAGTATTATGTTACTACCGTGGTTCGTCTTAGAACTTACAACAGTAAAATACATATAACCTATTAATTATTATACAGTCATTAAAATGTTTAATTTGTCATTTAGTAGTCCTCTGAGCGCTTCTCAAATCCGCTAAGTACCATAATTACATGCCATGCAAACACAGAGCGCACACTTATAGTAATTAATTACTAGGTTTATAGGTAGTATATTTTTAAAGTATTAATACATATTAATTTACTTCGTTAAAATCGTTTACGACAACTATATGTCTTAGTCCCATGGCTCTGAATAATTTAAAAACACGTGGCAATGACATTGTCTATAAATATACAAAAATATAAGATCAAAAATTAAGTACATTAAATTTAAAAAGAATAGAACAATAATATTAAATTCGTTTTCATTAAATAAAAAATACTTAAATATAAATAAAACTTAATTTTTACACAATTTTGTTAAAAGAAAAACGTACTATTTTTATAACTTTTAAATAATAATTATTTAACAGGCAGTTTGTAAGATTCAAGATTTTTAAGTACCAACTAAATAATAAAAATAATGAGGACTTAGTTAAGTATATTCTAAACTCTCCATTATTTTCACGATTTACCCATAATTTATACATAATATAACACACAATGGTGGCTGTGGTATACGGAATACAGATCCTAATTTAAGAAAGAGAAATCAGTGCAAATATTTCTAAATCCCCGAATATTCCAAAGTAAATATTCATAACTTTTAACTGACATAAATATGAGTTACACAAAAAACAAAACAATAATAAATAACATCTTTATTTCTGCCGGAGTTGCTATCTTTCCATCGACAAATCGACGAATTATCAAAACATTTTTTAGAATTTATTTTTCTAAATCTCAAGGCTAAGAAAGTTTGATGATTAAAAAATTATGTACATTTCATATACTCGTAATAAAAAGCATAAATATACTCTACAAATAAGAACTCATCATTTCTTAAGTAATGATGAAGATGAAAATAAAATAAATTCGTATGGAAAATTATAAATATAAAAATATGTATGGGGGAGGGGGATGAATTTTACAATTATATTTCTGCAATATGTAAGTGCATATTATAATTGAAAAATGTTTATTTACTCACATTCTGGACAATATATGGAGATGGATTCATATACCTTGATAGATCGACAGTTAATTTTAGATCATTCGGCAATAATTCAATATCCTGTAATAATGATTATATTGTATTTTTTATACAAAAGTATGGAAAATAAACAAATTGCTATTGTGTGTACATAGCAGTAGGTACTAGCATTATTTATAAATATTATTAATTTTGGAATACCTAATATAAGGACTAGGTACTACATATGTGGTACGTAATGAGCAGGGGCGTATTTACATGTTTCCCGCGCGTAGGCCTGTGGAAAATTGCCACCCTAAATAACTAAAAGTACTAAAACAATGATAATATTACACTGCATTGACTGAATTGTCATTTATTAGCCACAATAAATGGTATAAAAAATGAATTAATTCAGGGGCGTACTCAAGGGGGATGAGGGTGTCATATCCCCCCATGAACTTTTTTTTATGTATTGGTAGTTTTGTAATGTTTGTGGTAATGTTTTCGTAGATATATCTAAAATACAGGTAATCTTCCCCTTGGGAAAGAGCTGAGCACGCCACTGAATTAATTAAGTGAGTATGCAAAAAAAAATTTACTTAAATAGTAAAACATAGTTTCTTAAAAGTTTAATGATCTTATGAATAATTAAAGACAAAAAAAAAATCTTCACACTTGTACATAATTATTAATCAAATTGGTTAACGATGACATTTAGTAGCAGCAAATGTGTCAATTAAATCTTCACAATTCAATTCTTTTACCAGTCATTATTCTCTATCGAGAGCAATGCTAAATTATTTAATTTTTGATCAGTTTGAGGGCAATCTCAGATAATTTGTACGCGTTTAAAGCATGAAAACGATCTCTCGACTCTCTGTAGTACTATTAAACACTGGTACACTCACGAAAATTAATTCTTAATGCTGTGTCAATGTTCGGAAATATTTCAATATGCAAACATTTTTTTTTTAGAGTTATTAATTGAACTTGTTAGAGACCAAGAATGTCTCTCTCTATGCATTGTCACACAAAAAATATAGTGACCATGTGTACAAAGAATCCTGCTGAAAAAACATTTCAACTTCTATAGGCATACCAGGTAATATTAACTAAAATATATAATACATTTCGCAGATTTTCGAGATTTTTACGTATTTTGTCAAAATTCAAACTTGAAATGCATATAAAAAAATTATGATTATGTATTTTTAATATTTTTCAATTGTCATTGTAACAATATATTAGGAGCCTAGTATTTTCAAGTTTTTTGACCTAACAAATTAATTTTAAAATAAATGTTATCGACATGCAAAAAATTAAAAAATTGAAAAATTAAAATATCTGTTAACAGCTCAAAACTAGTCATAATATTTTGAACATTTTATGATGTATAGTAAATGCTAATTTAAATATTCAATGAAAATTTCATGCATATACAGTAATTTTTTTCAGAGTTCCACCAGTTATACCTGATAAAATTTTCAAAATCTTTTGATGACTCGTTTTGAGGTGTTCAAACTTTTTTTTTTAAATATCAATAAAATTTTATTCGTTGAGTCGAAAAGCTTGAAAATTTAGTAACAATATTTTCATTTTCGATGTTGAAGTGGCTATGTGGGTGTGGGAACAATAATGGTCAGTAGGCTGGTACCGAATTGGTTCCCGAGCTCTAACCCCACATGCTGAATTGGTTCCCGTTTAAAAAAGGTATTTATTAAGTTGAGCCGAATTGGTTCCTGTTTAATTACGCACATTTTCCTTCTCAATTTTACAGGCTTAGGACTGTCAACTTAAAAGAAGGCTTGGTTAAAAATGTGCGTTAATGTGTGTTATAAAACAAAATGATATAATATATACAATTTTAAATCGTTGATTTGGAAGTCAACTATAGTCATCACTAGGTGTAGGTATAAAATACAAGTAATAAAATATAATAAATACAATTATTTAAAACCATTGATTTGCAAATTTAAAGCAAACTTTCTTTAAGTATTCAATTCGCGTAAGCTTCTTATTAGTGTATTCAGTCATACAATTTTCCAAGAATTTGTTATTTTTTTCTTGTTTGCTAATAAGTTTTCTATGTAGTATTATTACTTCGAAATTTAATATAATTTAATGTCTGAATACTGTTAAAAGTCTCATTTATATTTTACATTTATATTTTATACTGTCTAATTTATATTTTGTACCAAATTAAAGATTACCTGTACACAAACGGGAACCAATTCGGCTCAACCTAATAAAATACCTTTTTTAAACGGGAACCAATTCGGCCCAACTTAATAAAATACCTTTTTCGCACGGGAACCAATTCGGTTACTCCCGGTCAGTATAGTATATTTGAACGGTATGGTACGATGTCCATCGGTGTGTGTCTGATTAGTGTGAATCATGCTTTATAGTAGGTATACATAACATATTTTACAATAACAGAAAATCTAGAAACATAAATGATTAATAAATATATTATTATAATATAACAGTAAACGTATAAGTATTTGCTGCCCCTCAAAATTTGCCGATTTAGGCACGTGCCTATAGTGCCTGCATAAAAATACGCCTCTGGTAATGAGTAATGACCATTGCTTCTATAATAGATACTGGTAATATTGTCATTAACTATAAAAATATGTTCATATATAATGTATAGATACCTACGTAATGAGTGGATTCAATTTACATAATCTATAAACTATAGGAACAAATGTACTTGTTTTTTGAAATGAATAATTTATTATATACTATACACTATAGGTTACTACTAACATTGATTATAAATACTAGTATTTATAATCAATGCTACTACTAATAGTCACAACTAGCGATACTAATCAAATAAGATAAAAATATCAATGACAAATTATATATTTTCATATTATATTTAACTAAAATATTTTTTATTATCTAGATTTAAAATAATTACCTTTTAGCACTTCATATATATTTTCCTTGATAAAAATTATCTTTTACTAAAGAGCAATTAGTTTTAATTGATTTTTTATTAAAAAAAAAAAAATTAATCTGCATATAGTTACTCAATGAGAACACATTTGAAATAATATGATATAAAAACAATATTAGCCATTATAAATGATGGTATAACAAAATCACTCAGTTTAAAATTTACTATACATTTATATTTTATGTTACAATTATAATAAACATAGCCGTCTAAATTAACATTAAAATTTTTAAAATTATTTTGAGTAATAGTTTTAAAATGTATGATGTTAGGCGATTTCCCATGGGTCCATGCTTGCTGCAGGATATGATCCATAAATTATTCAAAAGATATCTGGGAAATTGTTTAATTATTGTTAGAACTACTACTATCTTATTTTTGTATTTTTATTTTGTTATAAAAAAAATCAACATTTTTGAAAAAAAATTCAATGTCAATCTTACATAAAAAATTAATTTTAATACAATTTCAATAGGATGAACTTTTGTTGAAAACACTCCCGGACAACACAATAGAAATAATCTACTTCTTATAAAAATAAAACCATATTTTTCTGATTTAAGTGATCGATATGAAAATAATAGAAGCGTGATTATATCAATTTAATAACACTTTTTGACTATAAAATTATTTAATATAAATTAAATATAAATACTCACATCAATACTTGAATATCGAGGATAGTCTTCTCTAAAAGTATCCATTGTAACTGAGTCCCAATAATTGGTCACAGGGCATTCGAATATTTTGTTTTTCAAAAGTACAACTAATTGTGATCGTAGTATTAAGCCACGTAGATAACATTTAGTCTTAGAATTGTTCTCCATCTAAGTACGATTATGATTAATCAATTACGAATCACAATATTAAAATATTAAGAATGAATAAAAATTTACTATTTCACAATTTTGACCGTATTCGACAACTGGAAATCCATTATGAGGATATGTTTTTAATGTTCTTACAATGTCTCCAACCGTCGCTTTTGTTTTAAATGTAATTACTGGTTGCGTCATTAAGTTACTAGCGTATATGTTAGAAGATAATGGGGGTGGATTCCAAGCTAGTAAGGGCATGCCACTCAACTCAATTTGTGTATCATAAATACTCTATGAACAAAATAAACAGTAAACAAATATATAAAAAAAAATAGACTGTTATTATTTTACTAGGCACTCATCTTGTTTCATTTACATTTATAAATAATATTAGGTTTTGCCGGTATAAATAATATGTTAATGATGTTAATTTTGTTATTAATTTAATTACATTAAAAATAATTTTCACTACAAATAAATACAATTTTTATTTTCTAACTTTGGTCAGAATCGTTTAACTAAATAAATGATCTATCATTTCTATAAAATTCAATTCACCCATCTCCATCAACTTATCCGAGGAGCGAAGAGAACCCCATGGGACGAAGTATTTCCGACTTTTTTTTTGGTTCTGGGTTGGATAGTTAAGCTCGGGACTCCCCCCTCCTATACCTAAATACGTATCAGGTTCGAAACGTTCATTACTATTATTTTTAAATTTTCGTTAGTATTCATATAAAATTCAATGCCCTTTCGTAAATTTAACAAATTATTTTGTGCGAAAATATGACTTAAAGATAGTTTTTACTCTTTCAAACGTTCTTCTACATGTTTCCAGTCAGAGAAACCTCCGCTGGCCAAACAAGTGAACAAATCGGTTCAAAAACTTATCGGTTACCGGAGCGATTTCCTAAATAAATATTAACAATCCAGGAAACTATTTTTAGATTCTGAATGAAGTGAAGATCTTATGGTTTTACAATGATGTTTACTTTTATTTTTATTTTTTATCTGCAGACAAATCCTCATCTTAATAGTTATTTCCAAACGAAAGGAAAAACATCCTAATTCCTAAAATGGTCAATGGATCAAAAACGGCAAAATTAGCCGTAAACGACATTTTCATTAAATTGACTTAAATAATTTCGTTATTACTCCTAAAATAATGTTGCAAGAAATTTGAAATTTTCACCCTATATTATTGACGTATTACTACATACATACATACATACATACATACATACATACATACATACGTACATACTTTAAAAAAGTTTCAAAAAATTTAATAACTTTTGGCCTAAAAATAGAACTGTGAAAATAGGTACCTTATTTTTTAAAGTGTATCCCTAATTAAGTTTTAAATAATTGACAAAAACTTTTGAAAATGAAATATGATTTTTTATACACTTCTTTAACGAATCTGAAAAATCATGATTCAGGATTTTTTTATAAGCGTTTAAAGTGAATTATGAGATTTTTACGTAAAAAACTGTTTTTACGTCAATTTTTAACTTTAAATATGTATTTGAAGAATAAGTCCATCCAAACTGTATATTTTTATTCTGTAGCTTTGCTCAGAATTGTTTAACTAAAGAAATTATCTCATTTCTTTAAAATTGAATTCATCCATCTCCCCTTTAACTCATCCGAGGAGCGAAGAACACTCCATGGGGCAAAGTACGTACTTTTTTTTAGTCCTCTAAAACCATTTTGCCATATTTCAAAACCTTTTCCATTCTCTCTTTTTCTCCGCTGCCTCTTTCCAATCCATATCTCCATAATTTCCTCCTCTGGCACTTAGGAAATCTTTTCTGATTCCATCCTGAATCAGAAAATATTTCCTAAATTTCCTAAACCAGGAAACTATTTAGTCAGGAATTTTAATATGTTAGGTATCTACTTAATAAAGTATTTTTCAATTTTATGGTACCAGTTTTGACTTAATAAAAATACACGAATACAATATTAGTATAACACACATCAACTACCTATTAGTTAATTTGGGTATTTAAAATAAATATTTTTTGAAAGCATTTTCATTAAATATTGAAATTATTAATCACTTACTTCCAGTAGTGTTCCCATAGGGTATACTACATATACGCCGTACACTCTCAGGCTTCGAATAAAAAATGCTTGGCTTTACTACGTATACTCTCAAACTAATTCTTAAATAAAGAAAAAAAAAATATTTTTTTCTTTTTGGTTTACCATTTTGGTTTATTTTTTACCTAATAGTTCTAAATTATTGTAGAATAATATTATAATAGATACTATACGATATTATAGGAGCTCATATGACAAATAAAATTATAGCGGTTATTCACCGATCTGTCGGCGCCAGTGACGTCATTTCAGTTTTTGTTAGAGCGGATAAAGTTTTTGATACGCCTATATGACTAAAAAAAATATTGACCACTTCGTTTGCTAATTAATTTGTGTTAGGATTTTTATCATATTCAAGGACCATCTAATACTATTTATAGGCACAAATAGCTACAATTTTTCGTGAAAAACTTCATTCGTTCATCATAGTATACCCTCATAAAAAATGATAGGAACATCACTGCTTACTTCAGAAAAAAAATCGCCAACCCATTTAGCTGTCATTAAACAAACCATAAGTGGTAAACCAAATGTTACACTTCCGGTTGCTTCTACTAATATAATTGTCAAACTAATTGTCATTCTTGTTATTCCGCCTAATTGAGACGCAGCACCAACCAATGAATATATACCAATGTTCTGAAATTAGAACGTAAAAAACTATTTCACTATAATCAAATGAAAAGAGAATTATTGCTTAGGTCAATAATACAAATAACTAATAGTAATATCATACTGTATTCGGATTAAAATGGAATACTCCAAGACCAACAAGACGTCCCCATGCAGCTCCAGTACATAAACCAGGTATTAATACACCACCACTAAAATTCACTCCGTACGACCATAATGTTATGAAATAAGCAAATATACAAAAATAAACAACTGTAGTTGTGTTAAAGACATCTATATCGGGAAGCCAAAAAAAAAAAAAAAAAATGTTAAAAGCAAAATTACAACTTAGAATTAGTAAATTATTTAATAGATATGACATATTATAAACTATAATATTATTGACTATACATGTGTTGTTATATGATATTTGCAAACATTATTTTCAATATGAATTAAGTTTTTATTAACAGCATACATATCGACATTCATTTTCTACTTTTTGATAAAATTTACTGTAAACGACACTTTCACTAAATCAATTTTATTTACGAGTATTTAGTCATAACACCAAGAAACTTGTCATGACGTTCACCATATAGACCGTAGACAGGTCGAATTCTATCCAAAAACAGGATTGTGGTTCATTAATAAAAAGTTATAGTCTTTTTAATTTTCGTGTTAAAGCTACTTAGATAATGATAATATTGTGTTTAGAGTTATGTGTTTATGCGGCGTGTCGCGTGTGTACTGTGTATAGGAGAGTAATTAATTCGTTTTAACACTATTGTACGTAATATCAATAAACGAAGTTATTGTGATCACAAATTCACAAAGCATTAAATAATTAAGACATAAATATGAACACCAATTTAAGCTAAGATATATGGTTCAGAAGTGAAAGTGCACGATGTTTAAATTATGCTCCTGGGTCGTTGGTCAATACTGCAGTTTGAATTTTTATATTCGCATAACTTTTGGTCAATCTGTATCTTTCAATCAAACTTTAAACATAAATAATTCGTATTACTTCTTAATCAAAATAACTTCAATATAATAATTAAGTCATGTAAAGATATATATTATTTTCTATTGTTATAAATACAAACCCAAAAGTCTTATGAATGTGAATTAAATTTTTGTTTTTGATTCCGAGGATAAAATATGTTAAAATGATTTTTTAAAAAGTATTAAGAATGATACCTGGATTATCATGAAATAGTGATCGCACTGCTCCTTCTAAAAGCTGAAACCATAAAGCAGCCATGGCATTAAATTCGCCTTCATTGCATCCATACTAATATGAACATAAATAAAATAAAAATGTAATTAAATATATGTCATTAGCGTTATATATTATATAGAATAAACTGTTCACACTTTGTTGTTTTATTTATTTATACCTGAATAGGATGTTCAGTTGGATCAAGTCCCAATTTTTTACAATCACTAGTCCACATTATGAGTAAAAAACTAATAGTTACTGTTGTTGAACACACGATTAAAACTTCTAAAACTTTTTTCCAGTTCTTATTCACATGTCTATATATAAAACAAAAAACAAAATTAACAATTAATTTATCATGTTTTTACTTTACTATTCGTCAGTGTTAAGCATACCAAGTAAAAAACCAAGTTGGTCATCTTCACATATTATGGTTCAATCAAAAGAATGTCAGCTCGTTAATATTTTATAATCTTATGAGTTATTATAATTATTATTATTATTATTATTATTATTTATTATTTTTTATTTTTTTGAATTTTATGAAAATGATTTATCTGGGCTAAATGGAAAATATTAAAAAATAAATTAGGGTTGCTATATATGTATCAGTTACTAAAAGTATTAAGTAGTTATAATTCGCTAAGACTGAACGCTAGTTCATCAACGTTGAGAAGATTCAAAATCTATTTATTATAGGACAATAGAATCCAGAATAGTAAGATTTGTACTTTTATCAATTCATCGAGACATCACGTACATAAGGAAATATTATTAAACAGATTTTCCAACAGAGACAAAGACATGAATTTAAATTTAATAAATCTGTTTTGTTATTATAATTATTATCATGTTGGTCTATTTCCTTAGTTTCCAGTTGAGACTAAAAAACAGAAATTAAAATCGTATACTTAATTCCTAATCCTTATTTTTCCTAAGTTGAGAATTGGAGGATTTTGTTGGAGAAAATATTTCAGACCCCCCAAAAAACCCCCCCAAAAATCTAAATATACCCCAGCGGTAGTTTGTTAGATTATGTGACAGATAGTTGTGTCGCACCGGCTGCCGTTATTGTAAGGTAAAACTGCTTTTCTTATCGTCCGGATTATTTCGGATATACCTAGGTATAACTATAAGTGTACTGTGGTTTTAATATAGTCCACTTGCATCAAGGCCTGCTCATCATCAATCATACGTGTATGTGTACGTACACGGGACCGTGTATAGTGGAAACCCGCCTTTATAGAAGGGCTGGCGGTATTTGGTAAATAACGGTATCCGGTATTTTCGATAATTAGAAATACCGGTATACCGCGATTCGGTAATTACCGAAAATACCGTACATTCGGTAATTACCGAAGATACCGTAAATTCGATAATTACCGAATTGCGGTTTTTTTTGTTAAAACGCAAACAAAAATATTTATTTTTAGCACTTCCCTTGGAGATTTTAGTACGTTATTATTGCTTATCGGTATTTATTATTTGATTATTTTTCCATGGTCAAATATCAGTTGGACTGTAATACAAAGCAGACGCTAGTCATAGTGTACCTACGTGTCCCTATTTATTATTTTCTATTTAATTTAATAGGCATTTTTTCAAAATACTCCACACTCTCTAAAAACTGAAAAACTACTGAATATACAGAAAAAATGACACGTTGTGAAATCGGTTTCAGTCAAAACTCGTAAAATGATAGGCTTAGAGACTTGAAATTAGTTTCCATCACTAACAAAAGTCTTATACAGACGTGATAATTTATACGAAAAAATTTTACACTTTTTGATCTAAGTATAACATTTTGAAATTATGGAATTTTGAAATTAAACGTTCAAAATCATTATCAAACTTACAGCATAGAATAAGAAAAATGTGTTACATATTTTGGTAAAAATAAATGTTGGGAGTAAATATTTTTTTGGAGGTTTTTCTAAATCTTTTTTCAAAATTAATATTTATTATACTGAAGCTTTGTTTAGAATCGATATGTGGAAGAAACTGAACATCGTTTCTTTAAAATGCAATCCTTTGCGAGATGTGAAAAACTATCATCACCATTATCTGCTCTCCAAGGAGACTATCCACAGGCTCACAGCATGTTTTAGATTACCATGTTTCTGGTAATTTTTGCAAATACGTATGAGCCGTAATATCGTAAATACCGGTAGGGAAAAATTACCGGATACCAGTACTAAAATTTTAAATACCCTCAGCCCTAAGTTATAGGTAGTCGGGTGAAGAATCACTGTTGTATGTACTCGACCATTTCAACGTTATGAAAAATATTAAAAATAACACTTTTGGTACTAACCTTATTCTAAATTTAGTTAATCTGAGATTTAAATGGCAAAATAATGCTCCAGTTAAGCCACCTGCTATTCCCATCAGGATAAAAATTGGGATATCAAGTATATTATATGATAAATCATCAAATTTTCCAAAATTCAATAAACCCCCATACGTAAGATCACCTATAAAATAACAAAAAATCAGTAAATCGGATCAATTATACTATTTTTTAGTTGATATATATATATATATATATATATATATATATAATTTATTGTCATACCTGGATGTCCATGGTAAGCACTTAAAACAGAATGTAATGTAAACAATGAAATCATTGATCCAAAAAATATTCGCCAAGTAAGTGCTTGATTCCAGAAACTAGCTCCCTCTTCTAAGCTGAACAGCAGTCCGCCTGTATTTTTTCAATTATTTAAACAATAATTCAACAGTAAAAATGAAAATAAACTTTTATCGCAGTAAAATATGTGTGAAATAACCTACCAACTGGAGCACCAAAAGCAGCCGCTATTCCAGCTGCAGCTCCACCAGAGACAAAATCTCTTTTCTCATGATCTTCTCTGAAAAAATGTAATGCACCAAGGTCCTTATTGAATGTTATACTTTTTCCTTGTGAAATACCGGCGGCTATAATGGATCCTGCATGGATCATAGGACCTTCCTAAAATAAATTAACACAAAGAGTAAATATTTAAAAAATATATTTTAATCTAATTAGTATTAATTTAAGATGCATTATAGTTCATAAATTATTTATACATGTACATTGCATTTTTAAAGAAAATAAAAAATCATCAATTATAACTATCAATTAACTTGTTTATTTGCTGTCTATAATTTTCGTGCAAAAGTACTTGGGGCCTATTTATTTTTTAAATTTCATTTTACGTATAAATCTTGACTCTCGATGTAACTATATTTACTATTAACATTACATAAATATTAATTTATTAAGTTATTTATGTAATGAGTTAATGAATCATTAAAGTGTTTTAAGTGGCAAGACGATTATTTTTATTAAAATTATTAAGTATATTAGTTTAAATAAATAAAAATTAAATGTAAATCTACCAATATTTAAAGTGATAATAAAAGTATAAAAATAGTTATTTAACTATTTGCATAACAATCGAGTTCAACTAATATTATTGTATATTAGTATAGAATACCAAATTCATCATCAAATAACGAACAACATATAATAAAGTGACTAATCGTTTTCTAAAACTAGTTGTAATGTAAATAATTTAATAATATCAACTAAACTTTGTTTTTGACGCAAGTATAAAATATTTATACATTTTATTTTACAACTTTAAACAGTGTTCGAATAGATTTAAAGTAACGAAAAGGAGAAGCGGGGATACACTGTAAAATTATACGTGATACCATTACTCCGTAGCTCTAAATTTATATACACTTACTACTTACATAGTTACATATCTTCAACTCTTGGTCCAATCGTGAAACTTCAAAAATCGAAATTTAAAAAAATATATTCAGTTTCTAAATATTGTTTTATTTGAGCCTAATGATTACCCTTTAAGAAAATGAAAAAATTTTAAAAATCATAGAGATAAAAAATATCAAAAAAATATATTTGTTACAACAATGTAGATCTATTAATTCTTTATATTGTAATTAGCAAAAAATTCAAATTTATGAGTTATTCAGCCATTCAGAGATTCAACTAAATTGTATAAATCATCGTGATACACTTTGTAAGTATAGATATTTTCTTCTATGTTTTTTTTAATAAAAAAAATATGTTTTGAAAAATAAATTATGTTTTATTCAAATATAATAAAACTAAACTTACTTTGCCGCCCCACATTCCACCAAGTGTTGCAGAAATAACTCCAATGACTTTAACAACTAATGTTTTCACTCTTATCAGCCGTGGTACTTTGATTCCATTTAAAAAACATTTCACTGCTGGGATTCCTGAACCTTTTGCAACAGGCTATACATTTCAAACATAAAATGTATTATTATTATGATTTTTAATGTAATTTCAACATTTTTCTGTATATCTGTGTACTGATATATGCCTAGGGAGAGAGGTAAAGTATTTAAACCTCTTCCCAAAATATTCACAAAATTTAAATCAAAAAGTATCATTTCCTATACATTTTTAATGATAATAAAATTTATTGAAAAATTTATCGAAAAAAAAAATTGCCCTTGTTTATGTGTGCGTGCGTGCGTGTGTGTGCGTGTGTGTGTGGGTGGATGTGTGTGGGCGTGTGTTTATTTAATAAAGTATTATGAAGTACTCACTTCAATATAAACTATAAGACATGATCCAATTACTGCAGGAACTATATTGAGCACTAGAGCAACCAAATACGGTGTATAAATACAATCACTTTTTGTACAGCCGTCAAAGTCTATTTAAATTTAATGTCAAAGAAAATTTAATTTTATAAATTATACATATGATTAGAAATAATTGTCATGATTTAATTACTACATACCGATCTGATGTCTTATTACTGAATAAATTATCTTTATATTTAACTTAGCACGAATATTTACATTTACAATTTTACTTAAATACCTTTAACACATTATTATCTGAATATTATATATAAAAGTATAACATAATATTCACTTACCTAACCATTAGGTAAGTAAAATAAAATCGATAGTTCCAATTTAGTATTTATATGAACTTTATTTTAACTTAAATAACTCTTCTTAACCTTAATGTAGATTCAGCAAGCCATAAAAACTTTAGGCCTAATATTGTATCCATAAAATTTTAATTTAATATTCATAAATAATATATATATATATATATACAAGGATTATAGGATTATTTATAAATTTTGGGATCTACAGACCAAAAATCATTGAGTTTATAATATACAGCTTCATATATCATATCTGTAGGTATGTATACTTATTTAAGAACAATTGATGGCAAAATTCTGTCTCCAATATTAGAAGACGAATTATCGCAAAATTAATGAATTTTTATTTTAAAAAAGAAGTTTAAATCTAAAACGATGGGTATGTAATTGAAAATCATGTGGTTGATATAGACGATGTTCATAATTAATTTTTTTATATAATTTTTATTATTATTTAACGCAGTAATATTTTTTGTATTGTGAATTATTAATGTCTTATCTTTAAATTTTCATAGTATGAAATATTATTTAATATACTTTCATTGAACAAATCATTAAGTGTTGAATTATTATATAATCCCATATTCTATAGTTAGAGGACTAAAAAAATCACTACAGTAGCAAAATCAAAAGATTTTTTTCAGATAACAAAAATCAGCAATTACAATTACTATAATATTTTCTCAATAATTTATTTAGGTACAAGGCATAGGTATAAGGTTAAAGGTATCTTCAATCTATTTAGATAACGGGCCACTTATAGCTATCAAAATATTTTATAGGGGATCATTATAGTAATATTATATAATGTAATTATGCAATTTAATTAAATTAAATTAATTAATTTATGAAAAAGGTAAAAAACATTCGTGTATAACAATTCCAAACAACAAATACTTTTAAATGCTGAAAAATGTATTTTTTTGCATTTGACTAGTATCAGAATACATCATGATGTTTTATTGGTACAACAATAATAACTCATAATTTCAAGTGTAATAATATTTTTTATAAAAGGATACGTTTCTTAATAATATTGAATTTGAAATTTGTTCCGCTTTCAATGGAAATAAAAATGATTATTCCAATACAGGCAACTATAACTCCAATCCAAAAAAATGTCATCCATCTGGAAAAATCTTTATATACGACATATCTATAACCTTTTTTCTGTTCTTCTTCTCGGTATAATTCATTTTCAATTACTTCATAATCTAAACTCTTAAAAAAAAAATTAAAAGTATAAGTATAGTTATTTATTTATTTATTTATCGTATGGCAATAAGTATAGTTATAGTGGCGTGCTCAGAAGATTCAAATGGGAGTTTAGTCAAGGTCAGCTTGGGAGGGTTAGACTACAGGAATTATGTGTACGTATAGGGTTTTATCCTATTTTGTAAAATCCTTGCATATAGTTTAGATAGTGTTGGTCAATGGCATATTTACGGGGTGTCCCCGGGTCTCGACCCCCTCCCCCAGAAGAAAACAAAATTAAAATTACGTCTAAAATGAAATGTACTATATAATAACATAATAATTATATTTACAAGATTCCAGACTCAAAGCAAATCCCGGTAGGTCCTCTGTGTATGCTTTTTTGTATACACTATTATTATAATTACATATTATAGTTACAGAGTTCGATATAGTAGCTACTCAATAGTCAATACTTTTAAATATACATAGCCACACAGGCCGAACTAATATTTTGTAACTTATTATACCTAATAAATAATAATTTTACACTCGAAGATAATGAAAATTAAGCTAAACACTAAAAATAGCAATAATAGAACGTAATAAAAATACTATAGATTTCTCACCGAGCGGTTTTTCGGTGGTCTACAATTAAACTCTTGGTAGATGGCGAGACATCAAAATGAAATTCTAATGGATCTCGATAATAATGACATAATAAACACTATTTCAACCAAAAGTCAGTGCTCGAATTGGGGGGAGGGGGTACGCGGGGGTACTGAGTACCTGAACTAATATTTAAAAAAATTCAGCGTTGGTACCTCTTCTTATTTTCAAATCGTTACATGGAAAAGAAATGGATTAATCACGAAGCATATTTCTTCATTATTATTTATTCAATGTGTTGGTCCCCCCATTAATAGTTTTATACCAAGTAACTATGTAAAATCTTAGATAATTAGTGGTAAGAGAGACGCAGAAGAAACTTGTTGTTCAAAAAGAATTTAATCAAAAGATGAAAAACCATATACTTACAATAATTTATGGAATTATTTAAATAAATAAATGTTTTTTATTTTTATTTATTCATTTAGGTACTTTTGATTTTGTTTGAATTAAGTCATTGATATTACCACCATTAATGGAAGAAGATATATAGGTGGTGTGGAGGGCATAGCTCCCCACGTTACAACAAGGTGTACCCCTATTTTTTTTTCCGATTTTAGCACTGCCAAAAGTGATCTCAAAAAAGTGCTTCAATATTGAATAGTATTAAGTATTAAAATTTAAGACTTTGTAGTTAATAAATTCTGACATATTATTATAGTGTACATATAGGTATAATAAAAATGTAAAATTTTATAAATTTTTATTTTTTATTTAAAATTTTTATAAAAATGTTCATTTATAAATACAGGATCAGAACTTTTGACTATCATATTTAAAATTGATTAGTGATAACACTGATAACATTTATAAATATAACAATGTGTTATGTGTTACATTTGCATGGTAAAAATTTGTTTCATTTATTTATTTATTTATTTTTTTTGGCCCTCTTTCCTTACATTGCCCGGTAATATTAATTTAGCCTATCCGCCCCTGGTTGGTAATAGGCTCCCTGGCCTGTAACTTGTGGGAGAGTTGCCTTGTTTTCCAGGTTTATGAATGGGAACTATTATATCATGTTTCCATGTAGAGGGAAAAGTAGCGATACGCATAGCTGAGTTAAATAGAGAGGCTAAGTATGTTAATGCTTTTGATGTTAGGTTTTTTTTTAATTTTGTTTGATATAAAGTCAAATATACATTAAGTATATATATATATATATATATATATATATACTTGATGTACTAGTTTAAAGATGCATTATATATTTAATTTGTAATTTTAAACAATTTAAAACAAAGTTAATGAGAGGGGGTTGAACCCTATGAATCCCCTCCCGTGAGCACGTCCCTGTAAGCTGTATGACCATATAGATAGGCAGATAGGTATGTATTATATTTTCAAAGTCCTAAATATGCATCTCTTCTTACTTGCATGCGGCGAAATTTATAATTTATGTCCTACAAGACCCATAATATGTTCATAAAGTACCTATGATAGGTACCTATACGACGTTATTACATTACTCTATTGCTATTCCTATTTGAAATATGAGACAATACTAATTCAACAATTTTTAAGTTTTATTACAGTGATAAAAGTAAGAACATTTATATATTTAAACTTTAAAGTAAATAGATACCTCGTATTTTGTAGAAATATAATCTAAGGATCCATCAGGCACACCATCATCACTATCATTAGCCAATTCATATCCTTTAAAATCCATTGAGTGATACATAATACAGGTAAAAATGAAATTTTGTTAAGATACCTATTCTAACTCATTAATTCATAGTTTGTAACTAAACGCAGAAATCATTTACTCCATCCAACATGTAGTGAATAATCCGAACAATTAATATCACTTGAGAAGTACACATAGGTATATAATGTAACTATAATGTATAGGTAATTCAGTTGAATAAAAGTGTACAGGGTAATTCAAAATAATTAAACAATGGTGGGGAAATGTCTATTAAAGATTCTTATTCTTCGCCACTTGAAATATAAAACACAATAAGACATTCTGTACATATAACAACTTCAATAAATTGTCATTTAACACTTTAATGACTACTAGTTTTAAGTAATAAAACATTTATGCATAAAGATAATAATTTATTAGTTTAGGTACCTAATTGCTAATTCAAACTCTTTTGCAGACAAAAAAAAAATAAAATTCTGATTGTTTTGTGAAAAAATTGCAATGTTAATAATTGTTATATAATTATGTAATACATGCCTAAGTACCTATATAATATAATGTATGTAGGTGTTTTCTTAGAAAACAATAGAAAAAACCTTAAAATATGTTTGAAGCTTTCACCTATTTTTTCAATTGCATTCATTAATGTTCCTATTGAATACATTACCCATGAATATTTTTTTTTAACACAGTCAAATTTATTAACATTAGGTAATATCTGGCATGTTAAGTAAATACAATAATCTACTAATTTAATAAAGATATAGGTACAGACGTACAGTAGGTAATAAACTATACATGTTCACAAATGAATTTATTATCAATTATTGTTGATTTAGTTATTGTTAATATTACTTAATAGTTTGTTCATAATAATAATATACGATGAACCAAGATTATCCATATTCTAAGTAGACACATAGGTACTTATTTGTAAACACAATATTGTTTAACCCTTACAGGACACACAATCTACAAAGCAGGGGCGGAGTGGGAACCAAATCCAGGCCGGGAGTTTAAAATATATCCAGGCCACCCACCAAAAATTTTTTTCTCGCTCCGTTCGATTTTGGTTTTTATATTTACCTATTTCAAAACTATTATACAAGTAGATTTTATTTCATTACTACTTTCAGTATTTTAAAAGTATTTAAATTACTATTTTGCTATTTCTTTTAACTAATTTCTTCTAACGGATTATATTAATATATCACTAATACCTAAAAGTCTGAAAAATAAAATTAGTAGGTATGTATAGTATAATAGTTGAAACCAAAAACTATTAATAATTATATATTGTGTTTTAATGGTTTAGGTATAGTAGGTATAAGGTAATAACTAATAAGTAATAAATAAATACATAAATTATAAACAATATAATAAAAAAGATTTATACATTTATAGTAGGTACCTAATAATTTAGATAATAGCTTAGATTTTTCACCAACTGCATTTATGATAATATTATTATCTATTTCCATGAGAATTTTATTTTCAATGGCCATTAACATAAAACACTCAAGATGTTCATTGGTCATTGCATTTCTCACCCTGTTTTTTAAATACTTCAATGTTGAAAACGACCTTTCACAAGCAACTTGAGTAACAGGGAGGGTTAAAATGTATTGATATGCTATAGTTAATGTCGGGTAAGCATTTGCAAATAAATTATATTTCACTAAAACATTATAACAACATATTACACAATTTTTACAAGACTTGTTACACGGTTTCACAACATCTGTACTCTCTAGGTCTTCATTTTCAGAGTCACTTCCATATGATTGTTCATTATAGGTACTCCTCATCAACAGATTTTTTTAAAAAATGCCATGATTTTCCAAAATTAAGAAGTTCATCAGATAGGTTGCTTTTTATTTCATTTTCACTTAAATTATCATCAATGAATGGTTTAATTTTGTGAAATAATTTTGTTAATGAATCAGTCGGAAGTCCACTTTTTAATAAATTGAAATTTGATGGAGATAATAAAGATAGGCCAATCAACAAATCATTATTATTTGAAAACCGTTTATCCATGCTTTCAATAATAGTGTCCAACACTCTGTTGTAAATTTCTATGGTAAATTTTTTTTCTTCTTCTACAATTGGTTCATCGTTGGTTTCATAATTTGCCATTTTTCTTTTCTTAGCGACACGTTTGACTTCAAATTTACTCTGAATCTTTTCAATCTCTAGATCTTCACTAGATTCATCAATTCTCTTTTGTATCTCATTATTCATTTTAAGAATAAACTTGTCACTAACTTGCATTGTGTTCATATTTCTCTGAATCTTTTTAACATTTACTAATATTTTGTAAAATTAATTAAATTAAAAAAAAAAAAAAATAACAAAATGGCCAGGCCACCAGGCCATAATATGATCCAGGCCATCTGGAAAATTCCCATTTCCAGACCGGCCACTCCGCCCCTGCTACAAAGGGACGAGGTTAACAGTTAGTTTAAATTAATCATAAAAGAAACTCCCCAATACTCAAACAAGTAAAATAATGTTAGAGTTGCTTATCAAGAGTACATACATTTAATCAACTAAATATTACTTTTTTTGTTTTTGTAATTTTTTCTATTTTTACTACCAACACCTATAGACTATAATGAACTTCAATAGTTTAATACTTCATAAAAATGATTTATTAACTACCTAGATATGGTAATTTTTAAACTATTGTAAGATTCAATTAAAAAGCAAACAAAAATTAGCCGAAAATAGATTTAATAATTTATTAGTATTTAATATTTTAATATAAAAATTAGATTTAAACAATAGAAGTAATTGAGTTGATCATTGATGAAGTAAATGATGTACACGCAAAAAAAATTTGGTGAGGTAAATAACTTTTTTTTGTTGGATAAAAAGCAATACTAATTTCAATACCTAAATTAATACCTTAACTTTATTTTAGCTAAGAAAAGAATCAAAAACTTAAATTTATTGCATAACATTTCATTGTAACAAAATTAAATAATAATGATTAGTATAAGAAAATCCATGTACCCAATACAATTCTAAGCCTTCATCCAATGTTCATAAACTACAAAGAGAACTATAAAAATAATATTAATTTTATCTGTGAAAATGAATTATGTATTACCTATTTAATAATTTATGCAGATTATAGATACATAATAACTTCTTACGAGTTAATTACAAATAATATAAAAGTACGTTCTTCGCCCGATGGAGCATTCTTCGTTTCTCGGACAATTTAATGGGGATGGGTGTACTGAATCACAAGGGAACAGATCTAGAGGAATACCTAGGAAAAGATGGATTAACGTGGTGGAAGAAGATCTAAAAATACTTGGAGTTGATGATTGTAGAGAGGCAGTCTGTACAAGATAGAGGTAGGTATGTGGTGAAGTGTAGTACCTACCTAATGGTCGCAAAAACTCTTAGTGAGTAGACAGTTCAGTGAAAGAAGAAGAAGAAAAGTTGTTTAGATACAGCAAATTTTACAGTTTTACTTAGTTTTTCCTCACGCTTAAGTGAAGATAAATATGAACCCTACCCTCAAAGTATCATCTAAATTCGATTTTCGATTTACAGAGTTGCTGTATGATAACTGTAGACAAAATTAAACGTACCAAAAGTGTCTCTAAAAAAAAAAAAAAAATAAAATACAAATTAACTTTATTGCAAAACCATAAGATCCTTCGCTTCACTCAGAATTAAGTCAAAAAAACAAAAATAATAAACATTATTGTAAAATCATAAGATCTTTTGCTTTATTCAAAATCGAAAATTCATAATATTTTGAACAATAATATTTGAAGCAAGTATTTGGTAGATTTTTTATCACCAAAAATTGGGGTCATCATAAAAATAAAAAAAAATAATAATAAATAAGAACACACTATTATAAACCGAAGGCATTTTTCAGAATTTATTAACATAAATACATATAACTAAAAAAATACCAAATCAAAATTTTTTTTTTTTTTTATTCAACTTCTTGATCATTTTATTTAATGAGTAATGAATGAATGAATTATATATTGTTCATATTTAATTTTCAATGCATTTAAGAAAAATATTGGCAACTAACAATTGAACCATATTTTCTCTACCTGTTTGATGTAAATATATTTTTATATTAAATTATCCAGGCAATGAGCAATAAAAAAAAATATGTAATGTGTAAAGGGCACTGGCCACTAATTATAACATGTTATATACAAGTATACAACAAAGTTCAAGTTGTCGGTGACAGGCATCTGGTGTCATATTGGTAGACAAATAATTAAACACAACATTTAAAATAAATAATAATTAATAATTAACAATAAGATATATCCTGTCACTAACATATTTGACAGAAAAGTTTTTTTTTGTCATTAACACGTTAGCTGCCACATGGCCGCCGTCGGCTCAAATGGTTTTATTTATCGTGAAGCCAACTGGGTAGCCGGCGACCCAAACAGAATTATTCTTCAGGAGCCACTTGAGTCGCCGGCTACCAAATTCGATATTATCTTAAATGGACTTTATTTTCATACAGCTTGGAGATAGAAAAATATAGATTTTACCGTGGCGTAGACAACAAAAAGTAGATAGTTTTGAAAAAAAAAAAAACGATTTAAATATTCAAACTTATGATAGATTTATTATTAATTTAATATATGTAAAAAAATGTTACTTTTATATTAACAATTTACATTAAAAATTATTGTTACTAAGTGTTATGTATATATGTAATTTATCCTTGTTGATGATATTGGAAACATTGGAGGCACACAAATGGTTTTGATAGAAATGTTCGATGTCATCCTTAGTTATTGGCTCCCAAGACGAAAACCTACTACATCTTGATATTCTTTTTGATTTTAACATTTGTTGAGCATTCCTATTGGTTTCAATAACCACGAGTTGAATTATTTCGTTGGTAAGAAATAATTTAAAATTATGATTAGCAAAAAAAATAAAAATACCAGCCAAGTTTAGATTTAGAACAAGACCGCTGGCGACCAATAATGGCCTATATATTAAGTCACATAATTTTTAGGCCACGTGCCAGTTTACTGATTAAAACTGTATACATTTTATCAAATGTTATAGTATGGCCCACCACGCGGCACGCTCTGAAAGGAGTTGGGTCGCCGGCGGCCATGCGGCCACGTGTTAAGAAAGTTGTTTATTGATATTTACAATCTATACATTACGTACAATACCAAGTAAATTTGATGAGAATTTTAACGACTGTGAATGACTTGAAGGAAGACTTTCTGTCGAGTCACCTTTTTAGTAAAGATTTAAACAGCAATAACAAATTCAATAAATAAAGTAACATATTTATTAATTCATAAAAAAAAAAAAAAAATAAGTTATACACAGCCAATTTATCATAAATAATTAATAAGACTGACAAGTATAAGAAGTTCATACAAATAGTTAAGTAGTGGTCTAGTTACCAGTCGAATCTTTAATAAATATTAAATATACATTTTTAGTTACCAGCCACATTTCTGAAAAAAAGTTCATTGTTGTCCGATTCCTAGACATCCAAAACTATTATTGGATTAAATTTATTTCAATAACAAGTCGAAAAATTTTTTTCTTTAACATCATCAATTTTCTTAAATATAAAATTCATGTTACATAGTATAATTCTTTATTTGTACAATTAATTTAAAATTTTGAAAATTAGTGTTTTAAAATTTTTGAAAAACAATTTTGTGACTGTATTAACATTATTTCGAAAAATTATTTATTTATTTTATTTTTAGAAGAAAAAATGTTTGTGAAATGAATTGTGTTTGATTTTTACATATAATTTGACAAATTGCTACTACTGACGGTTTAATTCTAGTGGTATATTTGATCTCATTTAATCATTTCATTCATATTTCAAGTTTTCAGCACATCAAGTAAAGATTTGTAATAGATACACACTTATGTATTACAAATTAATTTTTAAAAATATATAATATACATAATTAATGTATATAGTATACATAATTAATGTATATTATATAGACAGACTATTAATTATAACAAAAATATAGCTTAATTTAAAAAATAATATTACCAATCATAATTACAATATCAATTCAGTAAAATTTTCCAAAATGTATCACTACTTTGGGATTTTTCATAGTTAACATTTATTTAACCATATCTAATAAAGTATATTCTATAACACAAAATTGAAATGAAGTACCAACTTAAATTTATTTAATAAGCTAGTTAAAAGAACATTTAAAAACGGAATATTATTCATACTTCTTCATTCATTAATTGAGAATAAAATATTTTGGTAATATTTAGTTGAAAAATAGATTAATACTTAAATAATAAAAGTAAAATAGTATATAATATAATAAGGTTCTTTGAAATTATTTATTCTAAAAGACATCACCAATAATTTTTCACAAGCTTATTTTGTAAGTGATTCCAAAATAATTATTTCTATTATTTATTATGCATAATATATAAATTAAAAATATTTTTATAAATGGATAAGAATATGTAGTTTTAATTCATTCTATAAATATGTGAAGAATAGAATTGAATCATAAATCAAAATATTGTATTTGATGTCAAAAAATAATAACATTCCCATAGATTTTCCTTCTATTCGGCTTGTCTAAGACGAGCTAAACGTTGTGTAAGTTCATCTTGTTCTGTTGTAGTAGATGATAATGAACTGATACTTTGAGGATTTGTTGGTAATTCTAATTTCAACTCCAAGCTAAAATCAGAGTAATTAACAAAATAAATATATGAATAATGATACACGAGGTAATCAGTAATTATATACCCAGCCTCATCAGCTACTTGTTGCAACAAATTTTCAACATCTCCTTGAGGTACAGCAGTGGTTGTACTTTGTGACATTGTATTATCCATGTAAGAACTTTGTACATCCAAATCTTCAAATTGGTTTTCAAATTTATCCATCAATGATGAAATTTTTTCAAGATTCATTGATTTCATAGCTGCATCCATTGCTTTAACAACACCTCCCATGCTCTGAGTCACCTATATATTGATAAAAAGAAATTGAATACATTTAAAATTGTAGAATTGATATATGATATTAAATAAAGTACTTTATCAACATCAACAATTAATTAATATTAAGTGGTAGAATACTTAAGTTTATACAAACAAGGACAATGAATGAACTTTCTTACTAGAATTATCTAATCCGAGGACTGAATTCACAACGAACAAACTTCACACATAATGGTTATCTTGTGTGAGGACTGATTTTTTTTTTTTTTTGTATCAATAATTCAAGAAGTACAAACATTTAAAATTTAGAATAGTAAATAATAGAAGTTTAATATACTATAAGGTATATTCAATTTTATATTATTTAATCAATAATAATTAAATAGTAGATAAATATAAAAAAAAAAAATACAGTTTCTTCTGTTGATTTAGAATACATTTTAAGAAAATTTTACCTTTCTAGTGGTAAGAGCACCTTGAACTCTCGAAGCAACTGCATCTACTCTAGCACTCATACGTAAATAATTAATTGACTGATTCTTTTGTCTTATAGCATTTTCTGCGTGTATACGGGCAACCTAAAATTGAATAAAATAAAATTTTTATAGACATATTGGATAGGTATTTTATACAGTTAAATAATTATAATTATATAAGAAACTAAGAAAACAATAAAAGTACTTAGTGCAAACGATTGTAATGAGAACAAATATTACAGCTATGATTTTAAACATAATATAATGAAACTTCTGTTTGAAATATAATCAATTAATATATTAGGTACCTATACATTCTTTATCATCACATGTTTAATATTTGAATTTTATTAGTTCAATAGAGGACATCTCTGAGTAATTAACATACACACATTTTCTTTGAGAATATTAGAATATCTTTTATACTATAATGTTCATGTATATACTTAAATTTTACTGATATTCAAGTATTTAAGATTATTCAGAAAAACATAAAATGTGTATTAAAATAACATAGTATAAATAAATTTTCAGTGAGTATTCAAAATTTTACTTTTTTAAATGCATACCTACTATGTTACAAAGTAATGAAACTAAGTCAGCATAAAAATAAACTAACTGTTAGTTGCATTTAGTACAACATACAAAAATCAGGAATATAAACTCTAACTCTAAAAAAAAATAAAATCTTCTAATAATATGTTTGATAACGTTACAATAAACCATTATTTTAATCAAAGATTAAAATATTATCTAACTTAAGACATCATGGACATTAAACGACAATTTATATGAAGTCACTCATTAGTCTAACCAGAACTCATAAATACTTTGTGTTACACGTTATAACTTGCTAAATAAGATAAAAATAAGTTTCAAAATAATAAGAATAAATAATAACTAATAACAATACAAAGTGGTATCTTGCTATTCCAGACTTTGGAGGACTGAATTTAGTAAGATTTAGTGATAGTCCAGATCGAACCGATTCAGTTTTACAATGCCAAAAAAATTTTTCAGTCTCAATACTACAATGTATGTGTACTTTTTAAATAAACAGATAAATAACATACCATTATTATTGATTATATTTTAAAGTTTTTTTTTTTTTGTTAGTCTAGTTATATAGATTACCATGATATCTAGGCTAACAGGCTGTGGATTATCAAAACTCTACAGTATACCTATTATATATCACATGTTTTTACTTAGAATTAAATTATTGGCTTGTAACATAATTAAGGTGTTTTTTCATATTCTTGGAGTAACTAAATATTTAAAGTAAAATTAATATCGAATATTATAATTAACAGAATATCATTGAGAATTGTAAAAAAAAAAGTACAACTCAGACACCTCATATAATATTTTATAAGTATCATAATAAACGGTATTTAATAATTAATTAAAACAATAAATACAAAAAAAAATTTAAGCATAAATCATTTACCTCCATATTACCCTTTTGTATAGCTTTCTTGGTCTTTAACTTTTCAGCCTTTTCTTCCTTCTCACATTTCTTGGAGTTTCTTTCCAATTCTTTCACAGCAAACTTCAAATTAAACAAATGATCTAAAAAACTTAATAAGGAAGAATTGTAATTTATGATTTTAGGTTTTAAACAAAAACCAGAAATAAAAAAAGCAATATAGTGTATTAAGCAAAAAATGAACATAAGTACATTTCACCAATTAATAAAATGATTTAAAGCGAAACTTAATATATGGTATATACGATTTCGTATAAAAAGGATACTCTCCATTGCTGACATAACAGACAACAGTCAACAAAACAGTGAACAGTTCAAGTAAAACAAAATATTAAGTAGATATTTCTCAAAAAATTCGTATGCGATATTTATCACGAACGTCACATACTAACACAATAACATTTATTTATTGATAACACCCGATTATGACAATACGACTATTGTTCTGTGGTGATATGACATTGTGGTAAATGGTAGCCACAGTGTTTCTTCTCTTGATATCTTGAATCTTGATAATAAACCGATGACTTCATTCTCTAATGACTCCCTCTCCGTGTCATCGCCCATCGGTGTCACACTAACATCCGAGATTCCTGAATTTATATTGAATATTTCATTATTATAATTTTTAATATTTTAAGTCTCTGATAGTTATTACCTACTAACTGTCTATAATTGATTATTAATCACACATAAACACTAAATAATAGTTTCAATCATCGTGACTAGTTCTTACATCGATCGAATTACCTACATAATATTATTCATATTATTCTTAGAAATCCTGTATTGTATTATAGGCTACCTACACCGAATCTAGGAATAAAAATCCCAACGCATATGGCATATTTCTGAATTTAATTCTTAGTTGGTGCAAATCACGAAAATGTCATGTTATCTTACTCGTATGATTAATTACTAATAGTACCTACTGAAAAAACTTCTAAAATCGTTACCTACCTACTAGGTAGTAAGGATTTTTTTAAACGTGTTCAAAGTTAAAATGTTGACGTCTTGACGAAAACATGAATTACATGTAGTAAATTAGCGATATCTTTTACTAAAAAACGGCTCAAATTCGAGTCTTGATTTTAAAAATGTATCTATCCAAATACATTCGTAAATAACTATATCGACTGCATTTAAAGGAATATTATGCATTTCTGGTAGGTAAGATGATATTTTAATTAATTAAATAATTACAAAAATCAAAAAAAGTTGATTCGGATAAAGTGCAAATGGGTATTCAGCAATTAATGTGTATTTGATAGATACTGAATTACTGAATACCTTCCTAATATTATGTATTAAGTATACCTACCTAATAGTATTCAGTCGAATATATTGTTTGATTAATAGCTAAAAATGTATACTTTTCGAAATATTTCTATGAATATTCATAATGCATTGTACCTACACACCCACGAAGAACATAATTCTTAAGATTCTAATGTATTTTAAAATTTTATGAATAGCCTAGTTAAACTATATTCTTAAGCAGTATAAATGCTCATCGACTTACATCAGGACATTTTAAAGGTAACTAGGTATTGTTGATGCGATGTGTAAAATATACGTTACCTACTGTCATATAAATCTCAACTGACTTCAAAACATCTTGTCATTAATATCACTAAAAATAGTTTTTATAGTTTCTGTTGGAAGTGTCACAAATGAGTGGCATCTTCTGTCATGTATTACCTAACATTATTATTAATGTATTACCAAACACTTTATTACTGTACAACGAATGAAATAAAAAGATTGTGCATTATATTTCAAAATAAATAAATATAGTTAACCAACTGTAATGCCGCATAATTATTACTGTAAGTAGGTACGTTTATCTTCATGTTCGTGAACAATTATCGTTAAAATGACACGGTGATAAATTAAACCTAATTATTTATATAAATGATTCAATGGGTTTGGGTAGTTTGAGTATTCATGTACTTTTGAGTTCTGGAGATTCATACAAAAATAAAAATTGATTACATGGTTATTTGTTGTTCAATATTGTTAATTATGAACTGTAAAGTGTAGAAGTTGTAATGATACGATTCGCAGTTTCATGGGCTCTATTTGAAGAGGTGATCACTTGCAATCAGTGGTGGCGCCAAAACTTTTTATCCTGGAGAACCAAGCTGAGGCCAATGATTTATAGGGAGGGTTAGTGGCATGATGAGAGTTAGCTTATTGGGTAGTTACAATGACAGGCAAAAAAACGTCACTATCGAGCATAAATAATTCCTCTTATTAAAATTTTGGTGGGTAGATTAAGGTTATTCTTTATGCTAAATTTTATGCACCAAATTAATCTTAAATAATATTCGGTGAGTTAAAATTAACAGGTTCTGAATTTATAATTATACAGAAATATATATAAATATCTACCTATCCAAAACAGTTATTTGTTTAAAATTTAAGAGAAATAATAATTTATGAGATTATTCTCAAAGCTCAAATACGGGAAACATATGTAGATAGGCATGACAAAATAAATCTTGTTATGTAGATAGGTACATATTATTTTTATTGTAAAAAATTATTTTTATCTTACTATAACAACTATAAAAATAATGAAAAAATGACCTTAAATGCACGTTTTAAAAATATTTAGTATCTATTAACATTTTTGTTCAGTTAAGAGTTTTTATAACTAAATGTACATATAAATATAATTAAAATATATAGATATTATTCGACTTTTTTAATGTTTACATTGTTGGTGATATTTTGAATGCAAATCAATCACATAATTATACTGTTATATGTATAATGATTTTGAATGCACACCTAAAAGTATTGGTTATATTTTATATGTTCTACTAAAAGCCAACAGGATGCCCATTGGCAATCGTAATACTCATATTTATTTCACTGGTTAAATTTTTAATATTATACATTGAAAAATGATCTTAGATGATAACGACTAATAATAATTATCTGACGTCTAAAAGTATAACACATCTAAATAGCCAATATATCACTTAAACCAGAGATGGCCAACCCGTGGCCCGCGGGCCGCATGCGGCCCGCCTCGGAGTTTTGCGGCTCGCGACATTTATCAAATATTTACAAAAAAAAAATTATTTTTGTGCCGATAGAATATTCTGGAATGTCAGCGCAACGCGATATCTGTATTATTAACAACGTAATCGCAACAAAAGTTACATAACAGATGAAAACTTGCAACATCAATCACGGTGTGCAAATACAAGCATTTCTATTGATTTAAAAAAGCTTAGTGAACGAGTTGAGAAACAAATATCTCACTAAATAGTAATGTTTACTCCATTTTTTTTGTATTAAATACTTTTATATATTTTAATTTTTTTTTAAATACGTTTATAATTTTATATGTGGCCTAATTTTGAGTGAAAAAATATAAATATGTATAGGTATGTCATTATATTGATATTTTGGCTGATGGCCTTTTTTTTTTTTTTTTGGCAATCCTATATGTGGCCCGCAGGATTGTTATGTATTTACAAAGTGGCCCGCAAGATCATTTGGGTTGGCTATCCCTGACTTAAACCGATACTTTTATAAACAGTGACAAATCGTATATAAAATAATATCAACAATTAGAAATAATAAAATAAAACAAATAATTGACAATTAATTAAAAAACATTTAGACCGCCGATCAAATAGGTACACAGCGAGATAAATCACAAGTAACATAATACGATATAGTATTTTACATCAACACACAAAAACAATTAATAACTCAACCAATGACGGTAACACTTATTGTTAATGTGTAATACTCAGTACATTTCGAAAAACTCTTTTATTTTCATTTAGTTTTTTAAAGATGACACAGATAATGAAGACTGAAACTGTTGTACTTACTATGGGTCCCAGAAAGCATTTTACAATTACTGAAATATATACCTATATAAATACAATGAGAAATTCGTAATAGGTTCTTTAGTTCTTAGTTTTAATTGTTAACTGTTTTTCATATAATGGTGATAATAATGATGTCATATCAGTTTTTATTCATTGCGTTTGGCATTTTCATTCGTGTTGTGTAAACGTAATTTAAAAACAAATGGATTTGAATGCATGTACATTATACAACGTATTACCCATACAAACGATTAATATTTTTTTTAAATAACAGACCTTTGAAAATTGTAATGATTTGATCGACATTGCGTACTATGCTAAGACTTAAACGAAACGAGACTAAACCAGATATACACGTGGTTCCATACGTGGTCACGCGGTCGTCACTCGATGCAGCAGCGCGACGCTCAAAACACAAACGCGTCGACACTGGCGATTCCGTGGTTGACGTGCGCCCACGGCGGGAACGAATCCACGAACGTCTTGAACTCGTCGTCCGGCACGAAGTTGTTGTGCACCACCCAATTGTACGCCACGGTCACGTTCAACGTCTTCTCGTCGAACCCGCGGTCGCTCTCCTGCTCCAACCAGAAGGTCCACCGCGCGTCCGGTCCCGCGGCCCCCGCGGAGTGTCTGATCACGAACACGTCGTGGCCGTGCCACGCGGTGGCCGGCACCGGCCGGTCTGGGCCGAAACTCCACGACGCGACGCCGGTCCCGGGGTACGGGCTGACGTACACGTTGATCCTCTCGGGCCCCGTCACGGCGAACTCCAGGCGGCGGCGGCGGCTGCTGCCGTCGCCGGTCGGGCCGATCGTCACCACGCGGACGTCGGCGTTGACGCGGGACGGCAACGCGGGCGGCCGGTTCAGAGGGATCCAACTGGAGCGCGATGCGAGTGGGCCGACGATGGGCGCGCCGCACATGAGCTCTGCGGCGCAGTCGATTCGCTGGGTCCGCCGCGTCGACGGCACGTGGCCGGGGCCGTGCCGGTCCCAGTTGACGATCAGGAAGCCGGCGTCGCGGCGTCGCATCGCGGCCGTCTGGTCACCGCCGTCGTAGAACGCGCGCCGGGTGTGTATCACATCGAACCGCTGGGGTCGCGGCTGCGGGCCGTCGGCCACGTACGGGAACCCGAGCGGCGTGAACACGACCACGGCCACGGTCACGGCGGCCAGCCCGGCCACGACGGCCAGCGCGACGCGCGGTCCGCGGACCAGCGCACACGCGGGCGCCGCGAGGCCGACGGTGAGGCACGAGGACGCGGCCACTAGCGCGGCCACCACGTAGTCCGGGTTGACGGCGGGCCCGAAGCGGCCGGCGATCGGGGCGAACAGGTCGACGAACAGCAGCGTCAAGTAGCACACGAACGCGGTGGGCGCGAGCAGCGACGCGACGTACGCGGCTGTCCACAGCGCGGGGTGGCGCGCGGCCACGGCCGGCAGGCCCAGTGCGCAACCGACGGCCGCGGGGCACGCGACCACGACCGCGAGCACGTACGCGGACCGCAGCCCCGCCATGGTGGCCAGGAACAGCGCGAGCGTCCAGAACAGCTGCGTGCCGTTCAGCGCGGACACGGCCCACTGTGCCGCGGTCTGCCGCGACCGGCACCGCGGCAAGTAGACCGCCGCGGACAGCACGGCCAGCGTGGCCACGGCCGCGTACACGGCCAGGTTGGCCTTGTGGCCGTACCAGCTCATCGAACGGCCCAGCGCGTCCAGGACGAACGCGGCGGCCGCGCACGACGACGCGCACAACAGCACCGTGCACGCCGGGTGCGCGACCACCGTCAGCAGGTGCAAGCTGTACTGCCGGCGGTTCATGCCCGTCGTTGTGTACCGCAGCGACAGCACGACCGAGTAGAACGACATCAGCACGATCGTCAGGTTGGCGACCGCGGCCGACGTTTCCGTGTAACAGAACATGTACACGCCCAAGACGTCGAAGAACACGTACTTGGTCCGGGTTCGGTTGCGCGGCGCGTCGTGCGTGGACATCGCTTTGGCGAGCGCCAACAGGTTTTCTCCGGTGTTTTGCAACACCGACGGTCCGATTTGATCGAGGTTGTCGTACTTGGTGTGGTAAACGTACCCGTTCTTGTAATGTGCCAGATCCAGGCCGGACATGTTCCCGAAATCTCTGAATATTCTGAAGTCCGTGTCCGATGGTATTATGCCGGACTGGAACAGTTCCTCGCCGATCGCTTGTCCGTGCGGATGTGGTACCGTGCGGGCGTACAAATCCACGAGATACGAATCCGACGCAGTAGTCTGAAACATTATTTCGCGGCCGCCCGCTCCACAACTGTCCAGGTTTATTATGTACTTTGCGTATTCAAACCAAGGATGTTGGGTAACGAAACCGTGAGAAGCTTGGAGGATTATTTCTTCACCTCCGTTGAACAAAAAAATGATTGGCCTTTTCAAATCGGCAGTTTTCACTAAAACCCGTAAGAGTTCAACCATTATAGCACAGTTCACTCCATTGTCACTGACGCCGGGCCCAGCTGGTACGCTATCGAAATGACAGTTTAACAAAATGCCATCATTAAATCCTTGCTTGGGATCTAATTTAACTACAACATTTTGTAAGTCTTTATAACTTAATAAATACTTCCAATTTTTCATATCTAAGGAAAACGAGCCACTTACTTTTTGATTGTACATTTCAATTTCATTCACATTTCCTACTTCACTAATAATATTATGAATTTCATTTTTTAAAAGATTAAAAGCTAAGTTTTCATTCTCATAACTACCGACAGGTCTAGGACCTAAATTGGCTAGTTTAACCAATGTGGACATGGCACGTTTAGCAACAAAAACATCATGTGATGAATAATTTGTTTGAACAGCATTTGGTAATCTGTTGTCCATGTAGTACACAAGCGCATTTAAAATTATCAATATTGTCATTGTAACTAAGAGAGTTGGCACTGCTAACAGACATTTTTCGTTTTTGATACCTTCATCTTTATCATCACTAGGGTTTTCGAGAATTTGAAACGTTTCCATTTGTTGATTGTTGTCGGACCTATTACCTCGGTGACGCAGCTCCATTCAATTTTTGCCTGTACAAAATACATAACACTAGAAACCCCTATCATTAAATATATGTCTTGGTTAGTAATCATTTTTTCATTAGTTTTCTTGTAAGTAAATAAGTGCCATTTATTAGTTGAACATTGGCATGAACCGATATGAAATAATTGCTACGTTGACTATCAATTTGGATTGATGATTATTATAGATTAAATTATGTCATAGGGGATAAAATTATGAAAAATACTTCATTTTTTCTACATATTATTGTAATAAATAAATCTCTGTTAATATACTTTGTTTATAGAAATTAGTGGTACATAGTATACATACATTAATTAATATTATTAAGTCACATTATCAGAGCAGTTTTGGATACTTTTAACCAAATCTTTAAAAAATAGATATAATAATATATCTGATTACATAAACAAGTTTAATTTTAAGTTGGGTATCTGATTTAATTTACATTAATATGAGTTTATGTTGTTTTAATCAAAGTATTAGATTAAGTTTCCAGCAAAACATTAGTACAAGCAAAAGTTCATATCGGCTCATTTTTCAAAAATAATAAGTACTGTAATGTTGACTATATATTAGAGTCTAAAGTGAAATGTACACCTAACCTAACTAAGTAATTGGTAAACCTTGTATAGGAGTAATTTAAAATGTAATAAAATTCACAAATGCACGAATACTTTTCAATACATAAGCATAAATGTGTATTAACAATTAAAATATTTAATATACAATTTTACAAATAATCAATTTAAATCTCTTAAAATTTAAACTTAAAATAAAATTGGTTTTTAATACAAAAATACTTTGTAAATTAGACTTATAACTTAAAATAATGAAAAAATCAATAACAATTAAGAACACTTCATGTAAATTGTATACAACTAAACATATTGGTATGCAATCAGTTATATCTAAGATATTTTTATATCAAATAAAAATAAAACAATTCATATGAAACAATGTCACATTTTGTAATTTAACAAAATCACAGTTCATTTAATTTAATAAAATACTAATAAAATATAAAAATATATAAAGTAAATTAAGTAATAATTATTGACAAAAGTCAGTATAACTATAAAGATGTAAAGAGTGCTCAAGGTAAATTTTAGTTTGAATAATTACAAAATAAAATTGTGAATTAAATAGAATTAATATTAACTTATTTGAAGTAATTATGACACAAATTTGTTTAGAAAATTTAATTAAATTAAAATTGTAATGTTATCACTTATCATAATACTAAATTGTTACAATTCTAAAAACGAAGGTTTTTTTCTATGTCGTCTTCCAGGTTCGAGTAAATAGGTGATGTCTACTTTATCATCTTCTGGCAAATTAGAGAGTAGCTTTGTAAGAAGCATACTCAACCTTTGTTTTTTCATTGAAAATTGAGCTTTTGATAATTTCTTACAAGTTTGAATAGTTTCAGTTTGTCGTGGACGTGGAGTTGTAGAACTATTGGTCACTTTTACCATAAGTCCATGAGGTGCAAATGTTCTTGCCAATTTTAATTTTTTATCATATTTTTCAAATGCATAACTTTTTGTACAAATTGGGGGATTTTTTGATTTATTCAATTTAGAAAACATTCGAGCACATTTATCTACTCTATACTCACATATATAAAGATGCTTATGATCAGAGCCGATAGGATAACCTTTGCTATAAGTAGAAGGATCAAGAACCCAGCACCTACCCATGATAAGATCTAATGGTATCTTTTCAAAGATAGGGACTCTAACAACTTCATTAGGGTAAAATTTCCGTGTTGGCTCATGATATGTTTCATGTGGTCTTAGGTAATGATGTCCGAATGAATAGCGTTCACCAGTTTCATCTTTCCAAAGTCGTTCAACTCTAAATATATCACAATCTGAATATTTGAAATTTTTTATAGTCTTATAAGAATGGGATGTGCCACTTTCGGGATTTACAATATCTCTAAGTACATATACTGTATCGTTAACTCGAATTTGTAAATCATCTCGCATTAATGTTAAATAGTGAACTTCTCCAGGTTCAGCATAGTTTGGTGGTATTGGTAATTCTATTTCATAATTTACTTCTCGTCGATCACAACGTTCACATAGGTAATAATCGACTTTACCAGGATCAGTCTTAATACAATCACAATGTTGCCATACTAAACAACGCTCACACTGAATCATAAGACCCTCTTCTTCATGTAAACCACAAATACATCGAACTACATCATCTTGATCACCACCTGGGTTATTTTTTTCTGCTATAAAAGCATCTGGTATAGGTTTTTCTAAAATTTCTTCAATTTTAGGTACAAATTCTACTTTAGCTAAATTGTAAATTTTACGTAGACGAGTAGATATTACACCCAAATCTGAAGTTCGTCCATAATACTTAATATTATTTGTAAGTAATTTCAAAATATCAGAATCAAATCCTAAAACAGTGTCATAAGCACCAATTTCAATATTATTGGCAATAGTTGTTAAATCAATGGGATCAGATATTTTTTGATAATAATTTGGTACTCTACGTTTTGATGGTAAAGTTATAAATGGCGAAGCAAGTAATTCACCAGTTTCTTCTTTAGCATTACATATTATATCAAAAAGTTGTTTAAATATTGTTGCTAACTTTGCTTTCTTTTCCATTTCAGGGTCATTTTGAGCAGTTGCTAATCTTCTGGTCCGTACTGAACAACTATTGGTTAGGGCATTCATTTGTGCTCTAAATACTTCAGGTTGTTTTGGTTTATTACATTTACCTCTTCGTTTCTTCCTTATTTTTTCTATTTTCATAATGTTTCTGTATAAACAAATTTTATGAAGAAAAATTAAATCTTTATCTTCTTGGCTTATTACAATGGGTGCATTTGATACAAGTTTTTGTTGTATACTAATAATAGATGTGGACTTTTTAGGGGAAGTATTAGTATTAGGAGCAGCTTTTCTTGAACGGTTTCTATTAGTTGGTAGATTTTTTGCAACACTGGGGGATTGTACAGTGATTCGCTGAGTTTTTCCTCCAATTACACCTCTACATTTTGGTGACTTACATTTGCATAATTGACCTTCATCTGGGTTAAACAAAGAAAAATTATAATCATAACATAATTCTTCATCAGATTGTATGTCACGCAGAGCAAATAATGCCATTCGAAATAAACCATTTACACTCCATTTTTGCATTTCACAATTGGGTTCACAAGAATGATTTACAAATCTTGCTTCACCTCCCATCCTATGTCCATCAATAACAGATCCTCCATCTAGTTTTAAACAGTAATGATGCACATCATTTTTATAAATAGAAGTCATTCGATCTTTAAATGTTTGTTCACTTACTACTTCACCAACATATTCTAATAATAACTCACAACTTTTAACTTTTTCTGTGGTTTTGATTCCCCAACCTTTTTCTTCAGTCATGAATTTTACTAAACCAGGAGCCCACTCGTGTTTTTGAAGTCGTTGATTAGAACATTTTTCTTTACAAGGGCAAAGTTCAGGTGAACATTCAGCAAATATCATTCTATTTATACAATCATCGGTACAACCTTTACCTTCAGTTGGTACTACACAATTACATGCTTGTGCTTCATAAGTACAAATTGGTTTAAAATCATAATAAACATTTGTCTTCAACTTTCTATAATTCCAAGATTGTATAGTGTGCTTTTTATCAGGTTTTTTTTTCTGCGATTTTACTTCTACAGGTTCAATCTTTGTTTTCTTTGGTAAACTTATACAAGATGTATCACTATCTTCTTTTTCATCCTTTTTTTTATTTTTCAACTTATTAAGAACAACAGCACGACTACTTCTTCTTTCTGGAGTATTTTCAACTTGTTCATTTTTGGTACGTTGATCAGCACTTTTTTGTTTAATATATGAATCATCAGACATTGCAAGTTCTGGACGTTTCTTCTTTTTTTTCTTAACTGGAAATCCAGTCCGGTTAATACATTTTTTTCTTTTTTTTAATTTTCCAACAGGAGTTTCTTTTTCAGTTTTAAATAATTTCACCTTTTTAACACTACTTTCATCTACTTTTTTCTTTAGTTGTAAACTTGGCATTTCAACCGTGGGGACAAAAACTCCTGCAGGAGGTTTTCTTGGTTTTGGTTCATCTTTCTTTTCACTATCTTTTACTTTAACTTCTGGTATAGCAGAATTACTTCGTAAACCAGACTTTTTCTTAACTTCAGATTTTACTTTTAATGTTTTAAGATGTTTATCAGATTCACTACCAGAATTTTCATCTCTAGAAACATCGTCTACATATGTGACTCCAACACCTGTTGATGAAGTAATGTGATAGTGGCGTTTTTTTAGAGGTAATCGTTGATCATTGGTAGTTTCGGAATCTCTAGATGTATCTGGAGATCCTTTTTTTCTTTTTTTATCAATATCATTATCACTGTAACTCGTTTTATCAACTTTTCTTTTTTTACCAGTTCTCTCTCTTTGTTTTGACTTTAAGGAGCTAGACTTACCTCTAATACTATCTGAGATTTTAGATATATTTAAACATTGAATAAACAATACAACAAGATTTTCCATTTCAGCAACAAATTTTGGATTTAATGGCTTCTTATGCTTCTTTTTCTTCTTTTTCTTATGTTTTTTATTTTTTTTATGAACTTTTACTTGTTTCGGTAAATCATAATCTAAACTTTTGGTAGTTGGACTGTTTGGTTCTAAAAGTGGAGGCATTTTTTTCGGTCGACCCGGTCCACGTTTAAAGTTGGCTGACAATTTCGGTAGAACATTTTGCAAGTTTTTACGTCCTTTACATGAACCTTTTGGTCTTCCTCTACCTCTTTTTATTAAATTTTCTTTTTGTTTATTAGCAACTACTTTATTATCTAATGAATGAGAATTAGTTTTGCAATTAGATTTTTGTACTGCACCTTCTGTTTTATCTACAAAGTCTTTTAATAATTTTGAAGAATAAGCTGGTTTTTTATTTTCGTGTTCTGAAGAATTATTTAAACGAATAATCGCGTCATTTACAACACAGTCTTTGATTTCCATATCACTTGAGTCACTGCTATCACTTAAATTTTTTGGTTGAACATCATCAAATCCAGTTGAAAAACTTTGATTTTGAACATCTGATAAAATTTCAGCCAAGTCTTCTTGATTAATAACTTGTAAATGTTCTGGTTCTAAGTTTTCAAGTTTGTCAAGTTCAGAGCTCGAAGAAAATGTTTTCTTAGATTCTTCCTGCCAAAATTCTTTTTTTTTTGAACCATCACTAGAAGTGCAGTCGTAAATTGGTTGTTGCTTTACAAAATTAGTTGATTTAGAAGAAGAACTAGATTCATCACTTGAACTTGAACTTGAATCATGAGAATCTATTGAATCTTTACTTTTTTTTTGCTTGTCCAATGCTTTTCTTTTTGACCAAGGAAGATAGGATGATAGAGAAGTATCGGATGAATCATCAATGTTATCATCATCAACTGAAGAATATCCAAATTTTTTTGTACAGTATTTTTCTTTTTCTGATTCTGTTTCAGATTCAGATTCCGATTCAGAAAAATCTACAACTTGGTTGGTAATAGTATTATGAGGTGTTGAGATAGGATCTTTAATAGCATCCATATCAACTGTTGAAGGCAGATCTTCTAAATCAGAATCATGAGCCGGTTGATGAATGACAGCGCTCCATGCAGAACTACTTAAAAGATCTCCACATACTTTGCTAACAGATTCGTTACTTTGACCTGAACTATTCATTGTGACTGTGTTATTCATTAAAATCATAATATAGACATACTTTACACTTAAAGCTAACGAGAATTTTTTTAAGTGCACATTTTGAACTTATTATTATTGATTACTATAATGATGGTTGACAAAATTAGATGACAATGACGAAATTTTGTTAGGATTAATGGGGTGAACTTACTGCTTCAGTGTTTTATGAGAACAATTTAAGTTCAAAAATGATCTTCAATAAAACCTATAACAAAACATATCTCAATAAGTATATTAAAACGATAACATATTATTTATTACTCATATAATGTTGAAAACAATTAGGTATGTATTAGTCTATGATTATACTTGTTTAAAATGTTCTAGAATTAACAAAATATGTGATTTTTCATAAAGTTTAAAGTAAATATAGGTTACCTACTACCTATATAAATAATCAGATAGTTTATAATTAAATTAAAGAAAAACTAATTTATTGTATCCAACTTCAAAAATTCTGTTTAATTTAATGGAAAAACAATAAATAAATGAAATAAAGAAATTTATTTTTTGTTTTTACTTTAAAGTTAACATTCAACAATAATAAAGATTATTCTAAATTAGATTTTGCAGATTAGATTAGATGAATACACAATTTAAATAAGAATAATTTAAACAAAGAAAAAAATCAAATTAATATTTACATACCTTTTGTTAGTCATTAATACATTTGCAAACAATACTGTTACACATACAAATATGATTAAATAAGTTAGGTAGGTACCTAATAAAAATATTTTCAACTTTTGACAACTAATATTTTCTAGAGTGATTAGTCTGTTCACATAGAAATGAGATGACATACTTGGTATATTAAATACTTATTTTTAGAGGAATAATATGATATTTAATATATCCTAGGGTTTTCAAGTTATTGAGAATCCATATTAACTGATAAGACAGGCACTAGAATCCATTAAATAAATTTGTAAGTTTCTATTCTTACACCTAGTGCACAATTCAACATAATTTACAATCAACTAATTTACAATTGAAATATAATTAGTTTTTACAGAAAGTACTACCAAATGGTTAAAAAGTACAATTCAAATACCCGCTGAATAATAATAAAACAAGAATTACAAAAGTTGATAAAAAAAAAAATGTAGATTTTTTTCAATTATGAAAAATGTCATTTTTTTAATGAAGTGAATCATTTACCAGAGTAATAAATTTATTTACTGTAGATAAATTGAAAATAAAAATGAAAACAATGTATAGTATATTTGCACCTGTGTTTATTCTAATAAATTAAAAATATAAGTAAATAAAAGTATTGAATGTTACTTACTAATTTAAAAATTGTTCTTTCCAAAGCGTTTCAGTATAAAAATTTTCTTCCAACAATTGTACATTGGTTGAGTTTGTTGAATCAAAAGTTATCATTATTCTCCGTTTACATATTTTGCCATTTGTTTGGTTATCCGTGATCCGTTATCAGTATTACATGGCGTAGAATTAATGGCGAAACGCATCTTTGAAATACCTTAAAAACTGTCAAGTTTTATCAGTGAGGTCCAACTGTACTAAAGCGTTTGAAATTAATTTAAATCTTCTATGGTCATGCAATGATAGAATTCTGACAAAATTCCGAGTGAAATGCGATTACAACCGACGACAATAATTTTTATAATTAGTATTAAGATGCTAAGGTTTATTTTTAATATTTTGTTTTGTTTACCAGGGTTTCTTATCAAAAACTCTTATCGTTGAATCTGACTGGCGTTTTTCCTTGTCCCGCGACTCATGAGCGCGGGATACGTATACGGATTATTATATAACATGTTGCACTTCCATGCTCTTGTATGATGTACTATGTCTATGTAATTCATGGAGTAAATGTATCATGTCACACTGTACTCCATCACGACCGAATCACTGCATTTATAGTAGCCAATATTAATCACTTTGGAAATATGCACCAATCAAAGTTTAGGTGTTGTGTCTAAACGCGTTCTACGGTTCGCAACCGAAATCGTTTTGTGACCATAGACAAGAATACTGTTTGTGACATCAACACTCCGTCACCTACTGTCTGCACGATTACAGTCATTGGCTCATTGCTATTTATATTTTATTCATTCATATTTAATACTATGCGTGCGGTCCTTGATGGTCCGTTTATGTAGTATGCGGAGTTTTGTGCATGGTAGTTTGAAGTAAACACATCATGCATAAATTAAAAAGGTACCTACTTAGTACTTAATGTTACCAGTCATCACAGATTGTATCGCGGAACATGATTTTAATACATTTATACATATTTAATATTTCTACATTATCATTTAACTGTAGTCTGTAATATTATATTAAGATACGAATATTTTGTTTTCCGTCCAATTCGTGTCGGTATGTTTTTGAGATGTATTATTTAATTTTCAACCTTGACGGCTGCTATTTTAAAATTTACATATAGGTACATACCTACCTTGTACTATGCACATATAAATTTAGGTTAAATTTCATAAACGTTTTATAAACTTCGCTGAAGTCTATAGCTCAGTAAGTCAGTAGGTACTCGCTACTAATTGTTTTTAATTTTATTATGTTTGTGAGTGATAGAGCTACCCGGTAACCTGGCAGTAGTTATGTGTCAATTTTTTTATACATAAAATCCTAACTACAGTAGAGTCGGCCCAGAAGATGGTTATAGATATTTCACTAGTACTTTTGTGTCTGTGAGATATCTCATATATTTGTGCTTATGGCCGAGAAAGTCCGCACAGCGACTGTTACTCTAAGGCATAGGTCAAATCCTTATAGATCTATGATAGCTGAAAGGTATAATATTGTGTTTATAATTTATTATTGTAACGTGTCTTATTCAGTACCTATGCACTATGCATCCATACGTCGTAAATAGTAAATACTAAATTATAGTATAGAACATTCAATCATTCAAACATGTCTAGCGAATTAAAAATTTAGTTGATTTGTTATCAGGCTATCAGAGTGCAATCCTCTATCTTGGTTGGTATACAGTATACACTATAATAATTGTAAAATGTGTTTCTAGATATGTTACAGTAAAATATTAAAATATTTATTGTAAAAACGGCATAATTTTACTGTAGCTGTAATCTTCCAAGGCCGTATGATGTGGAAGTGAACACAACTACACAAGTGGAACTTGCTTATTATTTATGATGGTAAACAAAAACAATGCATACTTTCTACTATTTTCTTATGAAAAATCAAATTATTTTCGCCACTATTTTTCCATTACGCCAACCCATAAATAATTATACATCCCGTCCCTGTGTAGTATTTTATAGTAACTATGGTTAGTCGTTAGACTATAATTATCTTGAAAAGTTGGTATTTTTTGTAAATCTTCCAATTCTGACTGTTAGTGATATCTTCCTGGCTTAAGGACTATATATTGTCTGGGTTATAAATTACAGTTACTCTTACAAAACCATAATTAAATATGCACCTATAATAGATAAATTAATGTAAAGCCAATTGCCATAGCTCACTAAAATAATAATTTAACTCTTGATGATAATTATTATTCAACTATTCAAGCATTAAAAACATATATTATCTTAGAGAAAATGTTTTCAATTTGTTAGGGACAGGTAGAATTGTGTAAAACTAAAAATTTGTGTGTGAAAACAGAAGTTAGTCACATTTAAACCTACATTTTTGTTTCTGGGATTACATAAAAGTTTATAGGTACATTTTTCTCCAATATCTCCATGCTAAACAACAACACAAAATTAAATCATTTTTTGATTCATATAACATAGACTAAGCAATTATCACTTAACTGTATTTATACGCAATCACAATTATATCAGTAAATTTAGTTTCTTACTTAAGTAAAGATAATGAGAAATTTCAATAGATAGAAATAGGTATTCAAGTGAGTTTTTGAAAAATTATTTTATTTTTAATGACAAACGTTAATACCTACACCAATTCCAACATTAAAATTCCCATTATTACTTGATAGTAAATATTAAATAAGAAGAAAGTTTTATGTTGCTACACAAATTGTAAATCAAATTTAATTTAAAAACAAATGGAATTTGAATATTAATATTGATAATGAAAAATATGTATTATACTATTTTTATATTATGTTTTTCAGAAAATAGATTTTTTTAGTCGTATAGAGGTAAAACCTTTGAGTGAAAAATATTTCACCTACATTTTTCTTTGACTTTAGTTCAATGGCATAATTTTTTATGCCATTGCCCATATTAGGTATACAGACATTATTAACAATAAATTATGAACTTATTGTGATTAAATAATATTTCAACAGCTTTGTGAGTAATTGCATAAATAAAGTTGCTTAGTAATGACATTGTTCTACATAATTTTTTTTTTTTTATAGAGATATAAATTCTTCATAATCAAGTTTAAGAGTGTGATTTAGTTGGGTAAATAAAGCATGTATTTTTAATTCAAACTTAACTGTAAAAATATCCTGAATAAGTAGTAAATGGTTGAGAATACCTATTAAGTATTACATTTATATTATACATTTACAAGAGTAAAATGTAATTTATAATAATGAATAGTAAATAAGAATATTTTGAACACTAAAATATCTACACAGTGAACATAGATAAGACAAAATAAAATATGAATGAACTTTAATTTATTTAATTTTTCACTGATACCAGAGATATACATGTGGCATTGTTACCACTATAATGTAGGAGACATACTACTATGTTTTTAATAATATGCAAAGGGATTAATTAGAAATACTAAACCAACTTGAAAACAATGTTGTATGAAAAAAGAAAGTACAAACTTACACTTTATAAATACTATTTTAGCATATTTTTGTAAGCGATGTAATAAATTTTAATTCATTACAATTTCATTCTGAAAACTGTCACAACAAAGTTTGATTTATGATTTCTCAAAGCCTTCAATCTTAGTCATTATTAGAAATTGATTGGTACATCATCAAATAAATCATTCAAAACATACATTGTATATTCTAATATTTTGGTAAATATTAAATAATAAAATACCATTATTAAGGATTTACAATGTCAATTATTTATTTTGCATTTATTAATACTATAATACATTTCAATGATATAATATGACTAGAGCATTATATATTTACGTTAGCAAATACAATATTTTGCAACTGATATCACTTTATGACAATTAAAAAAAAAAAAAATTACAACAAATTAAAAAAAAATAGTAAAAATAAATGGTAAAGTTTGAAAAGGAAAGAAATATATTTAACTTAAAAGGTATAAAAAGCATAAATAAAATAATTATCACAAAAACTATATATTATCTATATAAAGCTAAAAATATACTTAATCTTTACATTAAAATGTAGCCTGAATTGGGAAAATAACAACGAAAATATTTTACAGGAAAAAAAAAAAACAAAAATTATATAATAAAATAAATAACTCTTTCGCGTCATGGTTTGCACTCATTTTGGTCCCAGCGCATGATACTTTTCCATAATTTATTATATTATATAGGGCCTAATCATATTTTTGGTTAGAATATTCTTTAGTTGTCAAATATCATTAAATGCAAGTCTGAATTTCATCTATTAACTGAATATTAGAATTAATGTTTTCTTTAGACATTTTAAGAATATTAATTATTAATCATTCATGTATTAATTTTATGAATAAAGTTAATTCAATAATTATTTTTTAAGCACCAATTCTGTATTTAAGATATTAATTTAATTTAAGATCAACATTAAATTACAGTATTTATATTTTTCTAAATTATTTATTAATTTTATAATAGCTTAATGGCACAAGGCAATAAAAATCCTCAATTATTTTATACTAATTATTATTTATTATGTTTTTGAATAAAATAATATTTATTGTTTTTTCAAAAAAAAAAAAAAAATTATTTGAAGAAACAAAATATTTCAAAAATTACTTTTATTGTGTTACTATGGCAAATTATGGAATAATGTTAAAATACAGTACTACTTAGGTTTAAATATTATACCTCAAGTAAAACTTACAATGAATATTAACACTAAAAATCTACAAGTTATGCCATAATAAGTTAATATTAAATAAATTATATCACGTAGAGTTGAAAGTGCAGTTCATCATTTTACTTTACTGTTTCATTTTCAATTATGTAGGGCACAAGACTGAAATATAAAAATAAATATTTTATTAACATAATTATTCATTTTTGAGAAGGCACAAAAATTTAAAATATTGGTGGTTTTTAATCTATAACTATACTATTAACACATATAAACTTAAAAGCTATTCATAGTTTTTAAAACTATATTACAGTTTTAAAACAGTAAACAATTTTTTTTTTTAAATGGTGAAACAAATTATTGATACTGTAAATACTAAATAACATACATATTTGTTTATCTCTATTGTTAAATATTTATAAAAGCAACTAATATGAAATAAAATAGCATGTGTGTCAATTTATAATATTTCTCAAAGATGTTGTGTTTCAAATGTCAGTACAACAGTAAATTAACATAAGTATTTAAAATAAATATGAAGTTGAATAGACTTTATGAAAATCTAGTCCTGATTTTAAAAATTCATAAAGCACTTATATAATTATAAAAATAAATGAGTAAGGTTTTTATAATGTACATAATAAGTAAATACATTTTTCTCAAAACTTTTTATCATTAAAATAATACAAATATTATCTTTGAGTAGTTTTAAATGTCAAAAAATTAAAATGTCTAGTTTTATAAAATATTTTAGAAGTCATAATATTACACACTAACTTCTTATATAGTGAATATTTATTAGATCATCATTCCTCAACCTATGGTACGTGTACCAAAAGCTTAAAAGGTGCGTGAAGGAAATATCTTTTTATAAAAAAATTATAATTATTATTGAGAATAAAAAATTGTACACATTTAATTTTACTTTTGTGCATTATATATTTATATTTTCATAGTTATGAGTTAAAATAATACAATTCCTAATAAAAGGCTTCATACATGAATGTATCACAATAAACATGTGTATGATATATGAGTATATAATGTATACATTTTTGATAAGCAAACAAAAATAATTTTTGGTTAGTCAGTGGTACATGGAAATTTTTAAAATGTATAAGTGGTGCTCAGGTTGAGAATCTGCTGACTTAAATTATTATTATATTGTAGATTGATGTTCTGGTATTATTTGATTGTAGAGTAACTTTTTCATATTAATATTACTCATTTTTATAATACCAATGTAAAATTACTGACAATATTATCGATTTATAAAATTAATTTCATAGGAGTTAATTTAATTTCTTCTACAATAAAGTAAGGAATATCAACCTAATTTTGAAAAACGAATAAAAGATGTTTAAATGTTTTTATGGTAATTGTTATAGAAAAGATAAAATGAATTTCAAACAATTAATTTAAAATGTATTAATATATATTATAATTATGTCTTACATTTTAATATTTTTTTTATTTCAGGTATAATGAAAAACAACAAATTTACAGTGCATAATGTATTTAAATTTGATTGGCAAGATAGGTGGTTCTAGTATAGATAAACAGTTAAATAATTATTATATGAAACATTGAAATTGTTTAGTTATATCAAAAAACCACATAGATCACAGTAAAACCAACAGCTTAATTTCATAGTTACAATTAAAATTAAAAATTGTAATAGTACATTAAATGTATATCTCTATACCATATCTATTATTTACAGATATGAAAAGGAACATTTCATAAAATTAACTAAAATAACATAAATTTGGTTGATACATAAAAACAAAAATGTGCCTTCTCAGTGATATTAATAATAAGTAATTATTTAGTGATAAATTTATAATTACAACTAAAATAATTAAAATGTTAAATAATGTAAGTTATTACCTTTAAGAATGTAGTCTGTTAATAATGTTGGTACGGTTGGACTGTCTTCATTAATTGCTTTCAATACTGAAATAATACAAATTATTAATTGGATCAAGTATAAACTATTTATATCAACTATATCCTAGATAATAATTTGAAATTTCAATAACTAAATGTACATACTTTTTATGAGAACTTGAAGTGCTTGATTACTTAATGGTCCATTATCCAAATGGTATGGTATGACAGTGGTCAAATACTATAGAAGGTCATATATTTATAAAATAAAATTATCCAAACACAACAAAATTTAAAACATACTTTAGGTTCATTTGTGACATTTTTATTGGTATTTCCTGTTCTTGAATTTCGTTTTTTCTCTACATGATACTGTCTCCTTCGATTTTGAACCGCCAACAAAAGTGAAATAAACGAATTTTTTAGTTCTTTTTCAAATTCCAACTCATCTCTTAGTGCCAGTTCTGTTATTAATGTCTCAGAATAGTCTCTAATCAACAACTCTAATTCCATGTAAACTTCATTTAATTGTGACACATTCAAAGTTTTTAGTTCTATAATTAAAAATGATGCAATCAGTACAAAATATTTTAAACACAGGTAAAAGTAAATAAATATGTACTTACTTTCTTCAAGCAATGGAGAATGAACTTCTTTATGATGTTCAGAGTCTGGAGTACATTCACTTGAAGTACCCTCCTAGGAAATAATAATATGATTCTATAATGTCTAGCAAATAAGTAATATTCATCAGATGTAATAATATAATCAACATACTTCCATAATATCATCAATTTCCCTGATAACTTCATCAGCAGTTGGAGGTTCAATATCTGCATTGGGACCTGACAATATCAAAGAATGCAAATCCAAGTCATTTGCAACTGCTTCATCTTCACTACTTAGATCATCTGATGAGTCTTCCTATAAATTTAACATTTATTTTCAATTTTAAATGTTTTCAAATTACACTATTGTACATCATATATTATTTGTTTACCTGAGGATTGTTATTCAAATTTAGTACTGGTAGTTGAACTTTACGAGCATATGACTTTGACCAATCAATTGGAAGAATATTGCCGAAATTGCCAGTGATTGTCCACCACATTCTTAAAATAAAAGAACATGCAGTTAGTTTTTCATGAAATTTTAAATTAACAATTATAAAATGTATGAAGTTGATCATAATTCATAATTAAATGTTTTGTATTATGGTTTATGATTTATATGATTTAGTTAAATGTTAGGGTAAAACTTTGTCATGAATAAGATGTTAAGTAATATATATCATGTTTACAACATATTGTATTATACCAAAATGGGTAGATAAATAATTTGGCCTTAGCCTATTACTTTGTATGAATATAAATTACTACTAATTTAAAAGGGACGACACAATAAACCATATGTTGAAATTTTAGAGGACAACTCAAATAGTTGACCTAATTTAATAGGTGTCTAATGCAGTGATGCACTTAACATATTATGGCTTATGCATAGCTATAATTTCAATAAGTTATATTGCGATTAAATTTGTAAAATAAATTATAAAATATTAATTTTTTAAGTTGAATAGGTACTCATTTAGGTTACACATTTTAAAATAAAGAAGTATTTATGTTTTTAATTTAATTTTAATTAATTCTGATCTATTTATTAGAAACACATTTTTGTATCAATACGTATTTAATCAGAATAATATAATTTAATTATTTTCATTCAATAGTTATACCAATAATCTACATACAAATATCAAATAATTACTTAAAAAAATGTAAGTGTAGGAAAGATACATAAATTAAATGATAAGCAATTTAGTAGTATTGTACATTTGTATCATTATTTTAAATTTTAATATATTCAACACACTAGTGGTTTTATGTAGAGGAAGTATGGTATATATATATATATATATATATATATATATATATATATATATATATATATATATATATATATATATATATATATATCCTCTTTGAGTTGTATAAATAGTAAAATCACAACATAAAACATTTTTATTAATGTATATAAATGTATAATATTTTTACTCCCATCTTTGAAACTCATGAGGAACTACCCTGAATCAATAACGAGATATTTAGAAAACTGAAACAATTTCTACCTATCCCATAAAGGTAACAATTTAATATACACTTTATAACTAACTTTAATCCAATATTAGAATTTTTAGTTCAAGATTAAAGGTAACATCCTTAACTAATACTAAATCATATACAAAGAGTCCATTAATGTTAGATGCATAGGAACATGTTATCTATGTAAATTTTTTACTATACTTATTTCAATGGGTGGCTAAATGTATAATACAGATACATGAATTAAACATTTCAAACACGGGTTCTTTAATTGTCAATTGAATACGATTAATTGCGTGAGTGTGTGTGTGTGTGTGTGTGTGCGTGTTTAATATTGATGACATCAATAATAATTAAAACTTTGAATTTAACTTTAATTTTAGTTAAATGTTATAAATTGTAATTATGAACGTAAATAGCATTTCATATTTAGGACTGAAGGTCATGGCTGGAATTGGCTACTGTTTGATAACAAATTAATTTTATCTGCAGTAAAAAAAATCACATAAAAAAATATTTTTGGGAGGCTTCCTAAGTTTTAATGAAACTTCTAAACCCGCCATTTTATGTCTATAATAACTTAGGGTGATCAAACGTCCTGTTTTTTACAGGATTGTCCTTTATTTTAGAGTTGTGTCCTGTAGTCCTGATGAACTTCTCTCAGAACGCTTTTTGTCTTTTTTTTTATTCAATCTTATAAAGCTATAAAGTATAAATATGTTTATATTTTATAGGTACAATATAATCAAAACACAAAACACTCCAAATTATTAGATTTGGGAAGTTTTTTGGAAAAAGATGGCAAATTAAAATGTGTAGATATGTGATCCAAAAATTATCATCAATATTAATAAAAAAGTTTTCAGCAAGTGAGAATAGGAATAAAGTATTTGAAAAAACATTATAAAAAGTTTTAATTTATTAAGTAACTACTATTAAAAAAAAATTGTTTTTTATATATTTATTAAATATGATGTATTAGTTTTGTAACTGCTTTAAAAGAATAGAAATAATATTAAATACACATTAGATACTATATTTAGCCTTTAGGTATATTAAATTATTATTTTTTACTATGATTCAAAATTGTGAAAACAAATTTGATTAAAATTATTTTTAAAAAAAATAAGAAAATAATTTTAGTCCTGTTTTTTATTTTTTACAAATATTTTTTATAATTAATGAGTTTTATGGTGAATTAATTCAGATTCAATTACACCTTTTTTTTTACACCATATTGCCACTTATTGGATGACTTTAAAACTTTAATATTTTTTAATTATCAAAAATAAAATAAAATAACTAACATCAAATATAATAATGAGAATACAAAAATTAGTTATTTTTATAATACTCTGTATAAATATAAAAGTGTACAAAATTCGAATGATCTATTCGCAGTGGTCTTCAACCTTTTTGGACTCGCGACCCACTTGTTTAGGCCTACATTTTTCGCGACCCACGTAAACTTTATAAAAAATCTAAAATTGCTTAATACTTTGCAGTAGTACTATTAAAACTTAATAGATAAAAATTGCATAGTTGTAGTTAGAATATTTAATTATTATTAATTGAAAATGTATAGGATTCATAATATGAAAATATAAAATAAAATGAAAAATATTTTTTTACCTTTTATAATTTTATAAATTTAATTTTTATTTTAAAAATGAGACTTATCGCGACCCAATTTTAAATATTACGCGACCCAAAAATGGGTCGCGACCCACCGGTTAAGACCACTGATCTATTGCATAAAAAGTGACATAATTGTCAAAATAGATGTATACAATATATATATATATATATATATATATATATATATATAAGGAATGTTGTGAGTTCATGACTATATAATGTATTTTTATAATATAAAAATTATAGAACTATATATCAATGAATAATACATATTATAACTATTAATGTAATATCTATGTAGTAGGTGTTTTACTCACAGCTTTCAGATGAAGAATAATTATAAATTGTATAGTATGATCAAATATAGATAGGTCAATAGTCACTTATTTTCTGTGACAAATTGAAATGTACAGACTTCAGTACTTCACCATAATAACAAAACTTTAAAAGTAATTAGTAAATAATTGAAGTAGGTACCTACCTATCTATATTTAAACATAAAGAAATTATAACATGTTAAATTTATATGGAGACATACTATAACATTATTTTATGGTGAGATAGTTATTATATATTTTAAGTATCATCACTCATGAGTGTTTGCTACCAGTCAACCATTCTAAGAACTGGCCCCTTCACCATTAAAACATGAAAGTATGAAACGTGATCACTGAACACGATTCAGCATTTGATTTAACATAATTACATTTCCCATTTATAAAACATACAATAATCAAATAACACATTAAAGTACAGAAATCTTTTATGTGTATGTTTATTATAACTTTAATAATATTATGCGTTGTTGAAAAATAAATTAATCATCAATATTGATAACTAATAATATTACATATGATTAAAAATAATTTTAATAAAAACGTTTATAAAATTAACAATAGGAAAAATTAAAATCAGTCAGACACAAAAATTATAATGAAAGTGAACACTGAGTAGAATGAATCTTGATGTAAGTTTTTCAACTTAACAGTTCTATCCATAAAAGATTTAATGGTTACTACGTATTAAAAGGAGGCGATATTAAAACTGGTTTTTTAACTAGCTACATAATACCCAATGTATACCTAACTTACCAGTATTCATATGCTCATATATAGAAGACTGACACCAATGAAACGCATTTACGTTTATAATCTAAACTTCTAAAATGTAAATTATTTTTAGTTATGAACCCGGTTATGAACAAAATATGGTCCACACACAATGCAAGTACAAACTCGTTAAAATATTTAATTAACAAGTACGTAGGTAATAAGTACTGTAATCACAATGCAAACTAATATTTTGAATATACTTATATTCTAAGCACGTATGATTCAAAACAATAATTTTTATGTACAAAATTCTACATGCCAATATATAATTATATTTTCGGCAAGATATTAAATCATCATAAACTATGACGACTAAACCGAAACACTCATAGAGATAATTTTTCGTATCATAATATTAAACATATTAGTTCCAAATCTATTTAAATATATTTGTTTTTAATTAGGAGCCATGTACATCATGTTTATTTTAGTAAATAATAAAAACTTATTTTTAATTGTTGTACCATTTTACTTAAACTGTACTTGAGCCTTACGGCGTTTATATTAATAATAATAAAAAAAAAAAAAACTATTAAAAGTGTTATGTTTATAAAACATTGTTTATAGGGTTTTAAAGACATGAATACACGAGATTATAAAATAAGAAATACATGTGGACATTGTAGTTACCTATAAAAATGAATGAAATTTAAAATTGGTTTTTATTATAAATTGCAAGTATTATTTATGAAATCAATCATCAGTAGATCTAAAGATATGTAAGTAATAAGTGTCTTGTAATTATTTTCATAAAACATTCAAGTTGAAATATATATTTTTATAAAAATAATTTTTTAAATTTAATGATTCATGTTTTATTAATTTTTACCTCGATTTTCGTAATGATTAAATCAAATAGGTATCTAAGTAATAATAACGATTTAATAGAGATTTAAATGAAAGTAGAATAAGTTGTACAAACATGAAAAACGTATTTATTTAAACAGTTTTGTTTACAATTTTCTTAAGCAATATTTCAATATGTGTTGTAAAACGTACCAAAATGATACCTATCGAATAAAATACCTTTTAATTTTAATATAGACACCAATTAAGTATTTAATTAATTTAAACATGTGAAATTAATAAAAATTATAATACGAAAATCTAAAACTAATTTTTAGTTTCAAAATGTAAATAACATGTATTTATCTACAAAAAATAAAAATAAAAATAAAAAATTAAATAATGTTAAATGATTTTCACCAAAAAACAGTAATTAATTTCCTACTAAAGTTGTCCCGTCATCGTTATGAGCCAAATACCAAACAATACTAAAATATAATATGGGTAGATAACCAATTTGTGTGTTATAACATTGCTAGTAAGTAAATTATATTTGGGTACTTATTTATAATGTTGTAAACATTATAAAGTTTATTCATCATTTGATTCAATAAAAGATAAAGACGTTTTTTATTATCAATTGTATGATTAATTTTTATGTAAACGTGATAATACCCATTATAGACTTAATAAGTAGTTTATTAGTGATATTTGAATAAAACAAATGAATTAAAATTATTTGGTAAATAAGTATGTTATTGTTTATATTAAATATGGTTATTGACAATTGTCTACTTGTAAAACACGACTAAGCTAATTTTATGAAACGATAATTAAAAGAAATTTTGTTGGAGTCAATTTTTAATTTGAAATGCGCATAAAAAATAATTATTGAGCTAATTTTTATGAAATGTTGAACGCAAAACATAACATATTTAAGTATTGAAGAAGTGAAAAATATCTAACCAGAATAATTAAGTACCTATTTTTGTATATATTGCCCCACAATAAATTGATGTGTCGGATTCAAAAATAGATTTTGTAGTGGAGCTGAAAATGCTAAAAAATGAACACTTTGCCGATATGTTTTAAAATATAAAAATAACATATTGCGCAATAATAAAAAAACTATGGACACCTAAATTTGAAAATTTCTTGCCGAGAACATATTTCGTATTAAGTTTATAATTTGCCAGCTTGAGAAATTAAAATGTTTATCATCGTGTTAACTAGTGTTACCCTAATACAAAACCAAAATAAATCAAAAACCAAAGGCCATTCCATAAATCAAACTTATAAATAAAATTTCATCGATAACATACAATTATTATAACTAATTTTACCAACAAAGAGTGTAATTATTGTAAATTTTACAATATAATAAACTAGGTATATTATTATCATTGTTTTTGATTAAACAATAAATGAGTTCATTTGCGATTTAAAATAAATTTCGAAAACTTTTCAACTAAATGCCTATTTACAATTCTTTTGAATATACACTATAATATAAAATATAAATCTTGGAATTCTTTGTTGAGATAATTTTGACAAAAAAGTTTTTAAGTTAAAAATACATTTATTATTGTATTATGTTTCAAAGTTTAAATTTTCGCATTTATAGGCTACCTTGAACTTTGGATAAGAGCCAACATATTTGATTATGTAGGTGGATCTGTGAGAAAGGCACAGTGTCGGATTATTATTTAACAAAATGCAGATAGATTAGTTTACGATTTTTCTAATTTTAGCTTCAGAATAACAGATATTTTACTATTTAACATCTAAATAGTCATACTAACTTACAGTGGTATGTCGAAATAATTTATTCTCTTTCATCTTCATTCTTTGTTTTTTAAATTAAGACAAGAATGAAAATTAAAATTGTTATTGGTAGGTGTACTTAGGAATAAGAATATTTTGACATAATTAGATTTGATTTAAATTAACTTATTATCTAATTATAATTAAATTTTGATTCATTAAAGAGAAGTAAGGTTACTCACTTCTTCTCCAGAAGTTTCCCAAAACGGAAAAATTAAATTGAATTGTATTTACCTATTTATACCGAAATTACAAACAATTGGAATATGAATAATTAAGATATGTTAATTTTTATTAACTCAACAGATTTAGATGGGAAATATTTCTTAAATTAAAGACTAATAGATTTCAATTATTAATTAGGCACACCAAATAATATTCAAATAATTGTAGAAAAATCAATACTTAAATAAAATCTAATTATTGGTATTAAAATAAAAAAATTACAGAATAATCACTAATTAAGTAACCAAAAAATAATCAACTGATAACAAAAATGCCAATGTAAATATTTCCTCTCGGGTTTTCCTAACAAACAAAATATTTTAATATGAATTCATTTTTCACAAAATAATGTTATTGATATTAGGCAAGTCACACTTATAGCGAAGTTCACACCATAAAATGAATTGTGAAATAAACGTCATAATTCTAAAAATGAGAGAATCTATCATCATAACATATTTGACAACACATTATAATATTATCAATTATAATCTGTCGTCTTTTTATACCATACTATTTGTAGTGGTGATTCATTCACTCACGTGCCGAGGCGTAACGATCTCATTGTGGTTGTAATGAGCTGTCCGCCAATATAAAATATGCATTGTGTTAGGTCGAGTAGGCGAATCAAGGTTTTAGGGCTATCGGGATTCTAGTGAATAAAAGGCATAATTTTTAATCGTCATTATTATATTAATATTTAAACGAATGCGTAAAAATAAATAAATCATTTAATACGTATCATTTTGTATAAATGAATAGTGTTTGCCTACGCATATTGCAATACGTCTTGTACATTGCAAAGCCGGTTATCTCCATATAGAAAAAATTTCAAATGAAATTCGACCGATAAGTCGTCGACGTATCAAGTTTTAACAATGAACAACTGTAAATTGTCCATGTACTTTTGTTTCTTTAACGCCGAAAACAGAAGGATATCAATTACACTATATTTTGTACACACGAACATATTCAAACGCACTAAAACATCTTGTGTGTAGCGTATTTACAAGCCCAAAAACTGCGTGTAGTAACACATTATTATAGTATAAGTCTAAACTCGTACACACTTAAGCCCTTTCCCCCAGGGAAATAATTTTTAAACAAAAATAGACCGTGATGTCTTCATCAGATCTACCGAGCATGTACTCACTGGCATTCGTTCATTATTTCTTCCTGGGTTCTGATCTGGACCGGAGCTAGTTTCTCTACAGACTCCTCGTAATCGCAAAAACATCTGGTGATCTTGTCATCGAATGTATGCACGAGGTCTTCCAAAGACCCGCTGAACGTCTCGCCAAAATTGTCAGTGTCCGCCGTCACCTCCACGCCGACATTGTTGTTGTTCACTCCGCATTGAGTGCACGACGACGACGACGACGACGACTTGTTCGTGGTTTCCAGCGTTTTACTCGTGAGCATGTTGTCCAGCTGTTCCACGACGTGTACGTCACCGATTGAAGTCGGCTGACCGTTGCCTTGATGGTGTTTGACCGACTGGATCGGTGAATCGTCGTCCATAATTTTCGTCCACTCGTCCGACTCTTCGAACTGCGCCAGCGGTGCTTCGAACTTGAGCTCGGCCATTTTGTTCATCATATCCAGCATAGCTCTCACACAAATGTTATTGACCCGATCGGGTGGTGGTGGCGGCAACGATTGAACAATAATATTAAACTATACAGTCCCGGAGCGACATATATAAACATACACACACGCGCGCGCGCCCGCAAACCAACGACAGCCAACGACACAAACAACCAGGCACGCGGTCCGAACGGTACTGAGTACTGAGTACTGATTAAACTGCATAGCAACCACCGCGAAACGGTCGCCCGCCGCCGCGCCGTAGGGATCGTGACCGCTTGGCGCCGCCGCCGCCGGTGCACAAAGCTGGGACAGTGTCGCGTGTTTACGATAAACGAGTACGGTAATTATTGTACTCGTTGCAATTGTTAGCTTTCACCGAGTCGTTTAAATGTACCGTAATGATCAATTTTAACACGTAGTTCGACGTCAAGTTTTATCGCATGAAACATAACAATCTGTAGTTTCTTTCTTTAATAATTACATCGTTTATTACTGCTTCGTAATGGACAATGAAGTCGGTCAACTCCATTCAAAAACAGTTTTTAGTTACCCACTAAATATTGCTTATTTATTTATTAAACCGTGAGTTAAAATCGTACGACTATATTTGAGTGTATTCTTAAACAGTTTACGGAAACGCAGTCACACGAAATAATGGTTTTAAATAACACTGCAGTAGGCTGTACATGGCTTTTACACTAAAACACGATATTTAGAACTTGGACCAATATGGTGGTCACACTGGATTTCATATTTGGTCGAACAAATTTCAAAAGGTTCGAGTTGTGTGGTGCGAATGAGAAGGGAGCTCGCATATAAAAGGGCGGAATGTACCGTTCCCTCTCTCCTACCCCTTTTGGCGCATACTATTGATCCGAAAACACTGTGACCACTTGCTGCTGCGTATATGTTTTCCCTAAAGATACCGAATAAAATATGAGATGACCTTTTAGCAAAGTATTGTAATAATTGAAAAATACGATCATATCTTATAGTTTGTTGTTATGTATTATCATATCGGTTTTAAAACTGTTAAGAACTAAGTGCCCTTAAAAAGTATCAGGTGGTCAACTGCCACCAAGTGTAAAAAAGTGAGAAACATTGCCATAAGTTAAATAGTTTCTTTGTTTAAGAACGATGTATAATTTTTTTTTTTTTTTTTAATATTTTGTTTCATGGTTCATGTTGCAGCCGAAAGTTTTTAAAGAAATATTTACATAATATTTGTTATAAAATAGTGATATATATATATATATTTATTTATTTATATATACAATTGTTCACATTTCGTTTACATTTATAAACTACATACATGATACAACGAAAGTCGAAAATACTGGTTAATGAATAGAAAAATAGTTTCATACTTTTGTAAATATGTATAAGTATTTTACTAAATTTATTTAATTGTCAATAGTTTTTCACTTTTATGTAAAGGTGTTTCAGTATTAATCTTTTTATTTCAACAGTTATTTGTGAATATGATAAAATAGTATTGGAAATAGTTATAATACAACGATGGATAAATATACGCTTATAGTGTGGTATATATATATATATATATATATATAGGCACTTTCCTATTTACATAAGTGTTATAATAAATTTAATACAATTTGAATAAACTAATTTAAATAACAAGAATGTTTTAAGTTTTAAGGAATTACTGTGTGAATTATAAGTGGTAATGCTTTAAATGAAACATTAAACGTTTGCAAGTATGAAAAATAACATTAATATTTTCGGTTAATTATTTTTCATTAACTATTTCACTCATTTTACTGGAAAAAACGAATCACCAATATTGCTGAAAGTCCGGATTAATAATGAATTTTTACAAGATTAACAATTATGTACTAATGTCCAATGTAATTTATTCTTAACTATTTAGTTATAATTCATTTTAATCAATGATATTAATATTTTATGTATAATATATTATCTTATTTGACTTTCGAACTAAATGGTTATATATATGTGTGTATACTAATAAGTCATTCATATTAACTAAAATCTTATTTTATTTTTGAAGGAGAGAATTGTAAAAGAATTGAGTGTACTATGTACGGGGACTATAATATTAGAGAATATTTTATGAAACAACAAAAACTCCTTTAAATAACAATTTGTATGACGCAGGGTATCACGAGAGACGGGTAAAGTTCCGTGTGTGCTTGGCGCCACCAATATTGCAGTTGGGTGTCTGCACGCAATGAAGAATTTGTTCCTATTTATATATAACCATATAGGTATAATATATCCATGACCTAAGTATATAATATATATATATATATATATATATACGCATTTACCGTTCAATTTAAATGCATAAAGATAAAAAGTTTTAATTTCATAATTATAATATGCTTATTATTTATACAGTTATTTAACTACAGCATATTTTTAATAATAAATATTAAATTTATTTCATTGTGATGAACCTATGACCAATCTTATATTCATGCCTTACAAAATATTTATAATTATAATAAATAATTTATTATGTATAGAACAGTGGATATTTTAAGGAATTTCCACTGGGCGACATTAAATAAATTTCATACATCATAATAAAAGTTAACATAAGTCTAAGGAAAAAAAAATGAAATTTCAGAATTTAATATACAAACATGATCTACTACTAAGTACTAATATTACCATCATAATTCGCAAACATCAATATCGTCAATGTAGTGAAAAATCATCGTCGCTCAGTTATTAAACATAACATCTACTAGGCAACAAAAAGTTTTCACTGGGCGACATTTTTGTCACCCAGTGTGTTAGTTAAAATATCCACTGGTATAGAATATTATTTTCAATTGTTTTATTTCTAAAAGCATGTAAATATTTTACGAATAAATTAATGAAGAATTTACCTAGAACTACAATAATCAATAATGTTGTCTAACTATACTTCCATGTATGTTTCGTACCTACGTTTTATAAAATAAAAAATACAATTTGAATGTCATACAATATATTAATTCATACTTCATATATTTTATTGATATGTAGTGGAAATTCTCTTGTCATATTTAAACACAAATATGCACGATTACCATAATTCATAATACAATAATCAATAAGCTGTTTACTATTTGAGTGCATTATAATTGGTTGGTAGGTAAATTTTCTATTGTTTATAAGTCATAAGAACTATTATTTTATTTCATAATTTAAAACGTTCAAATAGGTAGGTTTATATCACTTATTAGTTATTACATATGTGTACTGCATAGTCGTCAGATAGGAAATGAGTTTCAATATTGATATTTCAATGCTTTGATTAGATACTCTTAGTATCTTAACTATATGCATAAATAATACAACGTTATTATTATTGCGTTCTCCATGATTTTTCCAGGCGTGGGGGAAAACTGCCGAAAAACCGAGTAAAAACTGTAAAATTTTCAATAAACAACATTTTCACGTGTTTATTTAACTTGGAAATTTCGCGATTATATGTGTATTTTATCTTTAATTGTTAAACCAAAATTGTTTTCAAATTTAGGATTACGTGTTTTCTTACTTTTGTGTAAACATAGTCTGATTTATCGAAAATGTATTGAAAAGAATAATAATTTTTTTTCTACATCGAAAAACTTGACAAACATGTGTTTACATTTCATAAATACAGCACTATAATATTATATATACCTATACATAAAATTTAATTCTGTATGCGTATATATATATATATATATATATATATATATATATATATATATATATATATATATATATATATATACAATGTGTCCGGGGGGGAAGTGACCGCCCGGCGCCATATGAAAGTACACCAAAAGTTATGCAGAATCCACCTTTAAATGGGGGGTCTAACTTTATTATGTTTTAAGTTATGGGCGTTTTAGTTTTTTTCTTAACAAAACAAAATCTGCCGAGAATTTTTTATGTATCTTCAAAAATATTCAACTATTTTAAGTAATTTTTTTTTTATTTTAAAGCTGTTTTATTATGCTATCAAATAGTCAAGTTTAACAGCGTATTACTTGGAAATTATGAGAGATACGAAAAAAATTAATTTAACAAAATTGTAGGTATTATTTAGTAGAATAATAAAATACAAACAAAAACTGTAGTAAATAGGAGATTATTTGATGTCATACTCGATTTACTTATAAAAATGCTGATTTTTTACAAAAAAAATTTCATTAAAATTTTTTTTTAAATTAATTTGTACATTTCTGGTTTAATTGTGTTATGTCATTTGATAGCATAATAAAACAGCTTTAAAATAAAAAAAAAATTACTTAAAAAAGTTGAATATTTTTGAAGATACATAAAAAAATTCTCGGCAGATTTTGTTTTGGTAAGAAAAAAATTAAAACGCCCATAACTTAAAACATAATAAAGTTAGACCCCCCATTTAAAGGTGGATTCTGCATAACTTTTGGTGTACTTTCGTATGGCGACGGGCGGTCACTTCCCCCCCCCCGGACACATTGTATATATATATTACAAAGTTTATATTGATTTTAATTTAGAATTAGGATGAATTTTGATGTGTTGAAAAAAATGTAAGAGCAATTTTGAAGTTTTGGGAGCACTAATTGTTCCAGGCTCAGCCGGAAATTAAAGTCTACGCTTTCCTATGACATCATGCGTATAATTTATATTCACTGTATTGTGGTAATATTCCTTTATGTTTCATAGTTATTATTTTTTTAACCTAATATTTTGTTACATTGAATTTAATTTAAAGTTCATTATCCACTTAGACAAAAAATGTTTAAATTATTAGAAAAAAAAGTCTTACTGTAACCATTTTGATTAAAATTACGATCTTAATATAATATTATACATTAAAATACTTTTGAATTAAGTCTATTTTTCAAAAAGTAACTTTAAAAAAAAAAATAAAATAAACATTATTGTGTAACCAATTGAGTTTTCGCTTCGCTAAAAATAATCTGAAATAATTTACAACCGAGCTCACAATTGTTCACAAAGTTAAAACGGTAATTTTCAAGTCTCGCTAATGAATCAGAATCATCTAACATATCTATACCCAAAATAAGAGGTTCATCACGGAAGAAAAATGTCCTTAAAAAGGCAATAACAACTTGTTAATCTTCAGTAGTTACTGGAACTACATCATATTTGATAAGCGCACTCATCGTTATGAGTTTTTGAATTAGTTGCTTCTGGAAATTATTAAATAACATCCATTAGTTATAAATTAATATTAAATTTGTAGTAACAACTCAAATGTTTTAATTAATTGTTTTTGCTAAATAATTCGAGAAGTATACCACTATTGGTCTTTAATATAATTTACAGAGCATGTAAGAATAAAAATAAAAATAAAAAAATATTAAGTAAATAGGATAAAAATTGACTAATATATATTTTCATAAGATTCTATTAATGCTTTCATTAGAATTAACTTTTTCTTGTTTGACAAAGAAGATACCAACAATTCCAAAACATGTCTAACTGTGTCCAAAGGTTTATAATGGTTCGATGGTCTAATAGTTTTTCATAAACATTTTAAAGTTGAAAATTGATATAAAAATAGTCTATTCTGTAAACATCCTATAATAATTTATTTAAAAGCTTATCCAAAAATAATCCTGAGTCACGATTTTCTAGTTTTTTTTCAGCATCGTTATTTAAGTATGTATATGAATATGGTTATATAAAAGTTTAAGATTTTTTTTTGTTAATTAATACAAGTATTATTTGAGATAAACTTTAATATAATAAGGTATTTTTAAAGTTTTATTTTTATCCCAAAAATTGCCAATTTTTTAAAAACTTTGATAAAGTATGAAGAAATATGTCATTAATATTTGGTGAACATTTCAAGTTTCTAGCAATGTTAGTTTTGGAGTTATGACTAAATAACTAAAATCGATTTAGTGAACGCTACTAGTGGCAAAGTCTCCACAAGTTTGCGTGCAGGGCTGACGTGAGATAAAATAATACCACATGTCAGTACTTAAGGCGCCATTTTTAAAAATTAATAATAAAAAAAGATAGAGATTTTTTTGATTTTTTCTCAGTATGATACATGCAATATAACACATATTTATTTCATTAAATAAATAAAATTAATGGTTTAACGTTTTATTTAATTTCAAAATATGCTACTGAGAATCGCTGACACCAATTGGCTGGTAGGTAGACTGATGTTGAAAAGAAAATTGGTAAACAATAATTATCGACTATATCACATTCTCATGCGCATCAACATAAGATCTTGGTTGGAAATATGTTCATTGCAATTTTTAGTCCGTGTACGTCTTATATGGGAGACGGAGTAGCCGAGTGGAATAATTAGGCGTAAATAGACGTCTCTCTCTCTCTCTCTCTCTCTCTCTCTCTCTCTCTCTCTCTCTCTCTCTCTCTCTCTCTCTCTCTCTCTGGGCAGGCGACTGTCTATAGAGAGAGCAGCCGCCATCTCTCCTGTGCAGAAGTCAACGGGAAACCACTGCATAGTAATCCTTCCTTCCCTAGTTACAACTTCTCTACGGATAGTTGCAAACCAACCCTCGCGTTGTTAACCCTAAGAAAAAAAGAACGTCTTATATTCACGAGCATGAGAATATTTTATACTCGGCAAATTTAATAAAATAACGACGAAATAAAATATGCATACTAATTCGAAAATTAAGAAAAAACAAATTATGGAAGCTGATGGCCTGACTAAAGTCTAGACGTTAACATAACACTAAAACAATTAACACACATTTTCCACTGCACTATTGCGATTTCGTACTGTACTAACAGTGTCGTACTGCTCACAATTTTAGGCTGTGTTCACATCTACGCTGCTAATTATACATACTGAAGTTATTTTTCATTTTAAATTCTTCATATAGGTCGTCATGATTGTTTTATAGATGGTTAGGAACTTAGGGTGGTTAGGTCGATTAAGATTATTCTTAAACAGTTTTAAGAATATCCATCAATATTTGTTTACTTAGCATCAAATCAATCTAATTTTTTCCTGAAAGTCGATAAATTTAGTCATTCACCCCATTTAAGAAAATTTTAGAATAATGATCTTAGCTGTGGTCGATATTACTGTTACAACAGATATAGCTCTTATGAATATTCTTGGGAAAGACTATTGCAAGATTAAGCATTAAATATTGAATTATTAAATAAAATATTTAATGCTGTTTTATAGTTTTCATACGTTTTTCTGTAAAATAACATAAGGTATTCATAAAATCGCCGTGCATACTATGGTTACAATTGTTTTAAAAAATAAAATGATAATTTTTCACAAATTTTAATTTTTTAATAATCTATAAAATGTTATCTTATTTCTTTACTTCTAAAATCAAAAAATAATACAAGGTAATGTATGAGTAAATAGAAATTTAATCTTATAGACATATATAATAATCAACTTTGATTCCACGAAATACTTTATCCTATAAAGCTTTACAAAATATTGTTTTTTTGGATGCTTTAGTCTTTTTCAGTAAAATAACCAAAAATGATAATAACCGACATGAATACATTTTGGTACATATACATCGAACATCAATTTATAATTATTTCAATTAAATAAGTTGTGTTATACTTCAATCGATATTTTAATTTATTTTTGAATTTTTCACAGTGTTATCAAATTGTGTAATTTTTGAGGTGAAACGGTATAAATTTGCGTATTATAATATTTTTTAATTCCTATGTATACTTCTCATATTTTTTTAATAATACGAGTGATTTTTATTAAATGTGAATTTATATCACAGATATAATAATATTGTTTAAGTAATTATTGTTTTCGATTTGTAGCTTATGGCTGTGATACACGTAATATCCTCATCAATACCTAATACATTTTCACAAAGGATGCATCTAGCGTTATGTTGTTTGTGTTCACAATTATGCATCTAGCGCTCTCTAGATTACCATTTTATTCTGATGTTTAATTTTACATAGTACACATTTTATATCTAGATATCGTTGTACGTTAACTTTATATTTTATATTTATTTTCAATAGGTACCTACACATTTTTCATGATTCATATTTACATTAAAATTATTTAAGGTATTTAATATTGATTACACATAAATAATTTATTTTCCTTACTGAAATAAACCCTTGGCAACTTTGGCCATTGAGAGGTAGTGTTATTGTTATATAAAGTATAATACAATTACAATGATTACATATAGTGCAATACACAATTATTATAATAAAGTAATTTAAATACTAAAGGTTATATGGTTAGATGTTATTGATTAGATCGATTATGGTGATGAATTTGATAGCAGTGGTGATAGAACCGGAGTTCGGGTTGAGGGATTCCTGAAATTTAGTTTCCTTTCCTATGCGTATAATCGGCGTTCGATAAAAATATGATTGATATATCTATACGAATCTCGTACTGTGCCATATTAAGGGCCAATGCTGCCATGAAGAAAATAATTTTTGCCATCCGTCTGCCCCCTCAAAAGTTTAAATAAGACCAAAAAACAAAAAAATGCCAGGTTTTACGTATAAATTTAAAAAAATTAGGACGTGTTTCGCACCATGAGATATTCTTTGCTTCTTAGATAAGATAATGGTGATGGGTGAATTGGATTTAAAGAAACAATAGATCATTTCTTTAAAATGCAATACACCCATCTCCATTAACTTGTCTGAGGAGCGATGAGTACCCCATGGGGCGATGTACGTACTTTTTTTTATCTGTTGATAAAAACTTTGCACCGACATTACAACTTTTATTAATAGAACCATCCGTATCATTTCTAAGAAAAAATGATTTAAGAACGTATTTAGTATACTGTGAAATTCCATTAAAAATTAACACTTTAAAAATCGATCAAATCGTGAACATTTTATAGCTATTTACTAAATAGTATTAATTCAACTGATTTTTGGTATAGTTTATATATTTCAATTGTCATAAAAACATAGTTCTTGATTAAATATTTTGTTTTATAGATTGTATAATATACTCTACACAATTTTAATTCTTAAGCATTATAATTTTCTTTTGATAATACACGTTACAATTTATAAGAAATATGTATCTTATAAAATAATGTATTGGAAACTGTAAACATTTTAAGCATGCATATAATTTTGAAAAACATTTCAATTTTGAAATAGTACTAAGTAATATTTAACATTAGCAAATCATACGATAAACATATTAATATAAGTTTTATATTCATATTGATATTGGATTATACAATTAATAGGGCGTTAGGTTAGGTGATTAACTTAGGGTGCTTATAAACTTAATACGAAAACTTTTGAAGAATCATGAGGAAGAGGAGTTTTAAAAATGACTTCGCCATTTTCATTAACATAGTCTCGAAAATATAATGTGTAAATGCATTTAAATCCAAGTCTCTCAGCTGCTTTAGCTGAAAAATAACTGCTGCATTCTATATAGGCCAATTTACATTCCTTTTCCATTGCTAACTCTCTGAAAATTCAAACAATATTTTGTTAAAAATTTAAATTTTATGTTAGTAACAATGATGTAAAAATAAAAATTTACGTTCAATATTCCGAAACTAAAATTGATAATTATATTTGTTTTGTATTTTAAAATATGATTTAAAGAACTTCAAGAGATTTTATTTGCACCACTGCCATGTAATACTTACAAAAGTTTCATATTGTGATAAAAACTGATGTGAAAAGAAATTGATAAAAATACACACTTACATATAAAATATGGTTATTAAACAATTACTGCAGAAGAAAAATTTTTTAAGAACATAATTCAAATCCCACTATTTAAAAAATAGAATATACAGAAAATTCAGAGTTGAGTGGATCTTAACAATTTATAATAAAAATGCATATACTTTTTAAGTATCATGGTAAGCTTACATTGTTTTATTAATTAGAGCTTTGCATACTCCTTGGCCTCTGAAGGATTCATCCACTGAAATTATTTTTATATCCATTATACGATCTACATCAGGGAATTTTTGAAATACGTCTGCTTCTTGTTCAACTTTATCTAAAAGTGTCGTGATATCATTAAATTTGGTTTTATCTCCGGAATCTTCTTTGTTATTTTCTTCTCTGTATCCTCTGTTCATCACATTATTTAAAATCACGCCTATTAAATCTCCATTCGGAGATATTGCTTTGAACGCTAATCCTACAGTTTGAAAAAATGTTTATAATATATTTACGCAATTAATCATACTTGATTTTAAATTAAATATGTTATTTCTCAATTAGTTATAATTTTAATAATTTCATGCACTTACTTAATATCTAATAATAATACATTTTAACTTCGTTTTTAAGTTTAGATTTTAAAGTTGGTGATGTAATTTAATAATGTAACTATAATGTGTTTTGCATTTAGTTACTTTAGAGAGGTAACTATAATATTTTAAATATTCTTATAATCAAGAATAAGGAAAAGTACAACGGTAAAATTACAGAATAAATATAAATAATTGCGTTAAATGTAAAATCTATAAGCTTCATTTTGTTTTAATATAGTCTAATATGTATACCTTTATAAATGCCCTATTAAGTAATATTGGCAAAAAATATTTATAGATTATTTCCATTTTCCATAGTTTAATATAAACAAATATCACCAAAAAATCAGTTTAGTGAAAAATCAGCTTAGTAAAAAATGGTTGTATAATCAAATTATAGCATTATTCAACTTAAGAATAAAAATAATAAAATTATCCTTAGTTATGTCAGTAATGTTAGTATTTTAATATCTAGAAACCTGTATTCAATTTATTAATATTAATTATTCAATCATTGTGAAGGACTTCACATTTTTTTAAAAATAATAATCAATGGATATGGAAATAATTTTTTAACTGTAAATAGTTTAAATTTTTAAATATTTGTTTATTTACAAATAAATAAAAGTATTTAAAGTTTCATCTATTTTTTTTAAATTTCTTAGGTATTTATACTTATAGACTAATATTTGTAAATATATATTTTAATGTTATTTTATAAATATTAAATTGATTTTTTTAAGGTACTCTAAGCTTTTATTGAACGAATCTAAACTTGTATTCATGAATTAATAACAGAATGTGATAATTATTTCGAAACTACCAACTAAAAAATAAAAATAATAATTTAACTTGATACGCAATTTATCTGGTCAACCTATGTAATTCGAATTAGTCGAGTATATAAAATATTCGAGATGAATATGAATTGCATTAGGTAAACTACTATATGATTAGTTCAACTGATACTGAATGGGGCAAATGTAAACTGGGCCCACGATTACCTTTTTTGTTGTAAACTCGGCCCGGAATTTCAGGTAATAAAAACGGTCGGTTGTAATCTCTGCCCGATAATATTTACCAATAAAATACAATAAGCCAAGATTATTTAATCAATACATACATATGAGAAGATGCTATGTTTCTACCTGATATATTGGCCTGTGCATCAGTTGATACGTGTTGAACAACTAATGCATGGGAATCATTTAATGCGCATTTTAATGCAAGTTTAAATTCCACTCACCCCAATATATATGCCGTCATTGCAAAATTAAATGAACTACCAACAGAAATGTACATTAAAATCAACAGCCTAGATGAACCATTTCAATTTCAAAATACAAAAACTAAAAAAAAAAAAGAGAACTCTTAGAAAGAACACTTACAAAATATAAAAATAAGGAAATATCGGTGAGTGAATACGTTCGTTAAACACATGGCTTTTTACTTAAAAAAATTTACATAAATACATTTTGCATTGATTATATAACAAATTTCATACTATGAATAATAATATGACAATGAAAATAATTTTTCGAGGATAATGAGAATCGCCTCCTCTCGGTGTCCTCTGGTTATTGCTAAATGGTTCTCAAAAATATTATAAGAAATTCATATGTACGAGTACATTTTTATCCGGGCCGAGTTTACATCTAAATTATTTTTACCTGAAAAAAACACGGGCCGAGTTTACAATAGACCTTTTGGAAATGTTTTTTCCTCGGGCCGAGTTTACAATCGCCACTGAATGGCGTCTTTCATCATAACAGCCATTTGAGTCAGTAAAAACTTTGTCAACATTTTTGAAGCATTCATATAGAAAACGTGTGGTTTATCATTTGGTACAAATCAATGTCAAGCGCGTATGAATTATAATATTTTGATAGAAAAATTTCAAGTGTTTTTCAGCATTATTAGTTAATTATAAGAATGAGATTTTTAGATATTGATATAAAAGGTAAAAATTTCTTTAGGTAAAATTGTTTAAAAACGAAAGATTTTCAAAGTTTTAATTTAATCCAATAGCTCGACAAATTAGCAGCAGTTTGTTTAATTTTAATATATAGTAAAAATTTCGAGTTTCATATAACATTACTTTTGGAGTTATGACAAAATAACTAAATCAAAATATTTTCTACCGTTTGGATGTACGTTTTTTTCGCAAGGTCTGGACACAGCGGTATCTATAGTCCGTGTTTAATATGAGACGCGTTAAAACGCATGGAAGAAAATTGACACACTAAAGAAAAATTTTAGAAACACTAGAGATTCCGTGTTTTGACACTGCTGGGAAAAGTATCATTTTTACTTAACTTTACAGCAGTTTCCCCCAAAATACGAGGACAAATTTTAAGAACAGAGAAAAATGATTTTTTCAAAGATCAATGAAATACAATTTCTGATTTATTAAGTTGTTGAATGAAAATTTGATTGATGCATATTTTTCAAAAAAGTAACTTAAAAAAAAAAATAAAATACACATATTGTGTAACCAATTGAGCTTTCGCTTCACTAAAAATAATTTGAAATAATTGACAATCAAGCTCACCATTGTTCACAAAGTTAAAACAGTAATTTTCAAGTCTCGCTAATGAATCAGAATCATCCAACATATCTATACCCAAAATAAGAGGTTCATCACGGAAGAAAAATGTCCTTAAAAATGCAATAACAACTTGTTCATCTTCAGTATTTACTGGAACTACATCATATTTGATAAGCTCACTCATCGTTATGAGTTTTTGAATTAGTTGCTTCTAGAAATTATTAAATAACATCCATTAGTTATAAATCAATATTAAATTTGTAGTAACAACTCAAATGGATTTTAATTAATTGTATTTGCTAAATAATTCGAAAAGTATAACACTACTCGTCTTTAATAAAATTTACAGAGCATGTAAGAATAAAAAAAAAAAAATGTTAAGTAAATAGGATAAAAATTATCTAATATATATTTTCTTAAGATTCTATTAATGATTTCATGAGAATTGACTTTATTGTCATGACAATTATATGATTGCGATTTATACATAAGTTTAACCTATGTACATATTATATTAGGTTTCTGAAAAATAAATTAAAATTTACGAGTTCGTCGGTACTATAAAATTATAGATTCATTTTATTTTAGTTAGTATTTTTTGATGGTGATAAAAATTAATGAATTATCATAATGTAGGACTAGGTATAATTTTATATAAGTATTTTTTTACCGCAATCAGTCTTATGTTTACAAATAAATCATTTATTATGTTAAAATAAAAAGTAAGTATATAATATTAGATTAAATTAAGTAATGATTTATAATAAAGAGACAAAGTTATGTGTTTAATTGTATTTTATTTTCAAAATATTAGAATAGTGGAGAGATAAAAGATAAATTACACCAAAAAATTATTAAAAAATTCTTTTTATATTTTATATCGATCGATATTTGTAAAATCATAATTTATGACATAATTTAAAAGCAATATAATTATTAAATTAGACTTACCTTATAATTTTTATGAGCGTGGATAGATTAATATGATTTTGTAAGTATAAATAATATTACGAATATAATTCGTTGATCTGCAGTGTGGAAGTGAAACTACAACTATGAGACTTCTTTGAATTCAGGAATTTTTGATTTTCAGGATCACCATAGCGACAAGTAAGGGCGTCTCTATCAGCGTTTAAAATGACCTTGCCCACAATTGATTATATCTCTGTTCAAAATACTTCATTTTCTTTGCATCCATATAAAGATTCATGATAGATAATTTGTATTAAAACCAAAATTAAATCATAATTATCCATTGAACTACATTTTTGTGACTGTGAAAATCCCTCATTTTTTAGTATTTTAGATTCTTTTGGATTTATCAAATTATATTATTCTATTTTAATTATATACACGATATTTCAAATTTTAACTTAAATGATCTACTAATGGTATATACATTTATGGTTGATGACCTATGTATAGCACCTCGGGTAGACAATTATATTATGATCAACTAACTTGGTGCATTTTTGTATGACATCATTTTTAATGTGAAAGCAATAAAAAAAATATTGTATTTGGGGAAAAACTCAAAGAAAAGCCCAGTGAAAAATTGATTCATCAGATAAGTTTTTGAAGGATTAAAACATTTTTTATTGGATGGTTGGTAAAATTCAAATATCTAGTAGACTTACATTATAGTTTAGACTCTAACTTATGAAATATATTCAATTTTTTGTAAAAAAAAAATTTGTTTAATATGGCGCATTTAGACACTTAAGTGTTAAAATAGAAAAAATTGACTTAACCTATTTTTACTAATATATATATATAATATGAATACCATTTTTTAAATCTAAAATTGTACCTAATAAAACAAAATCAAAATCTATAGTTTTATATTTAGTCCAAAATCGATCAATATTAAATTTAATTTGTTTGAATACTGTCAAGTCTTAGGATAAATGACTGATGATATTTTCAAGTTTTTGCATTAATAATTTTGAAATATAATAAAACATTTAATGTCAATTTCATTATTTATGAAATAATCTGTTTCCCGTATAAAAATATTAAAAACTTTCATAAAAAAATAGATAGAACCGATTAATACAAGTACTATTGTAGTCGTATCTAGAAATGTACGAGTACGAGTGATTTGGGACAGAATTATTTTCATTTTTCTTGTATTCATCTCAACTTTGCAAGAGAAATCTTATATGAAATTAGTATTTCGAAATTTAAATTATTTGATATCAAAAACCTTAATATAAATGTTTAATTAATTTATAAACATACGCATACATATGTTATAAAGGTTGTATGAGCCAAAGTCAGCTCGGACCTTCGAAATTAATTGTTCGGAACGATGATACTGCTCTTCGACGGGTTTTAGACCAGTATTGCAATAAACCTGCTCCTTCCCCGTATTGGAACAGAAACGTTCACCAACTCCTCTACGCTTTGACCTATTACAATTACAGTATTACATAAAATAAAATTGGAGTTTCCACCCATCTAAATTATATACGATGAATGTGTCCTTCACGTACGTCTGAAATTCTGAATAACTTATTCTTAAGAACCTCAAACTAAAACTATTTTTATATCGATCAACTAAGATCGAAAATTATTATAGTAGATTTGGATTACATTATACGTTTTGTAGGTCCTCTATTAACAGGAACCGATCGATCATTTAATCATGACATCCAAAATGGAATAGGTTTAAACGGATGATGAACTATAGCCATCCGACTTATCTATTCTTATCAGTCACCGGAAAGATATCGTTACGTGATGCGGTAGGTTTCTCTCGATACTGATCAGTACGTTACAACACAGTACATAATATATGAATTTGTGTCCGATCATACACATGGAACGTCAGTCGTCCGTACCAATTTCAATATAATATATTTAAATAATTTAAATGTTTTATACGTATAAATTATTCTTGAAATCATTTATTTACATAATTATGTATATATAGGTAATATTCTTGATAGTTGCAAATATTAACTATAATAGACTATATTAATTAATTATTTGTCCGGCGATAGCGTTCACCATGAACACAGTTCGCACACACGTCCGCTCCATTATCAGTTATCTATCGAGTCATCGAGCCCACCAAACATGGCTCCGCCAAGATCACCTTAAACAAAACAAAATTACGACATTTGTCATCACCCTCTAACACATCATAACAAGACGAAAAATAAAATCAAGTCATTTACCTCACCAAGTCGGTGCGTGACACTGGCAAAGGTAGACGATGAGAAAGAGGTTTTCTACCAAATAATAACTTAGTTGATTGTGTGCAACTACCTCTAACTAAAGTCACACTTAAGCCCATTTGAATACCGCCAATCTACATAAAGAACGTCACTTATTTTTCAATATTCATTAAAAAAATAATATCACTCACAGGTACTAACGATATTTCATTTAAGTCCACACCATCATTTCTTACAGGCCGGCCCAAAAACTGCGAAACCTACAATATGATAATTGATTGCTTAAGCGAAACTTATGCAAAACTTCACTCTTTTCAACCGCATTGCGAACGCCAGTACAAAGTAGTAATCCGAAATCTTCATCATTCTACAATCATAAATTATATTTCAGACGCGCAACTACTGAAGTCAACTGTCTAGGTGCGTTAAATGCGGCGAAAATCACTTAAATGATAAGTGCACCAAAGATAGTAGCCTCCCGGCTAAATGTGCACTATGCTGTGATGCACATACAGCATCATATAAAAATGGTATCATTTACGAAAATTCTGACAAATTCCACAAACAAACCAGAAAAAGTAAAAATCAAAATACAACACGTCCCCATACGTCGCTATGTATCTAAGTTACACTCGCCCGATCCATCATCCGCCAACATAACTGACGCTCAACCAAAATCCAGCACTCCAGATTCGACGTCGAAAATATTGAACGAATTCGGAACATTTATAAACCCTTTAATCTCCCTATTAACCGTAATTTTAAACAAACCCACAACAAAATTCCCAAAACAGTCATTATTTTTTTTAAATGTCTTATCCACAAACAAAAATGTTTTTTGGAAATCAAATTACCTATCTATATTTAATTCCCGCGATATTGTATTGTATTATATCTGAAACCGTAATCTCGATTGTTTTGTACACTTAAGTATAATATCACTAATTACATAAATGTCACATGCTCACATTGTTGTTAAATGTTACTATTGTTGTGATAAAACTTGTCAGAGCATTAATGCCATTAATATGCTGATTCATTTGAAATAAAATAAATAAATAAAAAAAAAATTCATTATTTAAAATTAAAACCATTATTCATAAAAAATTAAATGAAAAAATACGTTTATTACGTAATACATATGTATTATACTTGTACGCTATTTTTATTGTGCGGTCATACGTATCGTACTTATATAAAATTGGTCTGGTACCAAAAAAAACATGCCGGTTGAGTGTTAGTACCAGACGTGACACGTCGCTCAAAATGTAAACAAAACAGCTTGACGTAGGTTAAGTTAAGTTTACCTACTTCACAACATAAGTATTCTTTGCTTCTTGGACCATATAATGGAAATGGAATGGGCGCACTGAATTTTGAAAAAAGATAAACAAATTCTTTAGTAAAAAAATTAATTCTGAGCAAAGCTCCAGCGTAAAACACACCGTTCATATATTTTAGTCTATAATTAACGGTGGGTTTTTTTTACCGAAACTGTATTGAAATTTTTTCTGAACAAAAGAGAAACAGTTTTTTTCACCAAGAGATTTAAAAATGTTCATCTATCTGTTTTCAAAGATTCATAATGATTGAATGGACCAATAATTCATTTGACATTAAAGTAGAAAATTGATGTAAAGAGTCGATTTCGCAAAAAATCGTATAAGGATTTTGTATTAAATGCTAGTAAAAAGAAAAATTCTGACTTAGGATTTTTTTTTTTGGCAGTATGATTTTGATTTGTAAGTTATCAACTAGTTGATAAGATTTATTATTTTAATCACCAATACCTAAAAATTTATCCTTAATTCAAATATTGTAATTTATTAATTATATTATTTAATATTTACCTAATGAACACTAACAGTTAGATTTTATAGTATAATTTAGTTTTATTTAATAACGTATAGTATGCTATTTGGCCAAAATGTATACGGAGGGGACTTGTGTGGCGGCGCTCGGTGCGTTTAATATGTATGTTGTATACGCTATATTATATTCGATTTTTGCTTTATGGCGAGGTCACACATGTTGATACGCTATGTATCTATAGTATATTAAATTTTTTTGGTACCGACAAGACTACAAGCCTCTTATACGTAGGTATCAAATGTGAAACGTTACTTAAAAAATACAGCCAAAAATCACTCACCTTGGTCGAGACGTAACTAACATCAAACATAGCGTACTCCATTACCTGCGTGGCTATTTACGAAATCAGTATAGAAAATAATATTTCATTTGAATATTGGGCATAGCGAGCATAGAACTCGGTGTAACCCCAAGTTAATATCCATACACACTATACACAGACTGTAAGTTCTTTATTAAATATTAGAGGAGTCTAACTACTTTTGAAGTTCAATTAAAACCATTATTTCCTCCCTCCACCAACGTTCTGAAAACAAAGTGCTATAATAATCACAATACCATTACGTGTTGTTCCCTACCTAACTGTGGTGTAGAATACTGCGACTTCCAATAACTACTCCTAAATTGTCCATCTCTCTCTACCCAAAGAAATCAACTAAAGTATTTCTTTTCCAATTTTGGTACAAATTTTCCCCTTACTGACGCTCTTTCAACCGACAATGTCAATATTATCATTCATACGCTAAATTTTATTCTACAATCAGGCCTCGGAATTTAAGAGTGTGAGCTTTACCAACTCATACTTACTAATATAATGAACATTATTGTCGAGATATTATACTTTAATGTTGAAATTTCATAAAAAAAAAAAAAAAAAATTCACAATATAAATTATCCGAGTTATAATTATACAGGACATCATACACTACATCGGAATTTTGACACGGTTGTTTAGCGCTGTATGGTTTATTAATTTGAATTTTTAGACTCTGAGTAATCTAAATCTAAATCCAAGTAGATTCTAAGGTCATTTTTGTTTTACTAGGTACGATATTTTTTTTCTGGAAATACACTCGTCCAAAATTTCAATCCAATATCTCAATAGATCAGAAATCGGATTTTGATCGTACTTTGAAGGTTCATTTTACCTTTTTCTCAATAATTTGTTCAAGCATACAGAAAAACTGTTGAAAATCAAATTAGGTAAAAGCGGTAAAATTTTTCGTAAACAAGGCTTTCATAAAATCAATTTTAGTTATTCAGTCATTACTTCAAAAGTAATGTTGCTAAAAACTTAAAAATTTCACTATGTGTCGTTTAAAACTTGAAAATTTTTTTAAAAAATATTAAAAATAAAGCATTGTAGATATTCTGTTTTTTTCGGTTTTTTATGATAAGATTTGAAGTACTAATAAAATTACACTTTTATGAAAAATATTTAATAATTTTCATATTTAACAAGATGAAAATCGTAACATTTAAAATAAATGGGACCTCTGTATATTATGTCATAAAAAACTGGTAATATTATGCTGATGGAAGTTTGTCTTTCATCCCTTCGTTCCTAGGAAAGATCGCCAGTTATAGTGTATCGAATTAAAAAAAAAAAGATAAATCATATCTTTTCTAATCGATTCTTCTAATCTAATCTTCAGAGTTCAGTATAATATATCATAAATCGTTTACATATTTAACCATTTTTAGCCTTATTATTAGTAGAACCTATTGGTTTTAAAATTATGTTAATTTTTTTAGATTCTGAGTGGAGCGAAGGATCTTATGGTTTTTACAATATATGACGTTTATTTCATTTTTTTCTTGTGAACTTATTTTTGGGTGGTTATAATGGTCCAAATTGTATAGTTATAGTGGTCCAAATTTTTTGGAGATTGTACTTTAAAAAAGTCATTTTTCTCTCCTCTAAATAGTTTTTCCAGGCGTCAGGAAACACAGCCAAAAAACAGTAAAATTTGACTTTCACTTAATCAATTGTAGTTATTTAATCATAACTGAGGAAGTCATGTGGCTTGAAACTTAACATTTTCACAATATATTTACGAAAGTTTCCAAATAATTTAAAACTTTTGGACAAAAAATATAACTTTGATACTTTGAAACTACCTTGTTTTGTTAAGGAATATGGACAAAAATATCGAAAATATTACACAATATTGTAATGAATGTATAAAAATTAGACGAAATCTAATCAGTTCTAATCTAATCTAATCAAAATCAGATTTATCTCCATGGGAATGGCCACAAGTGAAGTGGGTTGTGAATTTATGAAAAAATATGTGGTCGGAATTTTAGTTTTGCGTTTTGAATTGTATGAAATGTAATATTTGATGTAAGAGGAAAAAAGTTATCTAAATTGTTTAGTCAAGTAGTATAATCGAATTGTATAAATATTATTATGAAGATGCAAGTAAGATTAATACAATTTATTTCATATATTATTCCTAATAAAGATGTTATGTAAATGGGACATGGTCAGACTTATCCGACGTGTTCGACCGTTAAATTTTCTGTTGATAAGTAATACATTTGAAGGAACTTATACAGGGATCATAAGGTGATTTGACAAATGCAATAACTATTGTTATATTCATTTTTTGTTTTTTTAATGAATACAAGAATACAATCGTACCGTGCCACAATACATATATTTTAGTTTTCGGAATCCATATTTGAAAATTAAAAATGTAATAATAACTCCGTAATAAATGGTATTAATTTAAAAAAACAAAAATATTAAAAAATATTGAATAAATCAAAAGCTGTTGCTTTTGTTGAATCATCCTGGGACACTCTGTATAGAAATTTAAGTCTTAAAACAAGAAAAATTATTTTTTATGAAATCATCCCAATAAATAAATTGTTATTTTTTTAAATAATATTAATTTCTTATAAAATATGTATAAAAAATATGAACGAATAAAATTAATTTAAAATTATGGACTGAAGAAACCAATATAAATAAAATTTAATATTAGTTTTCATACGAAGTAAAATGTTTTTTTTTCTATTCATGGTCTAAAATTATCAAAAATTAAATTATTCATTTTCATATATATATATTTAATCTTATTAACTTATAAAATATTAAAATAAATCAATTATAATATTTATATTATTTTAATTATATAATCTATAATTATGTATAATATTTAATCAAAAATATATAAAAAAATATTTTAACTCATGAATATTTATTATACGAAAATATATTTGTAAACACACTCACTAAATTTTAGGTTCGGTGGATTGCGTTCGTAAAAAAAAGTCAATAAGCAGCTACAATGTAACACTACATGTAGCTGCTACATGAATATTGCAAATCCAAATTTTTATTTTTAGCTGAATTTTCGTGTTACAGTAGAACCTAGTGATGAGCTGTGGGTAACTACCCAACGGGTAAGAAATATATTTTGGGTAAATACCAGGGTATTTACCCACGTCATTTTTTCCTTTGAAAAATTGGGATTTTTTTTTTTTAATATGGCTATACTGTTTTATCTTAAATTGTGGTTGTAACCAAGGTGGATATATCTCCACCTTGGTTGTAACATAAATATTAAAGTATATTAAAATATCACATGCTACAATACACACACGGTAGAAATGTAGAAAATAGATATACCGTTACGCTTACGGCATTAAGAATGCGTTGGTAACGCGGCATTAGTCTTGCTTTTGCGCTTTTTTTCGTTTTTGCTTTGTTAATGAAATACAAATTATTTATTTTTATTGTTGCTTAAATTTGTGAACTATAAAATACAATTATGGGAAGAAAAAAGGACATAGTGCGTAAATACTTTGAACAATTCATATCTAACGATAAACGTCAGTCATGCTAGTTTTGTCAAAAAGAGTATAATATGAATGTAAATAAAATGAAAGCACATTTACTTAAATATTCAAATTTCCCACAACAAATAAAACAAAAATTTTATTCAAACACAACTTCTAATGTAACTGAAGATCAAATACAAACAGTTGATGAATATGATGCTCATTTAGTTGTCAATTCGCACAAGCCTTTAACCATCAACACATTTTTTGATCATATGAATAAATCAGAGAATGTCAGTAAAATAATTAATTTAAAAAAATTATATTAAATAGTAAGCTTATTTTGTTTATCATTTATTACCAATGTATTATTATTTAAATACAATATTAGCTTGTTTAACACTAAAAACTTGGTACCTACCTGTGTAGGTATAATGTTTAATTATATAAATTGATAAAAAAAATTTTTTTTTATTTTACATTATTACATATGTATTTAATATTTGAAAGGTACAAAAAATCAAAATGTTAAGGATTACCTATATGCTATATGAAAATTACAACTTATAATAAATTAAGTACCTACATAAATAATATTGTATTCATGGCTATTATAATTTATATGAATATATACAAATTATAATTTATTATTTTAATACTGATGTTGTATCTTTCATAATATTTTATATTTATAAATTTATAAACAATCTATGCTTATTAATTTATGTTTTTTTTTTTTTTTTTTACTTCTACTTATCATAATAATTTTTGATTAAGTAGATATTTAGGCTTAGTTTAAATCTATTTGAATTAGGTAACATAGTTCTCTAAATTGTTATATAATAACATTTATTAAACTTATCTGTTTGAAGTAATTACCCAAATTACCGGGTATTTATTTTAAATATCGGGTAAATAACTAGGGAATTTACCAAAAATATATTTACCGGGTATCTGCCCATCATTAGTAGAACCCGTTTAAGACGCTCTCGCTTAAGACGATTTCCCGGGAGATGGTATTTTGCGCCAATTTAATTACCTGTAATTTGCGCCATCAAAAGGTACATTTAAGGACGTATGTGATTTGCGCCAAAATATAAAAATATAACATGTATTTTGCGCCACATATACAAATTAATTTTGGTAATTTGCGCCACGACAGAAAACAAAATAGAATATGTAATTTGCGCTACACTTTCAACTTCAATATTGTTGGAATTTACCAGCAGATAAATTTACTGATATCGCATACAGTGCCGCAAAGATGGGGTGTGCAGAGCGTGCTGTGCACGCGGGCCCTGAGGCCTACATATATTTGGAGGGCCCATTCTAAAGACTACACTAGTATATTACAAACGCACAACTCATCACTAACAATAAAAATTGAATTTTTATTTCCTTTTGTGTGATATGATACGTATGGCTTTTTCAAAGTTGAAACATGATTTAATGAATGTGGTAAACCGTAAAAAATTTACAGATTTATATAATAGAATATATATATATATATATATATATATATATATATATATATATATATATACATATATATACAATTATATGATAAAAAATAGGAAGATATTATAATTTATAAATGTACGTAAGCCATAAGGAATCGATGGTTATCAACGTCACGGAGCACAACCAATATTTTCATCAAACCTATTTTTATCACGTCCAAAAACTAAGTTTGAAAAGCAAAAGGGCCCTAGATAATTATTGCACACGGGCCCTTTACACTGTAGTTGCGGCACTGATCGCATAGGATAATATACAATAGTCAATAATACGTACCGACGTGTGTTCAATATAATATTGTTGTGTTCTACAGATAATAGACATATCGTCTCTATTAGATACGAATGAAAGAGATTAGTCTACGAAAATTATCAATGTATTGTTACATATTGTTAATATTGAACAGGAATGTCGCGAATCGTGATATTTACAGTTAGTCCGATATTAATCGCGTGTGCGTTCATGTTGTTTATTTTATTTCAAAATTTTATAAAAATATAAGTAATGAAAAACAGTACAAATATTGGTGAAATTATTAAAAGCACCAGAGGCAAAGATTTATTATTATTTTCAAATTTTACGTACCGAAAAGTGCATGAATCGAAAAATGCTTCAGTACGATGGCGTTGTACTGTCAGAACTTGCAATGCAAAAGTGTATACTTCTATAGAAAATATTGTAGAAATAGTTGAAATTGTAAATGAACATAACGGGCATGATCAACCAAGTATAGACAGAAAAATGTTTTCAAATGGATGTAAGAGAAAAGCTGTGGAAAATCTGTATACTAAACCAAGTAAGATATTACGAACTGAAATTTCTGAAAATATATCTAATTTACAAACTATCACTACCGATGATATACCTTTAGTTCGACGTAATATTTATAACGCCCGTAGAAAAATGGTGCCACCATTACCAAAAACAATGGAAGAATTGCAAAATAATATAAGCAATTTAGATTTGAAAACGGACCTCAATGAGCAATTTTTATTAATAAATGATTCGAACTGTCATATAATAATATTTTCATGTGACACAAATTTAAAAGTTCTATGCGAATCTGAGATTATATATATGGATGGCACTTTTGAATATTGTCCCAAGTTATTTACGCAATTATTTTCTTTGCATGGTCTATGCAATGATCATTATATACCACTTTTATTTGCATTACTTCCAGACAAAAAAACTTCAACTTACGTAAATTTATTTAAAAATATCATACATTTGTGTAATGCACGTGAAATTTCTCTAAAACCAAATTTATTTATATCTGATTTTGAAGAAGCAATTCATGTAGCATTGAGACAAGTCTGGGATGACACTAAAATATTTGGTTGTAGATTTCACCTAACTCAATCGTGGTATAGAAAAATTCAGGAATTAGGCTTATCCGACGTATATCAAAATAATAAAACAGATGAAAGCAAGTGGCTAAACCATACATTTGGGTTGCCATTTATTTCTCCAAATGAAGTCAGTAACTGTTTTATTGAAGATTTTATGTCATCGATTCCTAATGACATAAGATTTCAAAAATATGCCGATTATTTAGTTGACACATATATCTATGAAGAGGCTAAATTTCCACCAATAATTTGGGCTGCGAATATCGCGTCACTAGCTCTCACTAATGCTTGCGAATCATATTATTCACGTTTCAATTCAGAGTTCTATCACCCACATCCTACTATTTACCACTTTTTGGACGTACTGAAAGGATTTCAAACCGAAACATTGATTAAAATTAAAAGTATACATCTTAAAAAACGAAATTCTACAAAAAATAAAATTCGTTTGGAAACTTTTCAAAAAATATATGAAGACTACAGACAAAATAAAATTGACAGAAAAGGCTTAGTTTCGTCATTAAGTTATAAATATAAAAAAAACGTGAGTAAGCTAAGTATTATAAGTACCTAGCTATTTATTATATAAGCTAGGTATTTTATTTCAAAAATTATATGTTATATTACGAAATTTATATTTATACATTACAATACTTATACATTTATTTATAATTATTATAATTATTATTTTTTATTTATTAAAATTAAAATGTTTCAGCATATTGTCATGCTATTACAAGTTTACTAACGTGTTCAATTACAAAAAACAAATATAATTATAATTATAATATGACTGATTTTCATATGTTTTATTACTAAACGAAAATTTATATTTATACATTACAATACTTATACATTTATTTATAATTATTATTATTATTATTTTTTTTTATTTATTAAAATTAAAATGTTTCAGCATATTGTCATGCTATTACAAGTTAACTAAATTTACTTATTTAATATACATGAAGTTCGTTTTACTTGTGGCGCTAATTACAATTTTAATAAGGTGAACTATGGCGCAAATTACAATTTTTGTAGGTAAACGATGGCGCAGATTACATATTGCCATTTTATTTAGTTTTATTTGGCGCAAATTACAAACTTAAAAAGTGGCGCAAATTACCAAAATACAATTTTAGATGTGGCGCAAATTACATATTTTTTTTTTTTTTTTTTTGTTTTTGGCGCAAATTACATATGCCCGATTTCCCGGCTAATACTCTCATTTTTTTGAGTCTCTTGATTTCGACAACATTTAACATGTAATTAACACTGGATAATACGCTCTATATGTTCCCGTATAAAGACGCTCGTCTTGTCAATGATGTTAATATAAAAATACATTGCAGGGACGCCCGGACATTTTTATATTTAATAATTCACTCTGCAAAGTAAAAAATATAATTTGTATGTTTATATAACATGGATATATTGTAAAATATAATAAAACATTTTTGTACTCGCGTAATATGATTTCCCACTTAAGACGCTATTTTTAACTGGTCTCTTGGAGAGCGTCTCAAACGGGTTCTACTGTATTTGATTGGGCTAGGTATTAAATAAATATTGCAAATATTATTGTTAGTTTTAGATTCTGAACGGAGTGAAGAATGTATTGATTTTACAATGATGTGTTTTTTTTTTTTTTTTTTATTTATTTATTTTTGTGTCTGTCGACACGATTTGGGGCAGTAAAAATGCTAAAATGCTTCGATTGCCTTATAGAGCATTTTTTCTGAAAGGAAAGTGAATCTAGTTGGTACTTTGGGGGGTCAAAAGTTAAAAATTTTCAATATTTTTTTAACGCGCCGGGAAAAACCCTTAAAAAATGAGGGAAAAACGGTATATTTTACGCAAAACCAGTTTTCGACAAAATCAAATTTTTTATTTTGCTATAACTCAAAAACTAATCGATGTAAATACTTGAAATTTTCACCAAATGTTTAGATTAGCGTTCTCTATACACCGTTAAATTTTCAAAGTATTTTGACTTTTATTGAGCTAATTATAGACAATTGAAATTTTCAATTTTTTTAAGTATTTTTTTTTAAAATAACGATAAAATTTTTTTTTTTTTGCCAGAAAATCTTGAAAATTTAATACAAGGTTTCTTATAAGTTGTTCCATAACTGATAAAAAAAAATCCAAAATCGTAAGTCACAATTTTTTTTTATAAGTGCTCAAAGTTCCAATTTATACGAAATATGTAAAAATTGCGAAAATTTGCAAATAATTTTGTTGTTGAAAAATCGTAAAATTTTTTTCTTTTATAACTAAGTTTTGAAAATTTGGTACAAGGTTTTTCATTAGTTTTTCTTCAATTATCTGCAAAAAAAACTCTACCGGATTCAGACAAAAAAATTTTATGAGTGTTTGAAATTTAAATTTTTACAAAAACACGTTAAACAACGGTTTAGCCTCAAACGATTTTTGCTATTTGTTTTTTTTTTCAAAAAGTATAAGTTGTAGAAACTTGAAAATTTTATCAGTTGTTTATATTGGAATTTTCTTTATATAATTTTATTTTCAAACGATTTCACTCATTTTTAATCAATTTATAGGCATTTGAAATATTCGATTTTTTTTATTATTTTTTTTATAAATGTTGATAAAAAAAATGTAGCTCGGACGAAATACTTGAAAATGTAATAGAAGGGTCCACATAAGTTGTTCTAACTCCCATTCAAAAATTATAAAAATACATAGGCACAAAATTTTTTTATAAGCGTTTATAATTGCTAATATTGACAAAATTCGTCAAAATCATGTATATTTGCTATGTATTTTGTAGGTAAAAATTCATAAAAAATTTTTTATTAGAAGTTAACAATTGAAATTTTAATACAAGGTTGGCCATAAGTTCAAACAGTCAATATTTGACAATTTTTACAATATCAAAACTTTACACCTAAAATAACAATTTACCGTAAAATAATTTTGGATTTATGCTATTTTTCTTTAAGTACTCGTTATAGAAATTTTAAACTTTTACTAAGTGCTTAAATTGGAATTTTCTTTCCATAGTTTAATTTTTTAAATATTTTGCTTATTTTTAAACTATATATATATATATATATATATATATATATATATATATATATATATATATATATATATGTATACATTTGTAACTCTGTCATTTGTAAACTTGTAAGAGTGATTCAAAAATTATTCAAATACATAGGCACAATTTTTTTTTATATGCAGTTGAAGTTCAAAAATCGACAACATTTGTAGTTGAAAATGTATAAAAAATTTCTATTCAAAGTTAAGAAATGAAAATTTAATACAAGGGTGTTCATAAGTTTTTCTTGCAAAAAGTATAAAAATATCATGATCGGTTCAATTAAAAAATTTTAACGGGCGTCTGAAACTGTAATTTCTACAAAAATTCAAGCGTTAAATTACGATTTACTATAAACATATTATTCACTGACAATTCATCTTCGTTCAGAATCGTTTTTTTTTTTTATAATATAAAATAATGTCCTAATCTATCCTATAATGCCTAATCTATCAATACATCTCGTGTATCCCACCCAACTCCTGTATCCTGTGCTTTTTTTCTTTATAACTTGTCGGAGTACCCAAGTAATAAATCATAATTGTTTATGATTTTAGTATAGTAGTATAGTTGTATTTACGGATTTTTAACTGATTATTCAGTTCAAAACACAAATTTATATCAATTAAAGAAAATAAAATGCATGTAAAATAGTCGAAAATAAAACTTCATTCTATAAAAAGCTGGTAAGTGAGATGATGGTGGTACAAGTTCGTCCTTCGTCCCTTCGGTCCTCGGACAAGATATTGGTGATGAATGTATTAAGTTTTAAAGAAATGATGACTCATTTCTTTAGTATAAAACGATTCTGAGCAAAGCTTCAGTGTAATATAATATATTATTATTTAAATACTGTTTACGTATTTTACGGTTATTTGTATAATTTTTGGTGAGTTTTTTTGTAATTAAACCCTCATAAAATATTCAATTAGATATAACTCATTTAAACTTCAATTGTTATAACAATTATAACTCATTAGAAATAAACTTAAAAGAAATCAGACAATATCGAACAAAATCGTATAATAATTTATTAAAGTGTGTGTAAAAAAAAATCCTGACTCACGATTTTTGAACTTTTGTTAGGATAATTAGGTAGATATATGAGTAAGGTCATATTAAATTTTCAGAACTTTTTGTCAAATATTTAAAATTATATTACATAAAAACTTTCAAACAATTTGGTAAATTAAAAGTTCTATATTTAAGTCAAAAGTGCTATAATTGTTCTGAAAATGTTGTCCAATATAAAAAAGTATGTATTTGATATTGGATAAAATTTTCAAGTTTCTAGCTTCTATGCTTTTCGATTTATGACTAAATACCTAAAATCTGAATAGTGAAAATCTCGTTTACGGCGGATTTTTACCGCTTTTACCGTTTTTACCCAGTTTTTCGATCGTTATTCTTGATTACTGGAAAAACTATGGAGATTTTGGAAAAATGACCTCTCTAAAGTACCATCTCAGTTCAATTTCGAATCTAAAAAGTTGCTGGACGAAACTTTTGGACAAGGATTTCTATACGAAAAAGTGTTTACAGAAAAAAAAATTAAAAAAAAAAAAATAAAAAAAAATAAAAAAAATAAAAAATAAACATCATTGTAAAACCATAAGGTCCTTCGCTTCACTCAGAATCTAAAAAAAGAACATTTGTCAAATTTAATTATTGAATAGATTTGAATACGTCAACATTTTTAACAGTTTTTACCAGTTGTTTACTATTATATAAGTATTTTATAGGTATATACAGATATTTAATTCTTCGTAACTATAATGAATATTTTTTTGAAACACTGTAATGAAAATAAATAATGCATGATTAACTCTATGCGCTAAGTAAGAAAAAATAAGTAAAATTTAAACGTCATAAAATGTATGATTAGGCAAAGCGCAACCGGATGACGTATATTTACACAAAAGAACGATTTGCATAAAATCAGCATTAGATAATAAAGTTGTTTAGTCTGCTAAATTACTTAATAATTAAAACTATAAGTGTACTCAAATTATCTTATTAGAAAGTAATATACGAATAAGTGCATATTAGATTTTCAAACCAATGCGAATAATAATTCAACCGAGGGCAAATTTAAAAAAGGTAATTTAAATGTTTTAGTAATTTTATTATATTATAATATGAAATAAATAATCGTTCCATAATCCGAGCAACAAAAACAATGATTCCCTTCTAATATTCTTATCAAACACATAAACGTTTTAACGTTTAAGAGTATTTATATTTTTTATAAATACATGTTTCAAGTAAGATGAAAATAATGCAACAATATACAAAGCAAAATAAACAAATGTTTTTTATTAACCAATATTTCAATGTGTAAAATTATTCTCATATAGTTAAAAAACAACATATACTTTTGATTAGCTTTAAACATTGTTATATCTGGCATATCATACAAATAATTAGGAAAAAATGTTTAACATTAGAAAGTTTGTAAAGATAATCTTTTTAATTTTCCGATGAATATACTAATACACTTATTACCTGTAGGTTCAAATTAAACATTAACGTTAGTCATTGGCAACACGTAAACGTTGGCACCTTTGTGAGGTGAGATTGTTTTAAATACAATTTCACCTTTTTCATTAACGTGATTTGAATAATCTAACGAATAAATGCATTTGAATCCAAGTCTTTCTACCGCTTTAGCAGAGAAGTGACTTGTACATTCCACGTACATCATTTGACATCCCAATTCCAACGCAAACTCTCTAAAAATAAAAATACCATTAATATTCTATTCAAACGAATGAGGTATAACAGTTTCACTCTGTGGAGAATTCATTTAAAAAATGAAATCATAGTTTATATATTCTCAAGAGTTTGGATTTAAATTATAAAATATATATCAATAAGATGTCGCATCATTAACTTAAGTACGATAAAACATTGTAAGTAAAAAGCTGGTAAGTGAGATGATGGTGGTACAAGTTCGTCCTTCGTCCCTTCGGTCCTCGGACAAGATATTGGTGATGAATGTATTAAGTTTTAAAGAAATGATGACTCATTTCTTTAGTATAAAACGATTCTGAGCAAAGCTTCAGTGTAATATAATATATTACTATTTAAATACTGTTTACGTATTTTACGGTTATTTGTATAATTTTTGGTGAGTTTTTTTTGTAATTAAACCCTCATAAAATATTCAATTAGATATAACTCATTTGAACTTCAATTGTTATAACAATTATAACTCATTAGAAATAAACTTAAAAGAAATCAGACAATATTGAAAAAAATCGTATAATAATTTATTAAAGTGTGTATAAAAAAAAATCCTGACTCACGATTTTTGAACTTTTGTTAGGATAATTAGGTAGGTATATGAGTAAGGTCATATTAAATTTTCAGAACTTTTTGTCAAATATTTAAAATTATATTACATAAAAACTTTCAAACAATTTGGAAAATTAAAAGTTCTATATTTAAGTCAAAAGTGCTATAATTGTTCTGAAAATGTTGTCCAATATAAAAAAGTATGTATTTGATATTGGATAAAATTTTCAAGTTTCTAGCTTCAATACTTTTCGATTTATGACTAAATACCTAAAATCTGAACAGTGAAAATCTCGTTTACGGCGGATTTTTACCGCTTTTACCGTTTTTACTCAGTTTTTCGATCGTTATTCTTGATTACTGGAAAAACTATGGAGATTTTGGAAAAATGACCTCTTTAAAGTACCATCTCAGTTCAATTTCGAATCTAAAAAGTTGCTGGACGAAACTTTTGGACAAGGATTTCTATACGAAAAAGTGTTTACAGAAAAAAAAAAAAATTAAAAAAAAAAATTAAAAAAATAAACATCATTGTAAAATCATAAGATCCTTCGCTTCTCTCAGAATCTAAAATTGTATTTATATTATTTATTTATATATATATTAGTAAAAATAAGTTAGGTTAATTTTTTCTATTTTAACACTTAAGTGTCTAAATGCGCCATATTAAACAAATTTTTTTTTTCAAAAAATTGAATATATTTCATAAGTTAGAGTCTAAACTATAATGTAAGTCTACTAGATATTTGAATTTTACCAACCATCCAATAAAAAATGTTTTAATCCTTCAAAAACTTATCTGATAGATCAATTTTTCACTGGGCTTTTCTTTGAGTTTTTCCCCAAATACAATATTTTTTTTATTGCTTCCATATTAAAAATGATGTCATACTAAAATGCACCAAGTTAGTTGATCATAATATAATTGTCTACCCGAGGTGCTATACATAGGTCATCAACCATAAATATATATACCATTAGTAGATCATTTAAGTTAAAATTTGAAATGTCATGTATATAATTAAAATAGAATAATATAATTTGATAAATCCAAAAGAATCTAAAATAATAAAAATGAGGGATTTTCACAGTCACAAAAATGTAGTTCAATGGATAATTATGATTTAATTTTAGTTTTAATACAAATCATCCATCATGAATCTTTATATGGATGCAAAGAAAATGAAGTATTTTGAACAGAGTTATAATCAATTGTGGGCAAGGTCATTTTAAACGTTGATGGAGACGAAAAAGTGTTTACAGAAAAAAAAAATAATAAACATCATTGTAAAAACCATAAGATCCTTCGCTTCACTCAGAATCTAAAAGTTGGTATGATAATAATTTAAACATGTGAAAGTTATCTATCACTTTATTTTTAAAACAATATATTATTTTTAGATTAACTAAAGAGCAGTAAAGGAATAGGATCAGGAAAAGAGCCACAAGTACGCTTGATGAAACCTAAATTTCGCATAGCTTTATTTTTTATCATCTCCAAGTGAAGAGAAAAATTTAATTTAGTGTCGAGAATTATTCCGAGGTCTTTAAAATCAGAAACGAGTTCTATTTTGGAGTCAGATATATAATATTGAAAGTTGATTGGATTCTTTATTAGATAAAAGTGCATAAACTTACATTTATTAGTATTTAAAGATAAGTTGTTTAAGTTACACCATGTTACAAGATTATCGATATCAGATTGTAAATTAATTGTTCTGTTTTGATTATCTTTACTAATTTAGCGTCGTCAGCGAATAGAAGAATTTCAGAGTTTTTAATAGCGTTAGGAAGGTTGTTTATAAATATATAAAAAAGTAAAGTGGACAGGTGGTCTCCTTGGGGAACACCAGAAAGGACGTCGAACTGGGTTGATTGGAAATTAAGATATTTAACAATTTGTGTACGGTTAGAAAGAAATGATTGGAACCATAGAAGTAAAGAACCAGAGAAACCGAAGGCTTGTAATTTCTTTACTCTAATTTGATGATTTGATCAAAAGCCTTGGAAAAATGAGTAAAAATAATGTCGGTTTGTGCGTTTAATTCGAAAGAATGAATGATTATATTTTTAGTGACTGATAGATTATTACAGGCCGATCGATTAGGAAGTAGGAACACAGCCATATTGTTTACTTGTAAGGAAAGAGGAGCAAAGTTTTAATAATTTTGATGAAATTAATTGATTAAAATAATAAATTATTGAATAATAAATAAATAAATATAAATATTGAAAAATAAAAAGCTTAGGAATGATAGAAATCTTAGATATAGGGCGATAGTTAGGAATTAAAGAAGGGTCTCCATTTTTAAGAACGGGAGAAATAAATGATGTTTTCCAAATTTTTGGAAAAACACCTGTATTGAGAGATATGTTGAAAATATTAGTTATAATTAGTGTAAGGATAAATCTACAATTATATAAAAATGAAACAGATATTTCATCGGGACCAGTGCTGGAATTGGGGTTGAGGGAGAAGATCGTATTCAAGACATCAAGTTCGGTAAGGATAAGATGATTTAAATTTAATGTAGAATTTAGGCATTCGGTATTATTATTTATAGAAGTATAATTAGACTGTTGAGAATTGCAATTGTTGTTAGAGAAGTAACTCGCGAAGAGATTAACAATATCGGTACCATTATCGGCGATATTTGAATCTAAGGTTAGCAAGCTAGGCAGTGTGTTATTATTTTTATGATCATTAATAAATTTCCAAAAATATTTTGGGTTTTGTTTGATCGAGGATTGAACTTTATTTAAATAATTATTGTAATCGTATTTAGAAAGTTTATTACACTTGGCTCTTAAGCGGGAGAAATGTAAGTAATCAGAAACATTATTATATTTCTTGTAAATAACATGGGCAATTTTTTTCTCTTTTATCAACAGCTTTAAAGAAGTAGAAACCAAGTGGGAAAATGATTATTATAGATTCGTTTTCGGATGACAAAATTATCAATCGCATCATATAGAATAGAGTAGAATTTATTGACTAGGTCATTTTCATTATCATATGTCTTAAAATCGATGGTAGATAGAGGGTTACAAATAAATCTTACAATTTTGCCGTAATTGCAGTTGACGAAGTCATAAATAAAATTATGGATAGGTAAAATATTGAGCTGATTATAGTCTAGAAAGTCATTCAATGCTGGGTGGTGTTTATATATTAGTAGTACCTATATAGCGCTTCGGTATATGACTTTGAATGCGTATAAAAAATAATTCATAATCGTTTAGGTACCTATACAATTTTAAACGTAAAAGAAAAATATGTATAGTGAATCTTTTAGGAAAGAAACTATTTTTACTCGATTAAATATTTAAAAATGTGTAGGATAAAAACCTTCAAAAAATGTTTAAAATTGTTTTAAAAATTTGTTAAGTTCTAGGTATAATAAGTTAAAAAATTTTCAATATGGTGTTAATTTTTTGTAAAAATAATAGTATTTATGATAATATATTGATGTATAATATTGTATAAAGCACTATTTTATTGACTGTGAATGGTGAATATTACGAGTATATATCTATATATTTTGATTTTTAATATAGTTTTACTCAAACTTTCGATAGTTTTTCTTTAAACTTTAAAAATTATGTGAAGTTTATAAAAATGACCGTTATAATGCACAAATCAGATGTCACTTATGATCTATACCTAAAGAAGCTAAACGGAACTTTTGAACCATTTTTATTTCCTGAAAAGATTTCCTATATAAAGAAAACACAAAAATGTGATACCGATATGTCAAAATAATAAATACTTTTTTAATGTTTGGAATCTCGTTAAAAAATGTTCTATTACTTTGAGTACCTACTTTGTCTTATCAATGAGAGCTTTGCATACTCCTCGGCCTCTATATGCTTCGTTTACTGCGACAATTTTTATTTCCATGATACGGTCTACACTTGGATATTGTGCAAACACATTGGCCTCTTGTTTAATTTTGTCCAGTAGTACCACAATGTCATTAAATCTTAAGTTTTTAGTTCCGACCTCATCTTCATCGTTATTTTCTTCTTCATCATCATCTCGTTTCAGCATGGTATTCAATATCATGCCCATTATGTCACCAGTTTGAGATACCGCCATAAATGTCATGCCTGAAAATAAATCACAGTAATTAAAACAAAGTTAAAATGACAGTAAATTAATGTTAAAGTAATAATTTCAATTTTATTTTGTTTTGGTGAATAATAATACACTTTCATTTACTATAATATTTCACACCAATTATTACATTTTTTTAAACAAAATATTTTGATTATTCTACGTGAATTTGATTATTTATTGAAATATGTAATATAAAATTGAAACTAAGAACTTACCGTACTGCAAACAACTAATGCAGTATTTCTCTAATTGCAATGCAGAACCAGTTTCTTCCAGTAACTGTATGGCTACATTTAATGGCTCATCACGAAAAAAGACTTTTCTCAAAAAAGAGATCGCAGTCTGTATATCGTTTGTAGTGATAGGCAATATTCTGTAAGAACATTCTGTACTTTTAGTTTCATTTAAATTATCGGAGAAAATTTTTTCCTGGAAAAAAAATATTCCTTATGTATATTTTGATATCACGTACATTGTACAAAGAAATTTAAATTAAATAAATCTAAATTCTGAAGCATAATAAATTAAAAATATGTAATATACATATGCCAACACCAAATTATTAAGATACCCTTGTCATTGGTCATTATCAATATATGATTTATACATTAATTACTTTATAAATAAACCATTTGATTGTTATATAATTAATCACCTACTAGAATGACATCAGTTTTTAATAGTTTTAAAACAAGTATTGTATGAAGAGACATGTTGATTTCATGAAATTACGACTCATCAAAGCGATTTTGTAAACTTTAAAAATTGCATCTTTTATTTATTTATTTTTACTGCCAATAGGTTAGAAAATACGGTTCAGAATATAAAAATCTGAGGTTAATTTTTTTCCAGATAATATGGTAATCTGACCTGGATCGTATGACTTTAAAACAAATACTCGTATATTATAAAATAACTTCTAATTATTGATCACTAATTTCTAAAATAAATAGGAAATATTATTTAATAAAAAATAATTAGATAACTACCTTTATATTTTTAAGCACATATTTAACTTTTGTAATAGAAAACTGATGTTTATATGTATTATAAGTATACACTTCAATATTGAAACAATCATTTTGTAATAATTACTTCAGTAACCAATGTGTTATTCACTCTGCGAAGTGCCAAGTATAAACTTTAATAAAAATTGTATTATCAATATATAATATATAGTATAATAATCAATGAATTAGTTTATTAATCATCAGATATTTTTTATGAGGAGAAAATAATGTTTAAATCACAAGTGATGTCAAGATTAACAAAGAATTTCAAAATGTTTAATAGATTATTTTGATTAACTCCTAATTTAAAAATACAGAATTTTATGTCAATTGTATACAATGTTGTAACAAAAGATCGACAAAATTATACTATACTTTTAAACAATGACTTACTCTCAGATTATTTATTTATTTTTTAAACATGTTTTAATAAAAAAAACTGTTCCATTTAAATAAGTACACTTAGATATAGTATTATACACATTGATATAAAATTATGTGATTTTTTTAAAGTATGTATGCAATAAATAAAATCGAAAATAAGTTTAAAAAATATAATATGTAATTGTTTTTAACGATCAGAAATAATAGAAATTAAAATTTTTTTTATTGCCCATGAGATTTCATATTTGGAAATTTTACTATACCTACCTTACTAATATAAAATGTAAAAGTAATTTAAAATGCTAGGTGAAAACAATAAATGTACAATAGTTCTAAATTCTAAATTAATTAATAAATAAATCAATTTATACTATACGTGTTAATAGCCAAAAAATAAAAAAATAGTTACCACCGATTTATAAGAAGACATGGCTGTGAAGCCATTTTCAACTGTGATAAGTGATTCCATATCGTTTTTTTAACGTTAATTTGCTAACGATGAATAAAGCACAACAATTTGAATTATAGCGAACAATACCAATGTAACTCTAACGACTTTGTGAACTTGATTTTATATTACCCATTCTTTTTATATAGTAAGACCAACTGAAGAACACGCCCAGTATATCCCAATATACGTATAGTAAAATCTCGTTCTGTATGATTGTTTAATAAAGTAAATAAATAATAATGTCCTTCAACGACTACACGTTGTAAAAGACAAAGTTTCAATTTTTGCTTCAATGTTCACTTTCAATGCGCATGAACAGTGTTCATAGTAGGTATACAAAATAAATCGCTGCCCAGTCGATACTACTCAGATGTCCTAAACACAGTTAACTTTTCCTTGATGGCTTGATATGAACTTGCCTTGAATTTGCCACTCTTATTTCGTATTCACTGTCGTGAATTTAATACACACAAGCATGATTACTACAGTGATTTACTATCATATCAGACAAATTTTCTGAACTTTTAAATTTCATGTTCAAAAACTTCAAAAACTCGACATTTAAGTTAGAACGTCATTAAAGTAAATAGAAAGGATAACTTATACGAGGAACTAGGTAATCAAGTACAAAAAATATTTTCATAAAATCGATATCCTATAAATGTGATTTGGAATCAGATCCGTGTAATGTAATAAAATAACCAGTATAATTATGTTTTAATAATATACGACTTTACTTAATAAACCTGAAGTATACTAAATATTTAGTAATAATTATTATGTTGGTATATTGAAGAGTACGATACATAATTTATATAATTCTTTTAACATTAAATCAAATGTTTCTAAACAGGGATGTTTTAACATTTTATTTGACTCTCTAAATACATTACTACTCGTAAATGTATACCAGCGGGGTATTAGATTATTTTTTCAATGGAGTCAGAAGCAACTAATGCCGACATTTTACGATCTTTAAAATATATTAAGAGAAGAATGGAAGATGGCTGCAAACCAATCTGCGGATTGAAACTATAGAGAGAGAAAATATATTAATAGTTAACTTCAAATATCATTCTTCCTCATTGTATAAACTTGTGTTTTCATTATGTGTAATTTATAATTAAAATTAATTTTGTAAATATTTAGATTAGGCTCATAAAGTATTTTAAATTCTGAATGAAGCGAAAGATCTTATGTTTTAAAATAATGATGTTTATTTATTTATTTTATTATTTTTTTGTAAACACTTTTTCGCGTAGTAATAATCCGAAATATTCATCCAGCAACTCTATAGATTAGAAATTTGATCCAGACGGTACTTAAAATAGGTCATTTTCGATTTTCTAAATGGTTTTTCCAAGCTTTGGGAAAAACTGCTGACAAACCGAGTAAAAACGGCGAAATTCGCCGTAAACGACACTTTCATTAAATCGGCTTTAGTGATTTCGTCGTAACTCCACAAGCAATGTTACTAGAAACTTGCAATTTTCACCATATATTATGACGTATTACTATATACTTTAAAAAAGTTTCAAACAAATTTGACTACTTTTGGGCTAAAAATGAAACGTTCAAAATACCTTGTTTTTTTAAATTTTATTCCTTATAAAGTTTTAAATATTTGACAAAAACTTTTGAAAATTTATTATGACCTTACTCGATTACATTATTTACGATAGTAAAAAAATTTCAAAAATCATGATAAAAGATTTTTTTACAAACAGGCTCTTTGTAGTCAATACTATTGCCTTCTCTCTTCTCTGTTCTATGCATTACTTAAATTTCCATTCAACTTCGGTCTCTTGCCTCTTCTGACTACATCCAGCCACCGTTGATTAAATCGATTAATTAATTAAAATATTTTACGTATTTTTCTGAATTATGACCTGTTTTAGAAGTTTTAATTTTCCCATGAGTCATGACGTACGCATGGGATATCCGAAAAATTATATTATTAAATACCTAATTATTATTGTATACCTATAAACCATCAAATTAGTATTTTTGTAGATTATGGTTTTTTAATTTTTGTATTAGTACATAAATATTGTAATAATACTGAGAAATATTTTATTATTAGTAGGTAAGGATAACCTACGAGTAGATACAATTGATCGTATCCACGGATGTCAAATGCTTGACGTGAAATTAAATTTATTCAAATAACATTACAATAATAGTGAACAGTTTAAAAAAATTATTTATTAACAATGGTATTTAGTTACACTTGGCCGGAAGTTTTGGAATGTCTAATAATAACGTGAACATACCAAAGTATGTATGTATACCCAAGAATAAAAACGCAATTAGCACCATGGAGTATTTTTCGCTCATGGGATAAAATAATGGGGCTGGGTGTATTGAATTTAAAAGAAATTATTGTCAGTGAGAAAAGCTTCAGTATAAATAAAAAACATACCGTTTATATATTAACTGTTATAATTTTAATTTTTGGTATGTGTTTTTTTATCAAACCTGTATAACATTTTTTTGTTTGAAAAATGAGAAAAAAATTTTTAAATTTACCAAAAGATTCTAAAATAATTTGACTATCTGTATTCAAAGTATTAGTGATTGGATGGACCAATTTTTTTAAATAAACATTGTCAGTTGAAAATTGACGCAAAAACAGTCAATTCTGTAAAAAATGAATAATAATGTACTTAAACGAAATTTTGAAATTTGTTCAGTATCTTTAGTTAAGAGTATGATTATTGATTATGTAAAATTTTCAAACTTTTTGTCAAATATTACAAATGTTATTAGAGGTAAACCTTAACATAACTAGGTATTTTCAAAGTTACATTTTTGCTCAAAAGTAAAGAATTTTTTTTGAAACTTTTTCAAAGTATGTATCAATATGCCATTAATATATAGTATTAATTTCAAGTTTCTAGCAACATAATTTTCTTAGTCATAACTAAAATACTAAAATCGATTTCGTGAAAGTATCATTTACGGTATATTTTTCCGTTTTTATTCGGTTTTTAGAAAGTTTTTCTTCACGTCTGGAAAAACTATCGAGAGGATAGAAAAATGACCTTTTGAAATTCAATCTGTTTTCAATTTACGATCTTTAGAGTAGTCTAATGAAACTTTTGTAGCATTATTATTAACCAAAAAATTGTAAGACAATGTATTGAATTTTAAAGAAACAATAGTTTATTTTTTTGAATTAAAAATTCTTAGCAAAGCTACCCGAAAAAGTATATAAAAAAAAAAAAAAAAATTATTTTAAAATCATAAGATCCTTTGCTTCACTCAGAATCTAAAATATCAAAACAAAACAGTTATTTTGTTACAAATGTAACTAAAATCTGTAAAAAGATTAATTTTGCTACACCGGCAATAAATAAGCTATAAAAGGTGTAAATTATCATTTTATCTATAATTTTTATGGTGTGAATTTAAGTATTATTATTATAATTTCAATTTAATAATGTCCATTTTCATGAATGATATCAATCATAGTTTGATATCATATGTTCATTTTCTTTAAATATTTAACTAAATACAATCACTATTTATGTAAACGTGTATACTCGATGAAAAAACACTTAAGAAAAAGACGACGTCAAAATTTCAAAATTAAATTAATGTACCCAAATGTTACATTGATTTTTACTTAATTATATTGTAGGAAAAAGTTAAAAACTACATATAGGTATATACCCGAAATTTCTATAAAGTTTCTGGTAGAAATGTAATTATGTACATAAACGTCTATCACCCGTAGATTCCACAATAATAATTACAATAAATTACATAGCGGTAACAGTAATTATAGTACATGAATAATAATTAAACGAGTAATAATTTGTAGTTATTTAACGTGAATAATTATCAGAAAAATTGTTATTTTCTTTTATACATTCCGATATAATTTAATCACCCATTTACAGTTCTTTGAATTACGTGTGGTTGCGCTTGCGATCATAATACAATTTTCAAAAACTAAATCGCTCTAAGAAATTATGAAATGTATAAATAACTCTACATTTGTTTAATGAAAAAAATGTTGTGTCATATATTTCTATCTATTTTGAATATTTATTTGTACTTGTTGTTATCATATTCTTTTAAATGAAAATGGCTGAATTACAGCAATTTTACATTTTTTTTAAGCATTACTTGCTTTATTTTATGAGAATACACACACACACACACACACACACACACACACACACACACACACACACACACACAAAACATGCAAGATGTCACACGAAGAATTGATTTTTGCGATATCTTCGAGATAATGAAGATAATCGAATTTTTTTTAACGGATATAGGACTAAGCACTACAAGTAATTTATATTTTAATTATTTTAAATCTTCAAGTAAAACTTAAAAAAAAGAATTAATTTAATTAAAAAAAAAAAAAAAAAAAAAAAGTGTATGATAGCTTTTATAGAGTTTATTTTTCTGAACATTTTGACGTTGAATTTTTATTTTTATTAATTTAATTGTTTGTATTTATCTATTTTTTTGTTTCTGGATAAATAATGTAATCAAATACAATATTATTGTATTATAATAATTTTCTGATATTTTTGCTTCATTCTACTCTAAACATTATCACCAAATAAAAATTATCAAACAAAATTACATACAATTATATTATTTTTCTGGAAACTAAAAAAATATTAGAAATCATTAAATTAAATAAAATAAAAAGTTGAAACGTTAAAATTTTCTGAATAATAAATTCCATGAATTAACTATTTTCATACTTTTTTTTTAAATATTAAAATAATGTTTTTTTTTAATTTTTGTTTTTAAATTTTAATTGATTTAAATATGAATTATTTGTAATTCTGTGAGTCTTTAAAGAAATATAGGTATATTATTTTTGAAACAATTGACGGTAAGGTTGTTAATAATACATATTATTTTAGTTGAAGTTAAATTTTACAACAAAATCTCACAATTTAAGTAGCATACTGTAAATATTTGTTTGCATATAAACACATTGTAACGTAGTACATGTATTTAGTCAAGTGCATTAATATGTAATTTTTAACTATATTATTTACTAGTACAATTGAAAGGGTCCGTGCAAAAAGCAGGCAGCTCCGTTTTTCGTAATTTTTCAAGAGACGTTAAAACCATTTTAAAAAAACTGAGATTAAGGTAAATCTAATGTTGTAATCAATTTAGATATGTTAGACCACGATAAAAAATATACCGAAGTACGTGATATGATTTTCGTTTTTGATTTGATATTAACTCTAATTTATATCAAACTTAGTTTTATTTTCTTAAACATAATGAAATGTATAATTTAAGACACAAATAGAATAATTTTCATCAGTACAATATTGGACAGCGTGACAAAAATTCGTGGCAAAAACCAGATAGCTCCGGAGCTACCCTGTTCTTCCATGGAAAAAAAACAAGACAACTCCAAAGACGTTATATTCCCATACTGATTGTTCGATTTGTCTCATTCTTGTACAGTTAAAATCGTAATTTTTTCCTTTATCGAATTCAATTTAAACCTAATTTTGAAAAAAAGTGGAGCTGCCTGCTTTTTGCACGGATCCCTTCAATTAATTATTAGGTAGATAATTTTTAGTTTTTATTTTATTTATTTTCATTAAAAGAATAATTACTATTTATACAAACATTTTATACAATAAGTAATTGTTTTGATGGAGAATAGCGTTGATATAACAGAGAGGGAGGGTACTCAGTAGTACCACCCGACAGATCAAGTCTTCTTAAGGTAGATAATTTATAATATTGAATATAAAATCTATAAATCACACATTAAATCAGCATCCTATTATTATAAGTGCATCAATTAATTAAATACATATTTAAATACCTAATTAGTTTTGTCAAAATTAATAGATATTGATCTTTGTTTTTACTATTTCAATACAATATTTATTATTAATACTATTAGAGAAAATTAGAAACGTATTAGCATTTCAAAAGTAATTTTAGCTTCGTTATTTATAATAAATAACAATAGTTATACAACCAAAATTATATTTAACAATCTTAAATGATTAAAAATGCCATCAATAACTGAAAGTCAATTATAATTTATCCAAATAGGTTTACCATTTATAAAACTTATATAATAAAAATAATCATTAATTATTTACTTATTAGTTACCCATCGACTATCTTATATACGATAATTTAATTACCTCTACGTGTAAAATTATACGTATATAACTTACATGAATTGTTTTAATCTAAATAACTATTATGGGTTTTTGATAAAATTATAGTTATCAATAAAAGTACCAACTAATTATGGAGTTTTTAATTTCCAGTAGTATTTTTTAAGTTCTTTATAAAAAACAATAATTTAATATGTATGACGTAATTTAAAAATGTTTAATTTAATTTATAGTTTTAAAAATCTTATAACATTATACTTTAAATAATTCACGTGAAAAATAAAACTATACTTGTTTAAAACTACATATTTTTGTATTTTTGAAATTATTATGTTGATCATAAATGGATGGTGAGTTCCAAAATTTTAAGATGTTATAATATAGTTATAGTATCAATCAAGTTACACTGCTTTTAATCTTGGCGCAAGCTAGGTCCATTAATAATTTAAATTAAAAGCTATACATTTGAAAAAAAAACGAGTACCAATAATTAGATCACTCAAAATAATGTCTTTTATTTACAATGTTTTTTTTTTTATATTTAAGATAAATAAACATGTATTTGCAATCTGTAATATAATAAAACAATAAGTAAATACGATAATTTTTTTATTTACAAGGTTTGGAGGCTTGAGTGAAGGCGTTCATTGATACTACTTCAAACTATTTTTTTAAATTTATTTAACGGAGTAAATCACGAGGTAAATTGCATTTTAATCGATGGGGAGGGTTATCAGGGAGTGTCTTAGAGGAGAGGTTTGAGATTAGCGGGTTTGAATGATTGTTTGTATTGGAATGGAATTTGTTATAATGTATTGAAGCGAGGGTGTGAGGAGTTGGAATGTTTAGGTCTTATGGATTGTATGATTACTAACATACTAGGGTGCATTCGTTAGGAGACGGAGACAATCGACTGAAAGCATTGGAGAAGATTTAAGTATTATATATATATATATATATATAATTTTCTTTCGAAATTTTTCATTTACTTATTTTAGTTTATTCTACTTATTTCGTCTAATTTCCTGTAAAACATTTTTGGTGCAGGTATTCCCCAATCAGTGAATCTCTAAGGTAGATTAAAGTGTCTTTTTTTACTTTTAATACATAATTCGTAAAAATAAAAAGACTATAACTAAAATTGACGATGATACATCTAATCTTATCATGAGTTTAGTTACACATTTAATCATTAGTACATACGAAAAAAATGAAAAATAAAAATATTTTCAATCATATTACCTTCGAAGATTCGTTAAAAAAGTTTTGTAATCTTAAGTCAAAACAGTAATTGGCTCGGCTTGTGGAAATAGTCAAAAACTTTCTTAAATTTTTTAATTTTAAATCTTAAATCTTAAATTTTCTACTCCAATGTTTCCGAAACAACTTTATTTATCCAAATGAGTCCAAACTCAATGTATGAATGAATAAAATTTGAAAAAGAAATATTTAATTTTTCAAACTTTTATCAAATACCATATTAGTTAAAATGCTAAAATTATAACAAAAGAGTATGTACTACTTAGAATAACATTGTATTATCGACTACTTTTATTATTTTTTTAATTGGGTGTTTACCTGATGTTAAAAACATTATTGTAAAACCGTAAGATCCTTCGCTTAATTCAGAATCTAAAATGTCACCAATTAAATTCGTACACTAAGTTTTGAAAATAGTTAATAATAGTAATATGTAATAAAAATAAATAATAATCATATAAAATTCACTAAAAAGTACAAAACTTGTATTATTAAAATTATAATAGTATTTTATAATTTTACTTGAATATTTGTTTTTCGCAGTACATAATAAATATTATAATAAAAACAATAATTAATCGGATTGGCCTTTTTATCATAAATAGAAATACGAAATATTTAGAGATAATAATTATACTTATATATTTTGAATAAAATAAAAATAAATTAACAATAAATAAAGCAAAATCAATAAACGTTTCAAACTAACCAACAATTGTAAGTATTATCATGAGGTAGGTACAATAACATGATAACATCATATAATTATGAATGTCATTAAATGTCCAGTATATTATCGTAAAAGTTAAAAAATTCATACAATAATTATGGAGTTGGTAATAATTATTGTTTAATTTTATTAAAAGTATAGATGTATAGTTTCAGATTGAATGGTGTAATTACAGAGGTAACACATAAACTTTGGCACTTCTGTGAGGGAAATGTGTTTTAAACACAATTTCACCTTTGTCATTGACGTAATCTGTATATTCCAATGAATGGATACATTTGAATCCAAGTCTTTCCACAGCTTTAGCAGAGAAGTGACTAGTACACTCCACGTAAATCATTTGACACTCCATTTTTAATGCAAATTCTCTGAAAATATTAAAATGATGTTAATATCATTTTCAGTTCAATAAAATAAATCAAAGATAATATTATATATATATATATATATATAATAAAAAGTATATATATATATATATATATATACTATTATATATATATAAAGGATGTATTATGAAGGTCTGACATACTCGTATGAAATATATTTAGGTACATTCTTTATTTTAAAATTTTTTTTAGATTCTGAGTGAAGCGATACGTCTGTTGGTTTTACAATGATGTTTATTTTTTCTTTCTTTCTTTTTTTTCTGAAGTCACTTTTTGACACACTTAACTTTATCCAAAAGTTTATTTCAGACATTTTAAAGATAGAAAATTAAATATAGGTGATACCTGGAGGGTTTATTTTTCTATCCCTCGATAGTTTTTCCAGGCGTGAAAAAAAACTGCCGAAAAACCTAGTAAAAATGGTAAAATTTTCTCTAATCGAGACTATTATGAAATAGTGATTTCAGTGATTTGTCATGATTCCAAAAGTAATGTAGCTGGAAACTTGAATTTATCATAATATAACACTGACACTTTATCATTGACATACTTAACGAAAGTTTTGAGAAAAATTTACAACTTTTGAGCTAAAAATATAACTTTGAAAATACCTTGTTTTTAAGTTTATTTCTAATAACATTTTTAATATTCGACAAAAAGTTTTCGATTTTTAATGTAACCTTTCTTTATACACTTAACTAATGATATTGAAAAAATCTCAAAAACCGTTCTTCAAAATATTTTCTTATAAACACATACATAAATTAATATAATATTTTTACAGAATCGACTGTTTTTACATCAATTTTCAAATTTAAATGTGTATAAAGAGTAATTGTTTCATTCAATCGTTTAAAATCTTCGAATACAGATAGAACAACATGTTTTTAATCTTTTGGTAAAAAAACTGTAATTTTTGTAATGAAAATAAATTTGGAATGGTTTTTTGAATGCTATGAAATAAAAATCAATCGTAAAAAGGCACGTAAAAAGAGTTATTTAAGTCATAATTCCTATTTAAAATGTGAATAAAAAATGTGTCATTGATTTAATACAACTTGGGCTTGTATATTGTAAATTGGAATTTATGTAGCAAGTTTATTAGTGAATGAATATTTTACTGTATTAGTTATTTCAAATTGTATGAGGTTTTAATTAAAAAATATCGATTACTTATAAATATAACGCATAAATGACGATTTTCGTTGAAATTCCAGCGTTAAACGCGTAAAAATAAATCTTGCCGATTTTCCAAATTTCTAATATTGTTAGTGAAGTATCTACTGTTTGACACTATTATTTTTGAATTCTTGACTAAATATCAAAAATAAGATTAAGAAAATATCTTCAACAACAAATTTTACCGTTACAACTCAAATTCTTATGCTTGGAAAAACTATTCGTTTTGCTCAGAATTTAATAGAAATAACCGAGATGAATTTATTACGGATGCAATGTTAAATAGGTACTTAGTTTTATCGACGAGAGCCTTGCATACTCCTTGGCCTCGATATGCTTCGTTTACTGTTACAATTTTTATTTCTAATATACGGTCAACATTTGGGTATTGTGCGAACACATCAGCTTCTCGTTTAATTTTATTCAAAAGGTCCACAATTTCTTTAAACTTTAAATTTTCATTACAACTTTCATCATCATTATCTTCCTCTTCTACGTCATCTCTGCGCATTATGTTGTTCAATATTACGCCCATTATGTCACCAGTTTGAGATACTGCCATAAACGTCATGCCTAAAAAAAGGATTCTAAATCAATATTTGGTTTTTATTGAAACATTATTATATTAAAATAACTTAGTGTATATTTTATATAATTACAGTATAATTGATTTTAAATAATTATTTAAAATAATATTAAAACATTTTATTTTATCTTCAGAGAATACAATAATTGTCAAATGTTGAATTCTTCATGAACTTTAAATTGAAAAATTATAAATTATAATTTTCACTATTTGATATTTTAATATAAGGTTAGTATCTAACTTTTAATGGTTATTAATAATTTTTCAGACTTTCAGACTTACCATATTGTAAATAGCCAATGCAATATTTCTCAAGTTTTAATGCTGAACCAGTTTCTTCCAATAACTGTATAGCTACATTTAATGGTTCGTCTCGGAAAAAATATGTTCTAAGAAAAGTAGCTACAGTCTCTTTATCATTGGCAGTAATTGGCAATATGCTGTATGAGCATTCTGCTTTCTCCTTTTCGTTCATATTTTTAGAGTACGTTGATTCTGAAATAAAATATAAATTTTTCATTTTCATTGTAATGTTTATTATTTGATGTGTAGGATTTCAGATCTATTTGATAAATTAAGTATCTATAGTTTCATTCATTTTTTTTTACTTTTTTTTATTCATAAATATCTACTACATAGGTACCTTCTTCTCTTCGGTACTTCAAACTTTAAATACTTTTATAATATATATCTTGAAATATTGGATCATCAAAACAAATTAGTATATACTGAAATTTCTAAAAACAGTATTTTCTTTTCTATTTGAATGAAAAATATTTGAAATATTGTTTAGTAATCATCACTGATGATTCATCGGATGGTAGTAAACTCTCCCGGGTTACTTTAAAGCTTTCTGAAAGAAACATGTTGATTCTACCGAGGTGTTAGTTGGCCACACTGAGACTGTGGTTGTAATAATAAATATTCAGTATTAAAATATGATATCAACTGATTATCCGTTCTTTGAAAAAGAAGCTTTGATTATGAACTTTTTTCATTACTATTATAGTTTTTTTTTTATTTGTATATTTTGACTTGTAGGTCCATAATACTATACATATTAAATTTAAAAGTATATTATTCAATTTAAGTAATAATTCTTAATTTTATTAGCACATCTATACTCTTCAGATAGTTCTCTAGATCCAAGGTATAGGAGTTAAAATCACAGTATTAATATTATAGTAATGAAAATCACGGTCTTAGTGTTGCCAACTCACAGTGTGGCAATTACATTTTTAACTCCGAGAGTTTACTTCTTTCCTTTAGGTTGTTCTAAAGTGACCCGGGAGAGTTTACATGTGTCCTTCAGATAGTCATAAAGTAACCCAAGTGAGTTCACATGTTTCTTTCGGGTAGATCTGAAGAAACCCGGCAGAGTTAACCATCGGGAGAGTTTACACGTCATTAAAATCGTAAGAGTTTCCCACCTGATTCATCAGCGTAATATAAACTGTGGGTGCATATTCTGACCCTGGTACGGTTCAGGGTAATTTAGCGGAGTGGCAACGTCTACGTACTTTTTTTCTCGAATCAGGTTAGTCTTTTTTTTTATTTACATTGAAAACTCTTTGTTTAATCAAATCGCAAATTGAATTTAATGGATCAAATTATTTACTAGTAAAATAATGAATTATATGATTTCCAAATGTAAATTTCGAAAAATAATTAAATTCAATTTGTGATTTGGTCTCGATAAGCAAAAATATCATAATTTAAATTTAAATAATAAAATAAAAAATAATGAAATGAAAAGTATTTCATAATTAATAATACAAGTTACTGCATTCAACGCCACAAAGATACAGTTGAACTGATTAAAGGATTGAAACAAATTCATGCAGAATGCCCTTCTAATATGGAAACAATTCAAAATTAAAAAGGTATTTTCAAAGTTCTATTTTCAGCTCAAATGTTGTCAATTTTTTTTTTGAAAATTCTGTTTAGTATGTATCAATGTGCTGTTAATATATAGTGAACATTTCTAGTTTCTAGCAACATTACTTTATTTTTAATGATTAATTTAAATAGTAAAAGTGTCGTTTATGACAAATTTTACAGTCTTTTCTCGGTTTTTCGGTAGTTTTTTCTCAGTCCTGGAAATACTATTGAGGGGAAAGAAAAATGACATTTTTGAGGTAAAATTTCCATGGAATTTTTGATCTTTTGCTGGATGAAACTTTTGTGGCATAATTATCTACCCGAAAGAATGTTCACAGAAAAAAAAATTTTAAATGATGTACTTCGCATCATGGGATACTCTTTGCTCTTCGAACAAAATAATAGGGATGGGCGTTATAAATTTAAAAAAAAAAACGATAGATAGTTTCTTTAGTTGGGCGATTCTGAGCAAAGCTTGAGTATAAAAATATACTATTTATATATTTTATCATTTTTAGTTTAACTGTTGGTAGGTTTTTTTCATTAAACCTGTTTTAAGTTTCTTTTTCAAAGGATATCTTTTTTCAATTAAATGCTTTAAAACATGTTGATCTACCAGTATCCATCGTGATTGGATAAGTAAATTTTTTTCATAAATATTTAAAGTGAAAAACCGTTGTAAAAACAGTTAATTCTGTAAAAGCCGTAAAATAATATACTTATACGCCTATAAAAAAAATCCTGACGAACCATTTCTGAAATTTTTTTCAGTTTTTTTAGTTTAATGTTTGAGAATAATCATATACAATTTTCAGAATTTTTAGTCAAATATAAAAAATGTTATTAGAGGTAAACTTCAATAAAACATGGTATTTTCAAAGTTATATTTTTGACCAAAAGTTGACAAATATTTTAGGAACTTACGGTAAATTTGTAGTAAAATATAAAAATGTGCACCTAAATTCACTAAATACCATAAACATTATGGTTACATACTTACATATAACTGATGTAATACCTATGCCAAATTGAAATAAATAAAGAAATGACAATGTGGCACGTCAGTTAGACGATAGGCCCATATAGTATGTAAAGACAACTGAGGAAAAACGTTTATAATATTAGTGAAATGGTATCGAGTAACAATTTCAGACATCATTACACATTTTTGGCAAATTTACAATTTAGTAATATGTATATTAATTAGAATATAATTAGTTATAATAAGACGATAGTTTTTCCAAAAATGTTCTTTTGTACAAACATTATCGTGGCTATTACAAACAAAACAAAAACAAATATATATAAAATATATATATATATATATATATATATATATATATATATATATATATATATATATATATAATATAGATACTAAGACATTACATTTTTAAAATCATAAATGTTGTTATAGTTCTTTTATTGCTACTTATTATTTTATTACTACCTAGGTGTATTACTACTAATTAGCCTGCCCACATATTTGTTATGTAATATTGTTTTTTTAAAAATATTTTCTTATCCGGTGACACGGCAGTGATTCGAAACAACGTAAAAAAAAAGTGTAGCATCACGACCGTTCATATTAAACAGAAAACCGAATATTAAAACCATGTAAATATTTTAATTTTCTTTAGCCCACTAACCTAAAAAATGAACCAAATCGTTAGAATGAGGTACAAACAGATCAAGAAAGTCATAGGCTATGTACTTTCGTAACTTTTAATGTAATTGGTTGAATAATGTTTCAGTTATAACTTTTAAGCAAAAACTACTCTATTTTTTAGTGATAATTGTGTCATTTCAGCTTCCACTGTGGCACAGTCAACATTACATCACGGTGGTACTTCTCTCATTATTGCATTTCCCAGCTGCTACACACACGTCTCGACATATTTGTCCCACGAACACAGTCGGGCCGTTGACTCCTTGCGTCGTGTTCATGTGGTATGAGTGTGGCTGAATTGGTTTAAACTGAGATTGAATATTACATCCATGACATATAACATGATATGACAATATTTTTCATTTACTGCTTTTTACGTTTATCAGTTATGTTACACAACGTTATTGAAAACAGTTATGAAAATTTGCAAGTAATTTTATCCACGAAAATAATTTTAAATCTGGCCTTTGAATTTTATTCTTGTCCCGAGTGGGATTTCTCTGCGGACGGATTTGGTTCGAAGACATTGTGTTAATCGCATTTATCAACGTGTGAATTCAATTATTTTTCTATTGTTTATATAGATTGATATATAGTTAAATTAAATCGTCCATTGTATCCCAATAATTCTTATGGTTTTACAATGATGTTTATTTATTTATTTATTTATTTTTTTTTTTTTATTTTTTTATTTTCTGTAAACACTTTTTCGTATAGAAATCCTTGTTCAAAAGTTTTGTCCAGCAACTTTTTAGATTCGAAATTGAACTGAGATGGTACTTTAGAGAGGTCATTTTTCCAAAATCTCCATAGTTTTCCCAGTAATCAAAAATAACGATCGAAAAACTGAGTAAAAACGGTAAAATCGGTAAAAATCCGCCGTAAACGAGATTTTCACTGTTCAGATTTTAGGTATTTAGTTATAAATCGAAAAGTATTGAAGCTAGAAACTTGAAAATTTTATCCCATATCAAATACATACTTTTTTATATTGGACAACATTTCCAGAGCAATTATAGCACTTTTGACTTAAATATAGAACTTTTACTTTACCAAATTGTTTGAAAGTTTTTATGTAATATAATTTTAAATATTTGACAAAAAGTTCTGAAAATTTAATATGACCTTACTCATATATCTACCTAATTATCCTAACAAAAATTCAAAAATCATGAATCAGGGTTTTTTTTTATACACACTTTAATAAATTATTATAACTCACCAAAAATTATACAAATAACCGTAAAATACGTAAACAGTATTTAAATAATAATATATTATATTACACTGAAACTTTGCTCAGAATCGTTTTATACTAAAGAAATGAGTCATCATTTCTTTAAAACTTAATACATTCATCACCAATATCTTGTCCGAGGACCGAAGGGACGAAGGACGAACTTGTACCACCATCATCTCACTTACCAGCTTTTTTGATAACCGTTTAAGTAAATTATTTTACGATTTATACGTAATAAACTGTTTTTACATCAATTTTCGACGTTCAATATTTATTTAAAGAGATTTTTTCATCCAAAAGGTAAATTTTAATTTTGAAACTTTACTCAAAATCGTTTAAAAAAGAAATGATCTATCACCCCTTTAAAATTCAATACACCCATCCCCATCAACTTGTCCGAGGAGTGAAGAATATTTCACGGAGCGAACTACATAATTTTTAGTGTTACTTATGTAATTTGAATGAATTCAATTTAATTAGACAGTTCGACATTTTTATCATTTCTTAAATATCATTGTATGTAGTTTAAACATAAAATATCTACAAAAAGTAGGAAGTTGTAATGCAAGACAAGTATGTTGAATTCACAAATGTGCACTCATTTTAAATAAACATCAGGAAAATATTATATAACCATTAGTGACACTCAAAGTCAGTAAGCTGACATCGACGGATGGAAGTTGTACCGTAAGAAATGAGTCTTAAATAAATTAAAGTTAACATAACTCAAAATGTACTGTGTATCGACGATATTTATTATGCTTTGTTCACCTCAGTACAAACTAGATTAAAATTAATTTAAAATTGAAAGTTATGTTTCATCATCGCATTCAAAATTACATTTTACAGTCGTTTGGGCAAGTTGTTTTGCATGATGCAAGATAGAATAATTTTACATTTTCACATATGTAATAAGAAAATTTAAATTGTAATAATATTGATGACGTATAAATTCAGAAATATTTTTTTTTAAATAAAGAGTAAAAATAATAATTTTACTAATTGTTTTTACTTCGTTTATATTTCTGGATATACACTTCTCTACACAGAAAACAAGAGAAAAGTGAATACTATGTCCATTCTAATTTAAACTTGCATACAATTGTGTATTTTAGGAACGAAACTGATTTTTTTTTCGTTATTTTATTAACAATATTTTTTTTATCTATATTGCAACTTTATTTATTATTTTTGATCAGAAAATAACATTCAAATAACTTTATAACTATCTTATTTTCAATCCAATGTTGAGTTGAGTATTCAGCTGTCTAATTGAATCACATATGTTTAAAGTAAAAATAAATACAGAACGTTTTTTTTTTATTGTGAGCGGAACGAAAGTTTTACAATGATGTTTATTTTTTTATTTTTTTTTCTGGAGACACTTTTTAGTACCCCAAACTTTGTTCAAAAGTTCTATCCAGCCACATAATAGATCGAAAATAAAATTAAACATCACATAATGTTCCCTAATTGTAAAAGTCGCTCATCTAAAGTTCTTTACATCTCTCACCATTATCTCGTTAAAGTAGCGAAGAATACTCATAGAGCGATTTATATATCCGGATATTTTAGATGTTTCTGTCAAGGGTTTACAATTTAATCAGCTTAAACATCTATTTGTAACAGTAGAAAAATTCAACATTTAGCTCGAAAGTGGCTAAATTTATTTTTGAAACTTTTGTCAAGTTTATATAAGTGTATTTTTAACCTTCAGTGAAAGTTTACAGAGTCTAGAACCGTTATTTTTGAATTTATTTTATTTTAATTTAATTTAATTTTATAATTATACGGGTGGTGGCCATTTTACATATTGAATTAGTACATATTGGATAACATTGATTTACAATTTGACAATAAAAACATTGAATTAATTATTAAATATAAAATTAGGATCAACATTGACATTCGCCATAAGGCGCCTAAGTGGCTCATTTTTTTTGTAGTTATTAGAGTAATGAGGGATAAAGAAGGGAACGTTATTTCTAGTTGCCCGCTGAGGTACTTTAAAACATATAAGGTACATCAAGTCAAGTGAATTGATGTGGCCATTCAATAGACCATTTAGGAAATTAATTCCGGCTTTTCGCCTAAGTTCAGCTAGTGAGGATAGGTCAAGCAAATTAGAGATAGGAGTATAATCGTGTATAGGACATTGTATATTGAGTGAGTAGCTGACAAAGCGTAAGAACTTTCGCTGGACTCGCTCAAGCTCAAGCGAGCCATTGGCAGTACAAAGATTCCATACTACACAACCATATTCCAGAATAGGTCAGACAAGTGACAACAGAACAGTATAAAACTTTAAGAGACACTCCTTGCTTGAAATCTTTAGCCAAACGCATAAGAAAACCTAGAGCTTTAAGTACTTTATAGCAAACATAATCTATATGCATTTTAGGATCAAGATTATTACTAAATTTAAATCCATGACCCATAATAGAGTTTAACTCACGCGAGAAAATTATTTCATTGATTCTATAGCTGAACTCAATTGGGAAGTGCATTCTACGAGAATGATTTCTCGTATGATATGTGAAGACCTTGCACTTGGGTAGATTAAGTGATAAACCCATATTGTTAGACCACTCAGAAAATCTATTGATGTCATCTTGTTGTTTCAAACAGTAATCTTTAATGCGTACACGCATAAATAGTTTGACGTCGTCAGCAAAACACAGAAAACGACAATTGTGAAGAACTTTGTGAACAGAGTTTATAAATAAAGATAATAGGATCGGAGCCAAGTGACCTACCTGAGGGACACCAGAAAAAGCTAAAAATATATTGAACTTGGTGCCAAACACCTTAACCCATTGATATCGATCACTGAGATAGGATCTAATCCAAGACAATAGTGGTTCACCCAAACCATATTGTCTAAGGACAAAAATAAGGGTTGTATGATTTACTGAATTTTTATCATTCTTTGGTTACATCACTTCCGACTCAAATCTCCTTCTCAATTCTCGTTCCACTCCCATTATTTCTTCCATAATTAATTTTATCCATTTTGCTGGCTTCCTTATTTAAACCCGTTTGTTGTTATTAAAATGTATTTTTTTTCTCTCTATCTTATATCATTCATAATTATGTAATTTATTTTGTTTATTCTTTTCTTTTTTTCTCAATAAATAACTGTACGTATTGCTATAATATTACTAATAAAAGTTATTATAGTCTAAGTGTTATATTTTAAGTTATTTCACTGTTTACTAAAAAATGTTATTACTGTTATGATTATTGTATCTTGTTCAAAAAGCCAATTGGCGTTAATTAATAAATAAATAAATAAAAAGCAAAATAATTAAAAAAAAAAAAAAAATGATTTTCTTAGTCGAAAGCTTTACTGAAATCATTATATATTACATCTACTTGTGATTAGTTTTGGAAAACATCAAAAATATAGTTGAAAAATATAAGATAACAGATGGAAGATAAACGACCTGGACGAAAACCGTGTTGTTCTTCCATTAAAATGTTATTTGTAGGTCTTTGGATTCCATTAAGGATAAGTGATTCAAATATGTTTGCTATTTGAGATTGTATGGTTATAGGGCGATAGTTTGAGATTAGAGAGTTATAGTTATGAGATTTTTTCAATAGTTATTCCCAAGAATTGAAAAAAACTTTTGAGTGTTGAAAAAAATGACCTGTAAAGAGTATACAAAGGAAGCAATTTGTGATCTATGAAGCGTTGTACGTATAAACTTTTCAATGAGATCTACGGCCAAAAAAGTGGTTATGAAAAAAAAATATCATTGTAAAATCAAAAGATCCTTTGCTTTATTTAGAACCTAAAATATAAAAAAGTAAATACTTAAATAATCAAAGATGTACAGGATATTATCTCCCATATCATAATTCCCACTCTTAAACCTTGAATAAAAATCCATTAATACAAAGTGCATTAAGTGTTGTACGTATAATTAATCACGCGTTATGTAAGTATGTTTATTGTGCTTTTGTGTATATGCAAATGGGCGTTGTCATTTAATACAAAGTACTTAGTAAGTAAAATAACACAGTTATAAGACAGTTTCTTATAAAATATGTATGTATTAGATGTTGAGCAAAACAGGGAATTTTCAGCATATAACTTTCGTAACATGTGTCCTTTGTACATAATATACATTTTACATGATACATAGGTATGTATGTATTATGAACGTATTATGTAATTATGTAATTGTTTATGTAATATGTATGTATTTATAGTTATCCAAAATATACATTTATCAAACAATATTAATGTACAAAATATTAAAAATAAATAATATTAAAATTTTTTAATTTAAGGAAATTTAATATTATGTGTAAAAGATGTATTTTTTAATAATTATATTTTTAAACTAAAATTTATAAAAGAAGAACTTATAATTTTTTTTGAAAATTTATAAAAACATGTTTTTGTCATAAATTGTAGAGATTGAACGACAAACATTAATGTACAATTTCATATTGGAGAGCAATTTAAAGTTTTAACAAATTTTGATTACATGTGTACTTAGTAGTATAATACACGCCAAATAGCCAACACAATATTATAACTTTTATCTTCGTTGAACATTCACACGTAATAATAATAATAATATGAAAAAAATTTAAAAATATCAATTTTCCTTAATTGAATTGTGTATTTTGATAAAATTGTTGTGATTTATATTTTAGATCACTTAATTTTAGTCACCGGCAAAATGTGTTTCCAACCTAATATACTTAATGTTTCAAATTGATTTGATAAATGCAATAAATAAATAATAAATAATAAACTTTTATTCTATTCGTTATTCAAATTTTTATTTTTCATTAAATATCATAATAATACACTAAAATTTAAAAAAAAATTAATTTTTGATTAGGTATCTAATAGATTTATAACATAATATTATGAAAGTGAATAATTTTTTTGGTTTTTTTTTTATAATTTATTTTAATTTTAAGTTAAGAGCATTAAAACTGTAAACGTTCATTGTTGTGGGATATAATACCCAGATATTTTCTCTCTGTTACTTTAAAATTAAAAATGCAAGTATAAATGCTTATATCAGTTATATCTTTTAAACTATTGGTCCAATCATAAAACAAATCTTACTAGCATTATTAATTGGATTCTTTTTATGATTGATTTATTTTACCATGGGATAGAAATATTGTTTAAGCGCAAAATAAGACCCACACACAATCAAAAGGCACTCATCAAAGTGTCCATCAGCACAAAAAAGAAAATAAAGCCTAGCATACACCGCACTTTGGATATTCTTCGCTCCTTGGACAAGATGATTGGGATAAGAGTATTGAATTCTAAAGAAACGATACTTGATTTCTTTAGTTTAACGATTCTGAGCAATTCTTCAATACAAAAAAAAGATGTATTCAGCATGGTACCACTAAATTAAATACACCAATTGCCATAATCTTATCTGGGAACTAAAGATACGCTAGACGGACTTCTACCCCCATTACCGTAGCGGATTTTTAAAATTTTAATTTATGAAATCAAGGGAGACTTAATCTAAAAAGGATGTACTTCGCTCTATGGAATATTCATCACTCCTTAGACCAAATAGTGACGATGGGTGACTATGAATTTTAAAGAAACGATTAATATTTTTTTATTTGAACAATTCTGAGCAACGCTTCAGTATAAATATATTTTATTTTAAAATACGGGACGAACCCTATCAATACAAAAGTAGACAATAGACAATAATAATATAAGTTCTGAGGAAAACAAGCTCAATTTCAGAGGGAAAAAGTTGGGTCAGTATTGGAAATGTGCATAAGATGGATGATCGGTGAGTTGAGATAGCAGTAAGAGGAAGAGAAAGGTATGTGGAATGGAACAGATGATCGTGTACGGCGGGAGGGGGCATTAATGAAACACGAGATAGTGATTCGTGACTGTCAATTTTAGAGGAAAGAAGATTAGTGAGAAATGATAGGTTAGATGAGTGACGACGATCAGCGAGACTTTCAAGGGAAAAGAGGCGTTGGATAGGTGTGTAATCGTGAGGTGGACAGGATACATTTAATTTGTAGGCAGCTTGACGGAGGAATTTTCTTTTAACCCTTTCAAAAACTAAATCTAAATATATATCGTTTATATATTTATTTATATGTTTTATTATATATTTTTGTCTAATTGTTGGTAAGTTTTTTTATGTAACGTGTTTAAAGATTTCCTGTTTCATAAAGAAGAAATTTTGTTTTATTAAAAGATGCAAAAATGCTGTTCTCTTTATGTTGAACGGTTCATATTGAATCATACGTTGAACGGTCATGATTGGATGAAGTAATAATTTTTAATACAAATTTTAAAGTTTAAAATTAAAATTGAAACAGTCTATTCTAAAAGTCTATAAGAAAAAGTGTATCCAGATTTTTTTATTTTTTAATAAAAAAATAATAAATATTATTGTTAAGCCAATAGATCCTTCACTTCACTCAGAGCCTAAAAAATTTTAAAAATACGTACTTCGCCCCACGGGATATTCTTCGCTATTCGAACGTGTTAATGGGGATCGGTAGTTAATGAATTTTAAAGAAATGATAGATCATTTGTTGAAAAATGACGTAAAACAGTTACGTAAAAATTGTATAAGAATTCACTTAAACTCTTATAAAAAAAAAAATACTTATCATGATTTTTGAAATTTTTTCAGTTTTGCTAGACAAGTATATGAGTAAGGTCATGTTAAGTTTTCAGAAGTTTTTGTCAAATATTTAAAACTTTATTAGGGTTAAACTTTTTTAAAACAAGGTATTTTCAAAATTCTATTTTTAGCCCAAAAGATTACAATTTTTTTTAAACATGTAGTGATATGTGAATAGTATATGGTTAAAATTTCAAGTTCCCAGCATCATTATTTTAAGAGTAATGACGAAATTACTTAAGTGATTTAATGATATGTTGTTTTTATAATAATATATATTATAATAATCTAACCGTTTTTTGGTCTATTTTAGGCTATTTTTCCGCTCACCTGGAAAAACTATTAAGATGAGACCTTAATAAATCATCAAAGTACCATTTACATCAATTTTCCAATCTATAGAGTTGCTGGAGTAAACTTTTGGACAAATTTAAGTTAACCAACAAATGTCTCTAGAAAAAAAAAATAGTAATAATAATAAACATCATTGTAAAAACATAAGATCCTTCGCTTCACTTAGAATAGAAGCCACGTTTTCGAACCATGCGTGTATGTATTTGACTTTTATGATAAATTAATGAACAGTTGTTTTAAAAAAATCGATTCTATGCAAAACTCAAGTCATAATTTTAGAATCCACTAGTTAAGTTTCAAACAAATGAAAAAATTTTGATATACAATTAGTGCGATTTCAAAATAAATTAAATAAAGTTCCGAGAAATCACAAGAATAATCCATCATAACCGATTAATATGATAATCTAAAAAAAATTAGGGCTTAATAATTATAAATAAACTTGTATATAAATGTCAGATATAATAATCAAAAATTTCAAATTTTATGAAACAAAAAAAAAAAGCTGGACATATACTTTACACCATAGGTATTCTGCGCTTTTCACGATGTAATGGTGATGTGTTTAAAGAACTTTAGGTGTGCTACTGTTATGATCAATAAACGATACATGTAGTATGATTTTATTCAAATTTGAAGTCAATAATAAATCACTGTTTTTGAAAAACGATTTTGAGTGAAACTCAAGGAATAATTTATTTTAGTATCAACTAGACAAGTTTTTGAGACAATGAAAACCTTACGATAAACATTTGATCCAATTTCAAGTTTCAAGTTAAGAAGTACTGTATGATTACAAGAAAATCCTTGCCAATTTAATAATATTCGTTAAAATGCTCCAATGATGTAATTAGACATTTTTAGCTTATATTAAAGATAATACATACGATTACTATAAAAATATAAACATGGTTAAAGGCACTTATTACGAAGATTGTATCAATATTTTAGATCTTAAATAAAAAAATACAAATTATATAAAAATAATTCAGACTAATTACGCAAGAGGAGTTATTGAGTCATAATTTCAACTTAAAACGGGTGTGAAAAATAATTTATTAAGTTTATCTTTATGAAACTCGAACCAAAGACAGAATATATGTGGTAAATCTAATTGTCAAAAAAACTTTTTTACCGGATTAGAAATTCCAAACTTTTTAAGATTTTATTGGAAAATGTTGCTAATTTACGCGTAATTAATGGTTTTTCTCAATACAAACTCTGTCTGTAAAAAAACAAATTCTGACTGACGATTTTTCAAATTTTTTAGTGCTATTAGTTAATCATATAAATAAGATGTTATCAAATTTTAAAGTTTTAAATCAAATACTCAAAATTTAATTAGATGCAAAATTTCAAAAACCGATGATGTATAGCTCTAAAATAGCAAAAAATTTTCGAAATTTTGTCGTGTCTGTGATATTTATGTTGATATTTGAAAAAAATTTCAAAGGTCTAGCAAAATTTTTTTATAGTTTAATTTGAAAAGAAATGTTTAATAAAAATATCGTCTTCACCAAATGTTATCGTTTTGAGCCATTTTGTAGGTAGCTTTTCATATGTTTGGAAAACAATTGAGAATAGAGAAAAATGATCTCTTGGAAGTACCAACTAGATGAGATTTCTGATCTTTAGATTTGTTGGATGAAACTTGTGGATTATTTCTACCCGTAAACGTGATAAAATACATATAAAAAAACACATCATTATAAAACCAATGGATTTTAAATATCACTCAGAATCTAGAATTGGCATTGAAAATTTAAATTTTTGATAATTTTATTTTGTGAAATATATGTTTAATTCATTAATTTGTATTAATTGAAATACTATAAACGTTTAAGATAATGCTTATTAGCTTTTGTCGTAATCGTATAACATGATGATTAGTAGTGACAAGATAAATTTTTGCGCCTCCGTAAAAAATTATGTACTCTTAAATTAAAATATTAGATATTTAATGTTATATTAAAATTTTAATAAGTTGTGATTTATTTGAACTACAATGTTTAATTAAAAATTTTACTTTTTCTTTTTTTTCAACATTTTATTCTGTAAAAATAAATAGTTGTTACTATTTAAGAAAAGGAATGTTAAAGAGTTAAAATTGACTGAGAAAATGAGTGTAGAATGCAAAAGAATCTCTCTGTGTATATATGTATATATATATATATATATATATATATATATATATATATATATATATATATATATATATATAATCTCGCAAGTAACTGTATTTAATTAGATGGGGGAGTCGCAACAAGTAACACTCATACGTGTACGAAATTAAAATTAAGGGTGTTGGCTCTTGAATATCAAAATACGTTCACAATTTATTAATCTCTACACCTCTCAATTAGTATAATATTTTACGATTATTGATTTTTTTTTAATACACATTGTGTTAACCTCGTATTACGCATTTAATTTTAATCTGCACCAATGAATAATATAGCCTTTGTTTTCATCTTTACAAACAATTATTGAGTAAATGTATGTATCTATACGAAATTATTAAATGCTTTAATTTTTCATACAGTATTAAAGTTAAGAATAAATAATGATGATACTTATAATCAACTAGAAATTTTTCACCGTTTCTATAAAAGTTGTATACAAAAAATATATTGTTTATTTTTCCGTGCGATGTTTTTTTACTGTATGTACTTCTTATACTTTTCTCTTTCTTTAGCACTGGCAATTTTAAAATATATCAACCAATAAATATAAGTTTATTGTTTTAGTATTTAACTTAATTGCTTGTGTAGTATTTTTGATTTGGTAAGAAACATAATTGCATTGTCCTTGATTAGTTTTCCCTTTAGAGTATGAATAAAAAAAAAGTATCTGTTATGTATTAATCAAATAATGTAAACCGGATATGTTAATATGTTTTAAGCATTTAACCTTCATACTTTCAAAAATGATTTATAATTTTAGGAGCTGCATGCTACTTAGTGTTGTTCACTACCAATGAAAAATATCATGCGTACACCGGCAAGTTTAAAACGCGTCAACGAAAACAGTTTTCCGTAACACAATATTGCTTCTATCTATATAAAACGAAAAATAATTACTAATACAAAATCTCAATTGGTTCAATATTAACAAATTTAAATGTCTTGATTCAATCAAAATATCATAGTTTTCTTTTAAATAATATGGATTCATTGAACCTGATTTTGTTCACACACGTTTGATTTGATTTTAACATTCAATTTAAATTATGAGAAAAAATGTTTAGTACCTACACCTGAAATTGATGAAAAATGTAAACAAATTTCATTGCTTCATCAAATACCTACTTGGAAGATGATAAAATACGCAAAAACAACTTTTTTTTTCTAAAAATTGATATGTAAAGATCGGAAAAAAAAATTTAACATTTTACAAACTGTGACGAAAATAATAAGATGTAGTATACAAACTGCTACAATTTATTTAATGTGCATTTAATCAGTTGTTTTCCTGATTCATTTAATATGCTGGGGTTTCTACTATATGCATAATAATATATTCTTTTTTTGTCGATGATCGTTACTAAATGTTTATTTTTGCACTGTACGGTACTTCGTTGTTTACCTGATTCTGGACTTAAAATATTGAGATACAGGGTTCGACAGTGAAATGGGATGATTTCAATATTTTATCATTTTTCAATATATAATTTTATAACATAAGTTTAATACAAACTTAACGAAAGTTTTAAAATAATTTTAAAAGTTAAAAGACAAAAACAGAATTTTGAAAATACCAAGTTTTATTTACGTTTATTTCCAATAACATATTAATACGACCATACGAATATACTTAAGTAACCCTAGTGAAAAAAATTTAAAAATCGTGACGCAAGTTTTTTTTTTAGCGTTTAAGTAAATTATTATAGGATTTTTATGGAATCAACTGATTCCTTTTAAGTTTATTTCTAATAAAGTTTTTGATATTTGACAAAAAGTTCTGAAAATTGAATACGATCTTACTCATATAATTAAATAACGATGTTGAAAAGATCTCAGGACTTCATTTCAAAAGCATTTAAGTATATTATTACACGGTTTTACAAAATAGACTGTTTACATCAATTTCCAACTTTAAATGTGAATACAAATTATTGGACCGTCCAATTATCATGAATCTTGAGATACTGATAGAACAACATATTTTGAATCTTAAGGTAAAAAAAAATGTCTCATCTGTTTAAAGAAATTGTTTTTTTTAATGGTTTAATAAAAAAAAAACATACAACTAATTAAATTAAAAACTGTAAAATGAATAAACAATATATTTGTACACTGAAGCTTTGCTCAGAATCGGTTACTAAAGAAACAATTAATGGTTTTTTTTTAAATGTAATACACCCTCTACCATTATCTTGTCCGAAGAACGAAGAATATCGCATTGTGCGAAATTCTTCCTTTTTTCTTCTATAGAGGTTAGTTGTAAAACAAAAATATTCGTAACAATAATTTTAAGAAATGTATCATTAATTTTAGTATTTAACTTATTATTAGTCAGTCAAAAGTTTCAAAGAAGTCAGTATTTTTGTTGAGTTCATCAGTATTTTAAGTTTAATTGTATACAGCTGTGGCGATTTCACTAAGTTAGTTTATGTTTTCGAATTTTTTTAAGGAAATCATCCATACCACTTACTACTTGTAGATGTTTCCAAATGAAACTACGATAAAAATACAAGCACTAGGCCCCTTAATGTCCTTCAAAGCTTCGGTCAGTCATTTTTGGTATAAAATTAGTGACCTTGAGGCATAGTATCTGTCGGAATTGCAGACTCCTCTTATCCAACATCTTAAAAACTAACCAATGTATAAAATTTATTTTTTATATAGGCGTTCAGATCAATGTACCCTTGAGCTACATAAAAGGAATTATTATAATAATTTTTGCTATTGAGGAAATAAGTTAGATATCAAACGATAAAAAAAATAATTTTTATTGATATTACATTATAATTATGCTATTATCAAATATATAATGTATACTTAATAAGTAAATTTGATGTTTATACCTGTATCCAATATTCTCCAGCATATCTACTCTATAACGCAGATATTTTTTTAAATATTAATACTAACAATATGAAAGTATTCTATTGAATTTCAATATTTTATTTAATTAATATAGATCGATATTTAATTTTGATAATACGTTACTTCAGTAAACGTAAAATTAATATTTGTTAGAAGTATTCAACGAATCAAAAAAATAAAGTAATAATAATAATATTCAATATACGCTTATTTATTTATTTTAATAAATATGATTTCAGATTCTGAATGAAACAAAATATGTATTAGTTTTATTATATTTTCATTTCTTCTTATAATAGTGTGTAATACACACTGAGTATTAATTTTTTTTTTCTCTCTTTTTCAGGTTGTAGACTTCTTTTGAAAGTTTCTTTCGGCCCTTTTAAAAGACCCAAAATTATATATTTGGTACTTCAAAAATGTCATATTCATCTATTCTCAAAAGCTTTTCGAAATGTATGAAATAGGTAACCCAAAAGTTAGTTAAAATATTCAAATATGCCGTAAATGAAATTTTCTTTGAACTAAATATAGAACTTTGAAAATACTTTGTTTTTTAATGCATGTATCGCAGATAAATTTTAATTTTTGATATTAAGTACTTAAAACTTAACAAAACATGATTCATACACATAATATATTAATGATAAATCCTAAAAATCGGTGGTCATGATAAAAACATTAATGTGTTTTTGTTATGGAACACACCAGATATTTTTGCTTAACCATAATGGAGAATGTTGTGCTGAGTATTTTGTGGCAGTAATTTTTAACTATTGAAGAAATAAGTAATTTTTATAACTTAGTTAGCGTTCAGTATTTATCATTGGGTAACAAAATAGCACCATTAGTTTTAAATAATCAAAATCGATTTCGTGGCCGAAATAGATCTACTTGTCCATACTTAGAGATTTGAAGATAAAAATTGACTAATTGAACTGAAGTAAAAAAAAATAAGACATAAGTGAACATTCTAATTGAATGCAAAATCTAAAACATTGATTTGGTTGCAGCAGTGATCAATTATTCAAGGCCGTCCAAGAGAAAAACTAGATTAATATGATGATTTCCACCCTCCATTAGGAGAGGGACTCCAGAAGAAGAAGAACATTCTACGGGTAAGTCATTTGAATATTTAGATGTTAAAAATGTTAATAGGCATTTGGTACACCTCTTAAACATATTTTCTGTACCCTATACGACAGTCTAAAACAAATTAATCATATTATTCTGATACAAGCAGCCTTGTTATGAGGCATATAGGTAAATGACTCGACCAAGGACGTAGTCAAATATATCACTTCCCTTCTCAGCTATACTTTAAAGTATAACCTATGGGCAACTGTTGTGACTAAGGTAGGGGACAACCACGGGTCTGGCGTTCATACGATCAAACCAAGAGTCTGCCTGAATGGAACTCTTCTTCTTCTGACTCTTTTTTATAATTCTGCAATAGTGCAATTCTCAATCTATATTATATAAATTTATAACTTCATAAATCAATGTGTTACAAAAATTTTACTATAGAAAAATTGTGAATAGACATATAGATATCATATAACATTATCGCATAATATCTATGATAGCCGGTGAGACGTAGATGGTAGATAATTATGGCTTATCAATTATTTTGTTAGCGAATTTATTAGAATAAAATTATAATTATATAATTAAATTTATTAGATAACAAATTTTGCATTACATTAGTTAATAATTATAAATAACTGACTTTTTAGGACTTGTTTGGTATTTTTATTTTGAATTTTATGTGAATAACAAAAAATAAACACATATTCAAGTGTATATTTTGATATTTTTTATGCTTGGGTCGGCACAACAAAATGTGCATATTTTTTATGATTTTAAGCGTATCGAAATCTCAAACCCTACTTATAAGCTATAAATCATTATAAAAAGTTTACAATATTCAACTTCACTATTTCTATTCATTCAAGATTATTTTATAAAAAATGAATCATATTAAAATTACAATTAAATTATATTTTGGCTTTATTTTTATGTGCTGATTTTAGTTAATTCGTAGGAGGTACGAATAAAATTGGTGTTCATCATGAAACCGAATGCCCACTTAAATTGTTTTATTCGATATTAGTTTATTAAACAAATATGAAAACAATGTCAAAACTTCGAATATTCTATATTATAATTTAAAATTCGAAATTTTCAGTAAATTAATCAAATAAAAAAGTAAAGTCATGTCATAGCCTATCGAAAATTAAACTATTTAAAATCAACCATGTGGGATCAATATTGCATTAACCAACCTTAGACAGTACATTGTTAGATTAATGATAAATGATAATGTATATAACACGAGAAATGAAAGTAGGCACTCAAAACGAATAACCTTCTGAAGAGTATCTACACACTTTTTTGGACAACTTACTTTCAATTTATCAATTTTTCGATAATTTATTTAGGAAAATATTTCCAAATAGAGTCCACATTCCTATATTTTTGGAGTAAAATATTGATATTGGCAAGGATCATTGTGGTCAATGACCATGTACAATTTAAATTAATTTATTACCTACATATCATAAGTGTCAATTTACGAATCAAATCATGTGTCCTTGACATTTTTCGTAATTTTACCGACGTCAATACGGATAAACAAATATCTTCTTTCATTTCCGTAATTACTGATGTATTTACAGAAGTAAATTTAAATTAATATGTTCGACGATTAATATGTATGATAGACGACAGTGATTATTTATTTATTACAATTCTATTGTATCTTTTGTGTTTGAATATACTCTTTCATTTCCTTACTTTCTAATCTATTAGTTCATATACACTTTTAAGAGATCATTTTTTTAAATAAATTTGATTAACTACTTTTTGATTTGCATAAAAATATAAAGTAAAATTTCAAGAAAATTTAGAACAAAAGCTAAAAATGCAGCTCACTTACAGAATGAGTTTTCCTCATTTTAGCTTCTATCGCTTATAAGTTAGAGGTAATTGCGAAGATAAAATGAATTTCAACAAATTTAAATCATTTATTTTAATTATATGGATATATTGATACTTATGTTACATAATAATGTATTAGGTTAAAAGCTAAATCAAACTGTGTGTATATGTAAATTTTATAGATGCTATAAACATTTTATTTATTAAAATTAATTCTTTAATAATTATTTGCCTGAGGAGTTTCAATACGTTTCAAAAAATGATTGACCTCTATTTGATATTAAATCATAATATAACTGTAGTTCTATTCAATCACCTATATTATTTTTTTCGGGTGGTGTTCCTTTCACCCAAAAAACGACATTCTTCTTTTTCTCACG